>QAOA01001300.1:1427113-1447223 GCA_003255065.1 Cercis canadensis
AAAAAAAAAAAAAAAAGCCACATTATGGTTTTATTATGCACAGACTAAAATATACCTCTTCTGCAAGTGACAAAAACTTCCGTGAATCATCAGGACCAAAACCAGATGATCCTAAAGCAACCATCCCAGGAGAAAAGCATGCTAGTTCATCCATCTGCATATGATCAGTTGAAAGACAATGCTCAAATCATTAGAGAGTAAAATAATGAATGTGGCAATACTAGTATTGTAATCAAATATTATACCTTGTCTGAGAGAGATCCTCCATTCTTCTCGCATATATAAGTAAAAGATGATGGTGTTGTTCTCCTAATTAGAGTTAACAGACCTTTCATAGATTTCTCCCACATATCTCTGTTTTTAAGATTCCAGAAAAAGAAACGAAAAAAATTCAATTCCTGTAGGCAGAAATTCTCCTTATTCTAACTTAATTTAAAAAGGAAAACTAAAACTTTGTGTGCCAAATAAATTTAAAGACTGATAATACATAACATTCTTAAATCTAAGTAAGTGCAATTCCATCTCTGCTACCATTCCAACAAAAATCAGCCACCAGATTGAACTCATCAATTAATAATTCAGTATGCAGTGCTGGAAATATGACAAAGTAGGTAAAATCTTCTCACCTATAATGTTTTACAGCTGGAGTTTTATTCCCCTGTATCCAAACCTTGAGCAAGTATTCATAAAAGCTGCAATCATATTTTGTGTCAATCACAATCCAGACCATATGAACAAATAAAAGGGTAAGATTTTACTGCATATATCATATAAAACATGAGGTCATCAGAATGTATAAAACTTGAAAAAGTAATGTATCTTAATTCTGTGTTAATACCTGTCACCCATGGCACCAAAGGTGATAGGAGAGTAGGCTGTTGTTCCACTATGAGGATTAATGTAGATAGGAAGCAATCCATCATCAGGAAATGTTTTATTAAGCTGTATTATAACATTCTCCACCTGAAAAAGGAGGGTGCAATCCAATCAATATATGCTAGAAAAATAGCCCCCAGAAGTAATAAACAGATCACATGGCAGAAACAGTTCATTGATGCCCTCAAGCTCTAGGCAAGTACAAAAGAAGGCTACCAGCATAATTCCAGACTTCAAGGCATCAATCAAGCATATTTTCACACATAAAGGGACAAATTATTCATTTGCTAGGTCCAATTTTAATTAATAAACCTGCAAACACCCCAAACCTCCCCCCACCCCCCCAAAAAAAAAGAGGAAAACAAAATGGAAAAAGATAGAAAAAATACCTTCTGCTGATACTTCGGGTCTCCAGTCCTTTGAGAAAGAGCAATAAACTCTAGTTGTTCAGTGCCAGAATCTGCCAGAATACTCTCACCCTTGAAACAAGAGAAGGAAACAAAATTAGATATACTGATCACTGGATCTAGTGTTTGACCTATACAGCCACACTCAGAAATCAAAAACTAATGGACAGGACTTACACTAACCAAATAGAATTGATGTAGAAAGCCAATGATCTAATACCAGGAATGTCAATGATTTTACATCCCGAACAAGTCATAAAAGCCATGCCACTAATACTCTTCTACCAAATAACATACCATTTCTTTCAATAAAATACAATAACCAATAATAATTGCAGAACATGATGCTCAGTCAAGAAGGTCAAAGTAGCAGACTTAATAGCAGATCCAGTTTCATCAAGCTAGCAAAAATTTTGCTCAAACACCAATATGAGGCTTCATAAATGACCACAATATCCCAGTGAGAGCTACACCATGTCCCCTTTAAGGGAAAATCTAAGATAAATAATGAATAGGTGTTCTACAAAGAGTAACCTATCAAAGGCTTACCCCTAATCCCAAGTGTTCAACAATAATGAACTGCATATCCAGAAAATTATCTTACCCCAGTCCAACTAGGATTGTGTGCCCGTCCATGTGCCAAGTTGATGATGTTATAAGGAATTCCGGTAGGCGTATTCCATGCAGGCAGCAATCTGTCTGCAATTTCTCTAGCCTTGTTGAGGAAAAGTTTGTCCCCTGAAAGATCGTACGCACTAAGAAGTCCACCTACAACTCTAGAATTTGGTGGAAATAGAACCCCCAGGAAAAAAAAAAAATCAAAAAGACAAATTTAGTTGTCCACATACAACGTCAAAGCTCATAAATAGAATTTTATTAATGAGTAAGTAACTTCAACTACAAAGTAAACCTTATAAAGCAACCTTATGGTTGTCTCAAAGACGCTTGCTTCATAATCCTTGTTAAAATCCAAAGAGGTCTCAACCCACCTGTCAAAAATAATGTCTTGATATAACAAGAAGTATAATAAAGAATAACCAGGATAATCACAACCAAACATTAAATAGATGCATATAAGAAGCAACTGAAGCAGCCTTCTAAACCTAATTATTGGAAAAATTTGTAGCATTAAAGAAGTTAGGAAAAGACAACAAAGAGAGTGGTAGAGAAGTATGTATCAGCAATCAAAAGTAGAAGTATGTATCAGCAATCAAAAGTTGGGAGTTAAATACCGTCGGCACAATTTGTGCCTCCAGGAGAATATTCAAGTTGATTTGCAACTCCACGTAATTGTTATTTTGTTATTACGCAAGCTTCACCAAAATATAACATATGAAACTATCTAAATCACTATTGATTCTAAGCATATATACTGATGCCATCAGAGCCCCAGAAAATGAAAAAAGGATAATGATCATGTGGTCTGACAGATTCAAAAGTTACTCACTCTCTTGCTTTCTGAAACTGCTCATTGAGACCCATAATGTATAAAGTATCAAGAGAATCTATTACAGTTGCTCCAAGACCCCCGAAGCTATTGACACCATTTTTTGACTGTGGCTGGTAGCACCAAGAGAAAAACAAGGAATTCATAATAAGCTTGAAATTCATAACAGGGGGAAAAAAACACCAATTTTACTATCATTAAATATAAGGTTGAAGTTCTATCCTTTAAAATAAAGTTTCACCATAATACCTGAAGTTCATCTTGGCCCCATGCATACTTCTCATATGATGTCCAAGCATGGAGCATAGCTTCTTTTACTTTTTCCCTTCTCTGAATGTCAATGGGATCATCTGGGACCCCTTTATCAGATTTAATAGTTTTTCCAGTGAGGTCAATCTTCTCAACTGTACCACCTTGGGCATTCTTTAACTCTTCCAACTGAAACTAATCCATTTGCTTAGCCCCCAGAGAGCAAATTTGTAAAAGGAGAACACAATGTTTCATAAAAGCAATATGATGTTCAATAAATTCCATGGAATCCTGTAATATATAAACAGTCGGCGAGGATATAGCCTTATGCAGGATTGAATGGGGAAAGAAACTACGTGAAGAGAGGATTTTAATCAGTTTGATGAAGGACTCATGTAGACAACACCAAATGCATTAAGGCCATTTTATTGTTTCTCTTGTTTGTTGCTTGCAAAATAAAACAAACTATTTTCAAGAAAATTTAGCAAAATGAAGGTGGGGAACTAAAGATCGGAGTAGGAAGAAACATCATAAACCACAGGTTAAGCATATGTTAGTTAACTTAGTTCCTTACCAGATTCTGCAATTGACCCACTTCTACATTTAACTTGTTGACTTCAACCTGTATTTCACAGAAGAAAAAAATATATACTGGCAATGAATTGAAGAAATTCTAATGGCAAAATTATTTAGCAGAATATATTTTCACCCTTGAAGAAGAAGTTACAATGGGTTAAAAAAAAAAGAGAGGATAATTTCCATTTAATTGACATTTTAACTTCATTTTAATCACCTAGTATAACAAACTGACATGATAACAAGCCACATAAACATACAAACTTCATATTACTGAGCTAATGTGCCCTTACACAAAATAATTTTAAGACAGACAAAACCCATTAGTTAAAAGATTCCTAGACTTTTTCCTCTTCTCTAAGTTCTCTTTTACGAACCCCTATACCTAAAAATATCTGTAAACTGGCACCAGATTTCTTTCCTCTCAGAGATTCTATATATAAAATCAAAGTGAGGAAATAAGTCAGAACGTAGTAGTGCTTGCTATATGAAGACCAATTCATGCATATTATTTCACTTGTACCTCTATCTTTTGGTTCATTCTCTTATTCAATGAACAAAACCTTTCTTACCCAACTGGTTACATAACTTACATTAAATGCCTGAAGAGGTTTCTTGTGACCATAAAACTAAGATTACTGCTATAAGTTACAATAGCAATAATTTTTAAAAGATATACGGATGATGCAGATCATTTAATAACAAGTTGAAATTCTTAATTGTCATTTTTCCTACATTTCACTTGAAAACCTGCAAAGCTGAAAATCAGAGAAGCTCTAGTCTCTATTATTCTGAAAATAAACTTTCCACATCTTAAAAATCAATTTTTTAAGTTAAGCTCCAATAGGTGTAATGTACAAAAAGTCTTTACTAGATAGCTGCTCAATTTATTTTGTGCAATGCCTAAGGACCTTCGGGATGGCTTATTCCTCAATTGTGCTGACTTGTAGAACCCAGCTTCATGATTCCAAAACAGATGGAATGACTTTTAACATGGATAAGTTCATGAGTAAAGGCTTCAGGAATAATTCTTTATAATTCTACAAGAATTGCATAGTGCAAGTTCTCCAACGATATTAAGTCTATGAAAACTTCCTTTGCATATTTTATTACAAAAACCAAACTTGTTCCTCCGTCTTTTGGCCAGAGATGTACCAGCTTCGTTGCTACTATTGTTGTTAAAATAAAACAAACCCCTATCTACATCCTAAACTCTGACTTTTGCAATATCTCTTCCCCTTTCAACTTCAAACATTGAATCTCTTCCAAAAGAGTGTCCTGGCCCGTCACCGTGTAACAGATCAATATACAATGTCAATCACCCTGCCAATAGCTATCCTATACAATTTGATATTCTAATTTTTCTAATTTCACTTAATTTCAATAAAATTAAACGACGCATTTACCAAAAAGATAATCACGATTTCCAAATGCAACACTGTATTTCCGTACAACTTGTAGTGAGATCATCCATAAGAATCGGATCCCATAAAGAAAAAGTTTAAGTCTTTTATGTGGCAACTGCAGCAACTTGAAATTGTGCATATAACTGATTTTCAATCTGAAGTCAAGGAAATAGACCCCAGCTGAATTGGTTTCAGATACAAAAGCCCAAATTGAGAATTGTGAATTTTATTTATTTGTTAACAAAAACAGAACTGATCATGTAGAGCACGATTGGAAAGCAAAAAAAAAAAATAGAAGGTGAAGTAGTACCTCATGCTCTCTGACTAAAGTTTGACGATCCCAGACAACGAAAGTGGCACAAACAAAAACTATGAAGAGCAGAGCTAAACGCTTTGGTCTCTTGAGGTAATACGATGGATGGCAGTACCTCCATTTGCTTGTCAATGATCTGCTACTTCTAGCCATTACCAGATCTCAGAGAACCACTATGACACTCAATTTCAAAACTTTGAAAACAAAAATCCCAAAAACAAGAGCCAAAGACAAAGTTTTCGATGAAGCAAGATCGATCTAACAGAGAACAGACATAAAAAGGTTTTGACAGAACAACTAAGGTTGGTAGTGTTGTTGTTGGCGCTGCTGTTCCTTGCTAGAAGGATTAAATATCATCTCCCGTTTCTTGGAATCTACGTTTTTTGTCCAGTAGGGAGAAGAAACGGGAGATGAAGGCTGAAGGAGGAGGTCAAAGGGAGAGACAAAGCTAAAGGTTGGATTTTTAATGTAAAGGGATGTAGATATTCTGGCTTTGTATTGGTGAAGTTAAGTGGATGCACCAATCCAAGTCTGGCTTGCAAGCAAACGAGAGAGGTAACAAGGCCAAGTCAAGCCAAGCCAAGCAAAGCCGGAGAGGACTGCAACAGGGGTCCACGACTATGGGTCAAGTCGTCCAAAATCAACGTAGAATAGTCTATTATCCAAAACAAAAACAAAGAAGAAGAATGGTTGAACAGTGAACAAACAAACGCAGTGCCGTTCACTTGTCTTAAACGCCAATAAGCATAAATTAACAACCCCAATCCGCAATTCCTTATGTGTGCGGTTTAAAACTTTGAAAAGCACTTCTTTCAAACGCACAGTCGTTCAGCTTGGCTTGCAATTATAAGTTATAACCTTTGCCATTTCAATCTCCTTCATCATTTGAGCTATACAGCCTATACAGCTGTTGCACATTTTCAGGGAAGCAAGTATTGATGCAAACAAATGACTATATGTAACTTTTGACCAAGCTTCTTCTCTTACTAGCGATTGATTTTGGTAAGTAAACCATCTGGGTGTTTGCTTCACTGTGGTTTCTTGTTGCAGTCCTAATTATGTTTGGACACTACATAACTTTTCTACTAATTCAACTCCAATTTTACTACCAAAACACTAATGTTGAGATGGTGAATTGTGTTGTTTTTTATTATGTACTTCCACTAATTGCTACTAGTTTAGTTTTACAAAATTTGCTAAAAGATGATTAATGCAATATTGGTATATTAGATAAGTCCACTGTTGTTTGTATAATCACTATGAATTTAAACTTGTAACACCTTGGTTGGATTGATGTGCTTAAATTCAATATTGGTATAATTACTTTCGTCCTGAATATTTTTCTTTGACTTATCCAATTAAGAACGGCCTTTTGATTGGAGTATAAAGATAAGGACCTAACCCAAGATTACTTCCAATTATGTTATAATGGCTAATGCGTGTACGGTCTATGGTTTTTTAATTTCATACATGTTTTATTAGAGTTGCTTTCAAATTGATGATAACGGAATAGTGTGCAATACTTAAACCACAAAGTATGGTTCAGTTGGCAAATCAAGTAATATATAATGGTGAATTCTGAGATAATGTCAAGAATTCAAATTTTGTTATAGTGATTAGGGCATGCTAAAGCTCAAGCAAAAATTAATCTCACGTAAAAAATGTGGGACTATCTTATGGGAAATTGAAAAAAAAAATAGTATGCAAACACTTATAAGTTGCTATAGAAGGTGTCATGCATATTTCTTATTTCATAATGGTGTTATTAAAGTCCATATTTGTTATTGTAGTTGGAAGTATTCTTGATAGCATGGATTATATCATATTCTAAATCAAGCGATAATTTTAATGTATAAATAAGAAACGTTATTAGAAAAGTTTTTTTAATAACTTGCATAATGCATTAAAATATATAATACATTATCTAATTTGCATCACATTGTGAACCATGTCTTCATAACTCATACACTATCTACTTTTGTATCAATTCCGTATTTATTTATTTTTTAAAAAAAGTAATGGATATTGTCAACATAAAGATTTGTTGCACAAATCCAATGTCGGTCACTAGATAGATTTAATTCTATTAATAAATTTCTTCCCTAAATGTTGGTAAGGATTATTTATTGAAGATTAATTTTGTCCCATCAAATTGTAAACCCAAGTGTCATTTCCTTCTTTAATTTTTTGAGCAAATAATTTTCTTCATAGAGTAGCATAGATGAAAAATATACTTGTGCACTTTGTAATGGAAGTGGAACTAATAATTTTTTAATTTTTTTTATTTGAGATAAAGATAGTCAAAGCTGTCATTTTGTAGTTAAGAAGGTTTAAACCTGTGATAGAGGATGAGGGATGGCCTTAAGGGAGGCGGCTCCACTAAACCAATACTTCTTATCAAACTAATAGCAGTTGATCATCATAATCTTTTGCTATTATATCTTAGGTTTAAATATAATATAGGTCTATATAATTTGGATGAGTTTTGAATCAGGTTCCTATAATTCTTTTTGTTATTTTTTAGGGTCTTTATAGTTTGAATTTTTTTTTGAATTGGACATATGCAATCATCCTTGGTTATAAATCCATCAGTTTAATGCTGACATAACAAATGACTTATTTATGTGGTAATAAAAAAAATTGATGTAACGGTAAAATGACACAAAATTTGTCACCTTATCAATTATTTTATCTACTTTTTTGAGCCAAAATTTGATGAGATGACAATTTTTGTGCTATTTTGGCACCGCATCAACTTCTTTTATTGTCACATAGATAAGTCATTTGCTATGTTAACACTAAATTGATGAAATTATAATCGAGAGGTGAAAACAATGATCTAATTAAAAAAAATTAAAACTATAAAAACCCCAAAAGAGGAAAAAAAATTTATAAGACCTGATTCAAAATTTGTCCAAATTATAAAGACCTGCAGTATATTTAAACATATATCTTATTATATGTGCAGTAAAAAACAATAATTAATTAGTTTAAAAAATAAAATAATTTGTGCATTATATTTATATCCATGTTATGTAGTATGTACAGTAAAAAAGCCAAGGAAGAATAATTAATTAATTTTTTAAATAAATAAAATAATTAGTGCGGTGAGAACGTGAGGTTACATTACACGTAATGGTGAAATTTTGGATTAAGAAAAAAANTATCTTAGGTTAAATATAATATAGGTCTATGTAATTTGGATGAGTTTTGAATCAGGTTCCTATAATTCTTTTTGTTCTTTTTTAGGGTCTTTATAGTTTGAATTTTTTTTGAATTGGACATATGCAATCATCCTTGGTTATAAATCCATCAGTTTAATGCTGACATAACAAATGACTTATTTATGTGGCAATAAAAAAAATTGATGTAACGGTAAAATGACACAAAATTTGTCACCTTATCAATTATTTTATCTACTTTTTTGAGCCAAAATTTGATGAGATGACAAATTTTGTGCTATTTTGGCACCGCATCAACTTCTTTTATTGTCACATAGATAAGTTATTTGCTATGTTAACACTAAATTGATGGAATTATAATCGAGAGGTGAAAACAATGATCTAATTAAAAAAAATTAAAACTATAAAAACTCCAAAAGAGGAAAAAAATTTTATAAGACCTGATTCAAAATTTGTCCAAATTATAAAGACCTGCAGTATATTTAAACATATATCTTATTATATGTGCAGTAAAAAACAATAATTAATTAGTTTAAAAAATAAAATAATTTGTGCATTATATTTATATCCATGTTATGTAGTATGTACAGTAAAAAAGCCAAGGAAGAATAATTAATTAATTTTTTAAATAAATAAAATAATTAGTGCGGTGAGAACGTGAGGTTACATTACACGTAATGGTGAAATTTTGGATTAAGAAAAAAATTTGACTTGGAAGAGGGTAGTGTGTGTGTGTCCTCTGATCTCATTCCCTCGTCACCTTCACCTTGGTTACCCCCACCTCACCACCACAATACCATTACCTCCAATTCGCACTCTCGAAACTCGAAAGAGGTTTATTTCCAAGACATTTCTCCCGTTACTCTTTTTATTGGTGACTCTCTTGCCTTTTCTTCTCGCTCCCGCTCCCTCTTCACTCCCCTTTCACCCACCATAGATTACTTCAATTGCCAAGGTTCGTGCCTTCTCTGGGTTCTTGTGCAGATCAAAGACGTAACCTTGCTATCTATAAATGCTTCCTTTTGTTTTTATTGCGTAGATATGCCCTTCTGTTTATTCAAAACAAAATCTTTCGTTTAATTTAATGGCCATCAACTTTGGGTGATGTCCTATTGACTGCTTTTTTAGTTGTGAATCTAATTTTTGTTAGTAATTATTCTTTCAACTAAAACATATGTGTTCCTTGATGTTATTATTTCAGTAGTTTTTGGCTTTATTCTCCACCTCCTCTCGTCTTTTAGTAATGGCGCACACCTCCAAAACTGAATGGTAGTATGCTTTCCTGGAGATTTATGCTCGTCTGCATTAAAAAGAGAAATCACTTGAAGATTGAGCTGACACCTGATTTTTCCTATTTAAATTGATCCAACTTGATGTCAGGGTTCAATGCTGGATCGGGATGGTTATCTTTTTTCTGTATTTCTGCTTTTTTCCATATATTAGCGCCATATTAGAATAGATAATGGGAGGCTATGCTCAGAGTAGATAAAATGCACTTCTAGAACACATAATGGAATGAAATATTATATCATACTTAACGAATATGATTTAAAATTTACTTCATTATGATACAATGTATCAGAATGCACTCCCTTGTTTGTGTGTATTGTTTGGTTTTCAAAAAAGAAATTGATGCTCTCCATTTAATTTCTCTTGATTTTTTAAAATTATTCTTTTATTCTTTTGAGTTATCTTTCATCAATCTTTCTGTCATTCTAAAGGTATTTTCTGGCTCTTCCTGTATCATGGATGGCATTCATGGGGGTGATTCTCGGATACACATGAGTGATGCACAACATCCTATACGTGTGCAATATGTGCAAGAACATGAACATCATGGATTGCACCACATGAGTAATGGGAATGGCATGGAGGAGGATCATAATAATGGCGGTGATAATAATGGTGGAAGTGAGAGCATGGAAGGAGAAGTTCCCTCCAACCCTGGAAATCTCCCTGACAATCATACTGCAATGATGGAGACAGGAGGTGACGGTGGGGACCAGCTCACTTTGTCTTTTCAGGGCCAGGTTTATGTATTTGACTGTGTGTCACCCGAAAAGGTGCATAATTTATCTGAGCTTAAGATGTTTATATGTGGAATCTGCACACAAGTATACCTTAAGAAGTAAAAATTGAGAATGCTTGAGTTATAAATAAGTTAGATGCATAAAAGAAACTATGGCCAAGTAGATCAATCTATTTATGAATCCGCACCTCTCCACTTAAGAATGGCTATGAGGTATTGGTGAGGACAGATTTGAACAATGTAAAGAACCTTGTTGGTTATATGAATCTATTATTTATGCATGCTTATTTCCATTTTCTTTTCCTTTTGGTTATTCGTTGATTAAAGAAAGGAACTAACCAGTAATGTTGACTGATTATTTCTTTCTAATCCTGCCTTCCTAGACATACAAAAGTTTAGACATGTAATGTCATGTCAATTTATAGTGCTTTTAATGCAGAAAACTTGATCCTAATATGCAGCATAACATGGTTTTTGATTCATATCCTATAACTAATCTGATTGTAATGGACCAGGGTGGATTGTCATTATTATTATTATGATAATAAATGATCTATTACTAACCAAGTTGTGGGCTACTGACTAACTGATTTTTGATTTGCCAAAAAAATGTTTTCTAATAATTTAAAGGTGTCATTTTCAGGTTCAAGCTGTACTATTATTATTGGGGGGGCGTGAAATACCTCCAACTATGCCTACCATCCCAGTAACCCCTCACCATAATAATCGGGTATTACTACATTATTTGATTGAATTGTGATTGATAGTCTTTTGCATGTCAACTATCTGGCTCATGAAGCATTTGCCAGGGGTTTGCTGGTACTCCACAAAAATTCAGCGTCCCACAGAGATTAGCCTCATTGATTAGATTTCGTGAGAAGCGGAAAGAACGAAATTTTGACAAAAAAATCCGTTATACTGTTCGTAAAGAGGTAGCTTTAAGGTATGGTGCTTATTATCATTATTACTTAGATTGAGCTTACTCGGAATATTAACTTGTAGTGGAACCATTACTTTGCTGTGCTCAATGATATGAGATTGACTGTCTCATTGCTGATTCTTGTCTTAATTCAAATGGAAGCTGAAGCAGGTTACTTTTCAACTTTTATAGATGCCAGGGATCTCATGTGCTTATATTATTTCTGATGCTATATCTCTTGTTGACAATGTTAAAAGGGTGGGAAACAGAAATATTGGTGAGTTCCTTGATGTGTCAGCAATCATCTAGATTTGTTTGTAACAGTCAGTGGTGGAGGCCCCCAGGGGCCTCCGCCCCACCATTTTTTTTTTCTTTCTGTTTTTACAAAGAAAATTTTGGGTACTTAAACTTTGGCCCTGGATAAATTATACATGGCCTCAGCAATAATTTTTTCCTGGCTCCGCCACTGGTAACAGCCTCCTAGTTGTCATATATCACTTGATTGTTTGCCTTCAGAGATGGTTTCTAAATTCTTCCTGAAATTTATGATATATGCTACTTGCTGTATTGGGTTATGTTTGATATTTTGATGTTCGGGGAGGGGAAGAATCTGTTTCCTTTGAGCTGACCATCAAGAGTATAGCTTACAGAATCTGTAAGCCCACAAAACATGGCATAACTCAGTAAAATTGAATTGTGGGTACCATGGAGACTTTATACTCGTAGACTCTGTTGTCAAACCACAAATGACTTACCGTTGAAGTTCCATTCTAACTCTTTGGCTGAAAATTGTGCCATAAGTCATCATATCAAGCAATGGAATGCAGGAATTGTGCTAATTTCTATCCTTATGTTTCCACTATTTGCTTCACTTTATGATATAAAAAAATATATGCTTAAATACTCATACTCAATGGCAATGTTATTTTGTTATGTGATACTTGCTCACAGTTATAAGTGACTTTTGTAGAATGCAAAGAAATAAAGGTCAGTTTACTTCTTCCAAGTCAAGTAATGATGATTCTGCATCAGCTGCAACAAACTGGGGGACGAGTGAAAGCTGGTCATCAGACAATAATGGATCACAACAGCAGGATATTGTGTAAGTTGACTGTATTCATCTAAAAAACAAGAACAAACACATGTCTTGAAGATGTATGAAGATTGAGCGGAAAGCTGACTTCCTGTTAGTTAATTTTGTTTGCATGTTCCATCATATAGAAATCAAAGTTCCAACTTCTGCCCCTTGAATTTGGTAATGCAGAGGACCTTCCTAAATAAATGCGCATTCTGGGTTGTTAATAATCCAGATTTTTGGTGTACTCTGACATCATGTGCTATATATTTCTTCCTTATTGTCTCCCCCCCACCCCCACCCAAAAAAAATAAAAAATAAAAAACCCACACACACCAAAAGTTCAAGCACACCCAAGTGAAAATACTATGACATCTAATTTGTGTGTATCATTTGGTAAACAATGTTTTCTGTCAATACATCTCAGTTGTAGGCACTGCGGCATCAACGAGAAGTGCACACCAATGATGCGACGTGGGCCTGAAGGGCCAAGGACCCTCTGCAATGCATGTGGACTTATGTGGGCAAATAAGGTGAATATGAGTGATTTATTTATGCCTTATGCAAATTGCTATCTTGTTTATCATTTAATTGTCAAAGGCTACACTGTGTATCAATTATGGACTTGTCATGTAATGGTAGTAGATGCACTTGATATGTATGCATGTTCTGTCAAGTGATTTAATGACCTACAAGTAATCTTCTGCACTGAGTTAAGGGGATTACAACCCTCTTGTTGAAAGCAATGCTGTAATATATTTATTGTCACTAACTCTAGCATGTCTTACATTACATGATTTAATAATCACTGACATGAATTTAAGTAACATGTGTCAAGGGTCACGATGACTATTTTTTTTAGCTAGATACAAATTTTCAGATGGTGCTTGGGGCAACTTGTTACATAAAAGATAAATAAAGCTTCAAGATAGAAGAAATTGAAAACACAACCGCACAAACTAAACATATAATTCAATGTGGACGTGGCACCCCAAATGAACAATTTGTACAGTTTACTTGACATGCATGTATCTGAGAGCTTTTAATTTACCATGTTTAAGTTTGTATGTATACTCTTGTGTTGGTGTCTATGTGAGAGTTGCTTAAAAGCGAATATCTCCAAATTATGATATTTCCTTGTAGACCGTGATATACCAACTTGAACACCAAATGGTATTTCTTATTCTGGGACCAGATGGGAAGAGAATATCTCCTCTTGGAGTTGGAGGGACTGCATGAAAGTGCAAAGAGAAGATATTCATTAAAATTGAGCTCTTATGTTGGCTTCAGAATATTAACTAATTATCTTTTGTTCTCAAACTAACATATTTTCATCTATCTTGCCTTTATGGCATGTTTCCAATTTGTGGCAGAAAATATCTGGACATGGAAGAGATGTTTCAGTGTTTCACATCAATTTAATTTCAGGAGAATACTATTCTGTTTTATGATATGTCCTTCAAAATATTTCTCAATTTCTTATTTTTCAGAAAAATAATTTCTTTGCCTTATTTTGATCTATGTTGATATTTTACATTTTCTAAATCGCAGGGAACTCTGAGGGACCTATCAAAGGCCGCAGCACCCTTGCCTGTACCTAATTCTTCATTAAACAGGAATGAGGTGAGCAATTAAGCACTAATTAAAATTTATAATTATTTGTCTCTTGCCAACTTATAAACTCAGGCCTTTTACACAAGCTTAATTTTTCCCTTCATTGAAACTGTGCAGAACAAAAATTTTGAGGCCAACCAGATAGTTCTTAGAGTGCCGGGAGATGTTGATGATTCATCGTGAGACTTTTTTGTTTGGGTCACCGTACAGGGTGATTCCATGAAACAAGAGTGATAGGGGAGCGCTTGCCTCTAGATGAGTTTATAAGGGCGGGTTTTACTGTGTTTTTATGAAAATGCTGACATTGACATTCTGTATTTAATATAATTCCATATATATTAGCAAATATCCTGTATTCTTGCCCTGTAACATACAGCTAAGTCTCTTTGGAGATTGTGATTAAACTCAGGTGGCTGGACTGTGCCAATGCACTCCCTGATGTTCTAATGGGGTTTAAACAGAACAATTTTTGCATAAAATTTGATCTAGTTTAATTAAGCTATGTGATAATGAACAGCTGAAAACTGGGCCATGTCTCCAAGAGACCCAAGTCTGCTTTCTCATGCAGTAATCAGCTGTTTTAGTAAGTAGTGATTAAGATAATTCCATTTTCATCTGTTGAGACATCTTTGGCGGGTTTAATTGTTTATGTCTTTCTTCCCCAAATTTGGTTGGATCTACCTTGTAATAATAAAAACATATGACTCCTTCTTTGGCGCTGAACAGAATCAGCAATAGCGAAATTATCTTTTAAATAGATTGAACACAAAATTTACACCACGGCATGAAAATCTTAATAAAAACGTAAAAAAATTGCAAAATTTGCATGTACACTAGACACTTTATAGGTTGGCTTTTGTCACGGTATTGTCTCAGGCCGCTGTTTGCCCACAAAAAATGAAAGCTTGAATTAGGCTTTGGGCAGCACGAGTTTGCTCTGGTGCTCCAGACAAGATCACCAAACCTTCAGTAGCACCAGGCTTCGGATCATGAACCATCACGTTTGCACCAGAGATCTGAGGAAACTTGAAAGGGTCAAAACCAATAAAACTATTTCTAGCACTATATTGTATGGTTGATTCAATACCAAATAAATTGAGTAACCGGACATAGACCTGCCGGATCTGAATTAGGCTGCTATTGTTCTCCCCATAAATGTAGGTCAAATAGACTTGAGGAATGGTGACCTCGACAGAAGTGCTGGTCAGATTCTGAATTGGATTTCCATTCCTGGAAATAACATTCATACAACATGAAATTATGAACATTCACAGCCAAATAAAGGATAACTTTTGTTTACACCCTTCTATATCTTGCCATATAGAACATACTATCAGAAAAACCAGCTTTTTTCATTCTACTATGGATGTGATCAGCCCAAAAATCTAGTCAATCTTATCCAAAGAATACTGTTAACCCTAACTGAACTGGGAGAAGGGGAGGCGGCTGTCCCATAATGCCAACAGAACCCTACTAATTATATTAGTCTACTGGGTGGTCAGGATAATTGCTAGACATGACTAGCTGCCACCATCATGTGATTATCCCATTTAGAACAACTTTTCCAAAATATTCAATTACTTAAAAGATCTACCGGAGTAAAGAATCACCTTCCAGGAGGCACATTCCTTGAAGCCAAACTTGAAGCATCAGCAGGTACCCCTGGATTTCCTCTGCCGACGGCCTGAAAGACAAACCAAAAATATTTGCTTATAAGGACACTTGTACAGACAAAATGGGAGGTGAAGCAAAAAAAAGGAAAAAAAAAATTAGAAACAACACCCCCCTCCCCAAAAGGGCAAAAAAAAAAAAAGACTAGTGAGTCAAAGCTTCATGTTTAGACTGTAGAAATGAAGATTCACAGGCTTAAATACTCTTAAACATACCTGAGGATTCCATGATCTTGGAGAATTTGGTCCTTCATAACCACGAGGATAAGGAACTCGATCCATGTTTGGTGGACCACGACCTATACCATGTAAAAATGTATGCTGAGGATCAACAGACTGTGAGGGAACAGGTGAATGGTCAATTCCATGAGGAGGTCCAACTTGAGGAGGGTGACCAGAGGACATCAGGTGATTTCTTGGCCTAAACAAAGGGGGAGGCATTTCTGGAAATGGTGGCAAATGTGGTGGGGCACTAAAATTTGGTGGAGGTGTCTTTATTGGGAAAATGGTTTCCCGAATTCTGCTGGTTATGTGAAACAAAGCATCTTGTACAGACTGCAAGCTCCCAATAACCTGCCATAAAGCACATTTCATTCAATATCCTACGGGCCTATCAACCTTGATGAACATGAGAATGAATTTCAAAAATTTAAACTAAAGACTATACATGCATGGCAATGTGAGCACATATGTAATCTTTTTACTTACTTCATTTACTAATTATATGACTTGGAAAATAATCATAAAAGGAATTTGAACAACTCACGGCAACATAGAAAATTAATACCACATCTTCATACTCATTACATTTAGAACAAAAGATAGGGATACAAACAAATAATGGTAAAGCAGGAATCTAATCTGTGGTACCCTATCTTCAGCACAATCACCAGAGAATGAAACTAAAGCCATATGGTATGATACAAAGTAGGATTAAGCAATTAAATGGTAACATTGAACTTTCTATTTCTCAAGATGTGCAGAGAGGAGAGCCAATGAATATCAAACAGAAAATAGTAACCAAAAAAAATAAAATTGGAAGACTTTCAAGGAAGAAAAATATAGCATTTTCTTGAAGAATATATAAAATGAAGAAAAAAATTACAGCATCCTTTCTTGATTCTATTCGGTTTCTTCAGTTTGCATATCACATCAAACAAGCATAAATAACATAATTCAAATGAGAAAATCCAAAACGGTTGGTTACCTGTACAACTTCTTCATTTTGGGAAGCGCACTTAACCTGTTCCTTTGGAAAAATACGTATACTAGCACCTGTGGCTCTCCGCATTTCAGAGATAACAAGGCCTCCCTTGCCCAGCAGGCAACCTATCTGCTGTGAGTGAACGAGAAGCCTAGCAACGACTGCAGCACCTGGTTCAAATCCAATCTCTGCAATTCGACAATGGACACGGGCAACAGCTTCCTGTGCAGGAGAAATCTTTTGCTCTGAATTCTGCAAAAGGTTAAAAATAAATTTTCAATTAGCCCCTCACTATTTTGATGACAATATAATGGAAAAGTTGTAGGGCTGATTTTAGGATTCTCCCATTGCAATGCTTCTAATGATATAGTGAAAAGTTATCATGATCAGAGTATTTTCAACAGTAAATCACATAATAACCAATCCCACGATGGATTCCAACTCCTAAAATCGTACAAAGATTAAATATTTGGTTATAATAACAGAACAATCATATCTCGGGTTTCTGATGGAGACACTTAGAATAACCTGGCACCGGTAAGCCAGCAGACAGTAATCTAAACAAACATATGCAAAGTGCCAGAACCATTTTGAGACATGATTCAAATAAGCTGACATAATATATTCCTACCAAAGCAGAGTTATGGAAGAAATTTCAAACACCAAATATTGCAGAGTCAAATCTATGGCAACTTTGCTCAATGTTCAAGAGTGTCTGTAACATACATATATAGAGGTTCATGATGTGACATCATCAAAGAATTGGGCCCAAAAAAAAACACTTATTTGAGCATGTGCATTCAAAAACAAAAGTTACTTGCTGCAAGTAATACATATTAATCCACAAAGTACCAAGAAGATTATGACCCAAAAATAGTTAAAATCTCATGCCTCTCTTGCAGATATCACAACCACACGCTCATCTGAATCAGGTGCAGCATCCGCAATTTTGATAGATGCACCAGTTTCACTTTGCAGAGCCCGCACTATGGAGCCACCTTTCCCAATAAGACTACCAACTTTATCATGTTGACATAACAACTTAAAGACAACCTCCTCTTCCATAAACATCCTATGACCAGCTCCAACGCTTTCAGGCCCTGGAAAAGAAGAATAACCTCTGGAATGATGGTCAGGAGCATATGGGACAGATGCATAACCCCGTTGAGGATAAGGATCAACCTGTGCAGGTGGTGCATTTCCATGAAGTAACCCAGAAGGTTTAAAAGCACCAGAATTGGCTGCATCCACTCTTGGGTTATCCTGAAGACAACTTGAAACAGAGAGGATTGCTTTCTTTACTGCTGTAAAGTGTCCTGTTATCTGCATACACCATAAAATAGCCTCAAGACAACTGTGAGGAAGAAAGCAAGGTTTGAACATTATTAAAAATTTACAAAGTGCACAAATGAAGAAGTATTCCAATGACTGACTACAATATTTCATGCCTGTTTTATCTTATCTCCACTTTTATGGCTAAAGCATTGGAAAAGCTTCAAAGGATTTCTTATGGAATTATAGCAACGACTTAACATAATTTCCATAAGATATTTGCAGCTGTCATACAGTGATGAGGATCCAGAAACACTAGGATGCTGTAAATTTAGTATTGGAAGAAAGGTACTTTTAAGACAGAGAGCTCGGGAAGAATGGTGATAGATTATTGGATATGTAGCGTAGGGTGGGAAATAAGAGGTGGGAGGGATATCTTTGCATGTTTGTGGCTCTAATTGGCAGGCTTGCAGATGCTCGTTAACAGTGTATTGGATTTTATCTGCAAAATTTGAGAGTTTAAAGGCAGATAATGGCATACTTCCGTCTGGGATAATCAGCCATCAAGCTACAATGTAAATTAAGATGAAATGGAAATGCAATTTCTCTGAGTAATTCATTTCACCCAAATGCTGATTGCAGTAAATATTATTAATCACAGATACTGTCATATAAAAAATTAACATTCAGAACCCACGTATCATACAAAAATACAGGAGAAACAAGAGAGAGAGGGAATCACTGAGAAAGGAAGAAAAGTAATGCATCACCTGAATCAACTCATCTCCCGGAGATGCGCAAGCTGGAAGTTGATCCTTGGGCAAAACCCTGACCTGAGCCCCACTCTCTTGCCTTATCTTCTCCACAATCTTCCCTCCTCTCCCAAGCACGCACCCAACCTGATTGCTCTGTGCCAGCAACCTACAGGCCACCAAGTTCTTAGTCTCACCGCCACCGGCATTATTAACATTGAAACCCGAATTACTATCTCTTTGTTTTTCCTCAGGTCTATCGTCATCCACCCTCACCATTCTCTCAAAAACCCTAATTAAAGCCTGCTGCGCTGGCGACCCCTCATCACAGTCGCCAGTTCCAGAATTGGTGCTTCCTTGTCGCTGGTTTTCGGCAGCATAGCCAGAATTGTTGTTGGCAACAATAACAATAACACGCTCGTCGGAGGAGGGGGGAGCAGAGTCATCAACGTAGATTTTAGCTCCAGTGAGCTCTCGAAACTGGCGAATAACGGAACCAGCTTTGCCAATGAGGGCACCAGTCTTTGAGGTGGGACAGAGAATACGAAAAACGGTCTCAGAGGGAGACGGTGGCGGCGGTGGGTGAGGGCGGCGCTTGCCGCCGGTGGGGGTGGGTGGGTCATAGGTGGGGTCAGGTGGACGCTTGCTGGACACAAAGGGACAAGGGTCCATAATTATTGTGTAGTCAACAGACAGAGACTTGCAAGAACAAAGCTCATAAGCTATTTAATGCTAATGCTAGTACTTAACTATGTATACACTTTGTTTGTCAAACTTAAGGGCTTGTTTGAAAGTGTTTTGGTTTTTTTGTTTTTAAAAACTGTTTTTGAAAACTGTTTTTAAAAATTGTTCTACAAAATAAAAGTATAAAAAAAATCTGTTTGATAAACTGTTTTGAAAATAATTTTTAAAAACTGAAAAATAGAAAACTTGCTTGGTAAAATTGTTTTAAAAACAAGTTTTGAAAACAAAAAAACAGAAAACTTGTTTGATACGAGAAACAAGCCTAAAGTTTTTTTTTTTTTTTTATAAATTTTGATAATGACTAATTTTGTAAATAAATTATGGTAATGTTTTAATGAGAATATGTGAAGAATAAATAAGTAAAAATGAAAAAAA
>QAOA01001300.1:1447434-1674694 GCA_003255065.1 Cercis canadensis
TTTTTTTTTAATTTTATTTATTACTTTATTCATATTTTATTTTATTTAATTAAATTCATTAATAATTTAACTAATATCACTAAAGAAAAAAATGTAAACCTTTGTTAAATTTTAATATAATTACAAATACAAATATATAAAAAAAAAAAAAGTGGGCCGGCCCATTTTGGCCCGCGGTCTGATCGAGCCATGCCAAAACAGGCCGGCCCAGCTCGATTCCCACCTCTACATCTATCTCTGTTAAAGTTTTAAAATATTGTAAATATTCTCTTAAAATAAGGTAAATTACATTCACTTGCCGTTTGTTACTTTTTTACAATTTTTTTAATTTTTTTTTATAAGATTGTTTTAGCTTTTTCTTATTTAGATCATTAATTTTCATCCCATGTCTCACAATAAATCTACAACAACAAACTTTTAAAATGTATAAATCTATAGCTAAAAATAGTAAATATATAACTGTAACTATAAATTACAACAACAAAAAAAACCATAAATACAAACGAACTGGGGGTGAATACAATTTGTTTATTTTGAGGGAATATTTCTAATAATATTTAAAAATTGAAAAAGTCTTACAATAGAAAAAAGACCTTTTAAAAAGTCGTAATAATTTATATAATTTTTTTGTGTGCTCTAAAGTAATAGTCCAAGTAGCTTTTAAAAAGCATACCTTACTCGCTTTGAATGAATTCCTATCTCACCACAAAAGCATTTCCCTTTTTGGATGTTGATTATTTTTAAAAAAAATATATAAAATTTGCATTCTCTTTTTATATATACACAATAAAGAAAAGTGATTAATAATTTTAATATCTAATTTTAAAGAAAAAACTCAAAACTATAAATTTATCCACATATTAAAATAAAAACATTTCTGGAAACTCAAATTCACACAGAAGATTTTTTTTAACCCACCTTCCCATATTTTAAGAAAACATTTTTATTCAAAACATCTTTTGAAAAGAAAAATTAAAATATTTTTTTGCCCAAGGCAAGAGGTTAGTAAGTAATAAAATTAATCATTCAACCACAAAGATAATAAAACGAATCATGGCTATACATTAAAATTTAATATATATTTTTCTATGAAATGTAAAATATTTATGTAATTTTTTATATAATATACCATATATTTAATCATTTTGAAATAAATTTTTTATATTATATCTAAAATTTAATGTTGTGGCAACTGGTGGTTGCGTTGCATGACTTGCATCCATAGATGACTCCTCATCTATTATATATCTAAAGTGAGTCCCCACTGTACCAGCAAGGGCCCACTAAAATCATTCCCCATCATGCCAATCTCGTGAACAACCATCCCTTGCGCTGCGTGGTCTCCCGCAAGCCGCCGCTCCAAATGCCTTTTCGTCATTAACACGTGTCTTTCATACCTTGGCTCGATCATTTACTTTGTTATGTGGTAATTACACTCGATTCAATTTTTGTGGTTCTGAGTAAGTAGATGACTAATTTATTACAGTCGGTTCAGATTTCGCCACGTCACCAACACTGCTCATACGGTCCCACTGTCACGATGAGCTTCCCACGCAACCAGATCTCTCCGGACGCCACCGCCTTCCTCTTTTGAATTTGAACGTTCAAATTACGGGAAGACGTATTCAATATTCATATTCATAGTATCTTGACTCAATTACTGAAATGGCCTTTTCAAAAAGTGAGTATTATGCTCCCTTCACTTTAGTTGAGTAGGTTTGACGGGAATTACTCAATAATTTTGATATTATTATAAAAATTTTAAAAGATTAAATTATAAAAATATGTATTAAAATAAATAATTTTTTATAAAATATAAAAATAGTACAAAATTTTTGTAATAATACCAAATAACATAGTCCTCATCTTTTTAAAATTAAACTACTTGTCTTGACATTTGCATTGTCATGTGCACTAATTGTAACATAGCACTTTAATTATGTAATGCGCAATTAAAATAATCTATCATAGGCATTATGTTATCTTTAGAGAATTTGGTTATTAATCAATGTATTTTTTTAAAAAAATCTAAGTGTTTGACAAATACTAAGGGTGTGTTTGAAAGTGTTTTGGTTTTTTTGTTTTTAAAAACAGCTATTTCTTGTTCTTGTTTTCTTGTTTTTAAAACAGTTTTGTGAGAGAAAATTTTTAAAAACAGTTTTCAAAAATAGTTTTACCAAACAAGTTTTTTTGTTTTATTGTTTTCAAAAACAAAAAACTGTTTTTAAAAACAGATTTCAAACAGGCCCTAAATTTCAATAAAGTGTATATATTTTGCTCAAGTGCATAATATATACAAGCCCATTTTCCATTTCGCCCTTCTTTTCCAAGCCAAGTGAAAATTATGCTAGATAACTATTCAATTGAAAATACTAACCACGTCAATAATAAATAGTTATTTGTGCTAATCATGCTGCAACAATGCAACATAGTGTCCACCCAAATTAGGTTAAAACACCTTAATAAAAGTGAAAAATACTCATAATAACCACTAAATTGATAATATCAACCACACAAATATTGAACAACAAACACTCAATTTACGTGTCATAAAGGAGAGAAGGACAAATCAGAAAAATTAGGTTCTAGTGTATATTGCTTTTGAGAATAATTATGATAAAAAAAATAAAAATAAAGAAGGAGCAGTCTGTGTCATTATAAAAGGACAATTTAGGAAAGGGCATATTTGGAAACATAGTAAAGCTCCAAAATTCCTCGAAGTTATTATTTGTCGGATTCGTGACGTGATTCAAATGATGACGGCGCGGTAAATTCTGCCACGTGTAGAACACCCCTGGGAGGATTCAACTCTTGGTGGAGATTGGTTGTGATGTGGGACTGATTCCCTGCAGTTGGTAGAGCCAGATATTTTCCAAGCCCAACCATAGGTAAATTGTTAAATATTATTCGTCGTACTCATTTTCAGACCAGTCCTGCGTAAACTTCTAGAACCCATGTTGCCGTCTTCATTTATGTTAATATTATTGTCTCACCTACAAAATTAAATTTACTCTCCATTCATGCCCCTAAGCAAGTAAACTCCATTCAAGCACTTGAAATAACATCTTTAAAATTTTTAAAAAATGCGGCTAAAAATAATTATATTTGAATTTTGAAAGAAAAAAATACTTCTTTTGCATCTAAATAACATGAAGGTGTTTCTTTCATAAAAAAAAATGCTTTTTTTTTTTTTTTTTTCAGCAACCTCTACTTTATTGAAAAGGCAAACAAAGTCTGANAAATTTTTTCTTTTTCGGCAACCTCTACTTTATTGAAAAGGCAAACAAAGTCTGAAATTTGGTTTGACATTATGTTTTATTTTATAGTTCTGAGTTAAAATTACTAATTATGTCATCTAAAAAAAATGTACAAACAATTTAGTCATTGTTCTCAAATTATGAGAGATTTTGATAGTTGAACAATAGGTTTGTTTTATCTCTTGTTAGTAACTTTCAATACAAAAAAAAAAAAAATCCTTATATTAGTATTATTTTATTAAATTATAGGAACAAAATTAAGTTAAAAGTTGACATGTATTTGATTTTGAAAATACAAGAAACATGAAGGGGCAGTGTGATAAAAGTAACGAAAGTGAGGGTTTGCACTGAAAAAAGTTCGAGATAAACGAGGTTTATCAATTGTCTAGAAGGAAGAGAAAGAGTACGAGAAGGAGAATTAATTTAATGGAGATTAATTTGGGTAGAGTAATTTTGATGAGAATGACCCAAATGAGGTTACCTTATGAGTTATGTTGTGAGCCACAAATAAAAATAAGCAAGCATTCACAAAATGATGTGTGCACATAGCCATAGGAGTAGTATAGTATTAATTTCAGTATTACCCATCCATCACCCACCGAGTATTAGTAACAGCTGAGCTGAGCCTCACCGCCTCTTTCTCTCTCACGCTTATTTCTCTCCTCAAATCTCTCACCGTGCTTCCGGCATCTTTCTCAATCTTTTTCTTTCTCCTTATTGAGCTCCATTGAAACCACAGAATCTTATGGTCTCCCTTTGATCTCTCTTTCTCTCCCTCCTCTTCCACATTTCTTTCCTCCAAACACCCACTTCACAAAATCTCTTGGTCCTCTTTCTCTCTTACCTGCTCCCTCCTTCCCTACTAGCCACCTAATATTATATTCTGCATTAGTTTCCCGCTAATTTCTTGCCGGAATCCGACGACGGTTTCCATTTCCGATCATTGGAGTATACTTAAGTATTTTACAACAACATGATGAAAGGCAGGGTTTGTGAACTTTGTAATGGAGAGGCTTTCCTTTATTGTCTCTCTGACTCTGCGTTTCTCTGCTGGAACTGTGATACCAGAGTTCATGAGGCCAACTTTCTCGTGGCTCGCCATGTCAGAGAGGTTCTCTGCTGCAAATGTAAGTGTTTCGCCGGAAACCAGATCTCCGGCGGTGTAGCCCGGCCTCTGATCCCAACATGTCGTTCATGCTCACCGGAGAGTCCCTCCGGTGACGATGATTCGTTATCTTCTTCGTCGCCGGCCTGCGTTTCGAGCACCGAGTCTTGCGCTACAGCTCCCAAGAAGATTCGATTCCAAGGTCGGCGCAAGACGGAGAAGATCGCTTCTTCCAGTTCCGTCACGGATGTGTCCGGCGAGAACTGCAGCACTCCGGCGGAAGTGACGTCGGCGGGGAAAATGATACAACAGATGAAGGAGAGAGAATCTAGAGCAAGAAACATTGGATCGCGTGCTCCGAAGGCGGAGGAGGTTTTCGTGAATTGGAGCAGGAAGATAGGGGTGAATGGTAATTGCGTAGCTTCATTGGCGTCGCACGCCTTGGGGTTCTGCCTGGGAAAGTTGACGGTACTTCCGTTCAGGGTGGCTGTGGCGACGTCGTTCTGGTTCGGTTTAAGATTTTGTGGGGACAGGTCAGTGGCTACGTTTCAGAATCTGAGAAGGATAGAGGAGATATCCGGAGTGCCAGCTAAGGTGATAGTAGCCGCGGAGGCAAAGCTCGGACGTGTGTTGAGACAGAGGAGAGCAAGGCGCGAATTGGAAGAAGGATGGGCCGAGTGCTAAGTCCAAAATTAAGTGGGCCATCATGAAATAGAGAATTAAGATTAGGATTTTGAGTTTAGGTGACTATTATGGTGTGGAAGAAAAAGGTATTTTAATTCCACTTTTATTCTTCTTTTCTTTCTTTTATCACATCTAATCTAGGAATGGAAAACACAGAAAAAAAAAAATAGAAAAGAAAATTGGATCCTGAGTCCTGACAAGCTAAAACATTAAAAATTACAGATGGCTGGTGTTAAGAGAAACGTGTATACTTGAACTAGATGATTAATTCCACTACTTTGATAAATCTATCATTTTGAGTCGTAAATTGAAAGTGGATTCATCTGTTGGATCAAGAAACTACATGATTGCTTATGCTGTGCAAAATTTTAACTTTCAAGTTATTGCGTAATTAGGAGGAGTGATGAGAAAAGTGATAATGGACCATGAATCAACACATGTAAAATGTGAAGATACATTACTATTTTTCTCTCCACTCATTTCATTTTTGTTCTAACTAAGCATACCTTAATTTCAATATTCCTTTGTTTAGAAGTTCTTGTGATAAAGGAAAACTGGAATCAATGATCATACCCAAGACATTACGTATAAGACCAGACATACTACTAATTGAACACAAGGACAATAAAATGGAGACCTAGTACTTAAGGTAATTTGTAATTTTCTACATATAATAATGTTTACATTTGTTTATTTACATGCTCCCTCCCTCCCTTTCTTCTTCGATTCTCCAATGGCAATTTCACGAGCTTAGTTTCTATGAAATAATTCAAGTGGTTGAAAATTTAAGGACCTATCACATCAGGATATAAAATGTACGTAATTCACCGTTTTCTCAAATGAGTCAAGCTCGAGCAAGACTTGTTAATCTAAAGATTAGTTATTTTATGTGTGGAAAAAAGTATACAAATAAAATAACATAAAGAAATATCTTTGATATATGGTCATGATATTTATATAAGGACTAGGGTCATGTTTTGCAAATGCCTGCACGTCTCTAGCTTTTATTAGTTCGAACATAAACAAAAAGCCATGGTAGTTTCCACTTGTTATCACAATTAATTTTTAATTTTGCCAAGCTTAAATTGAGGTCTCTTCATTTCCATTGAAATTTGGAGATTCATTTAGAGTAATAAAATTTAAAGCCACACGTCAGAATCTGATACCTTACTGCTTTTGTTGTAGTAATAATACAGCGCAACAACCAGAATAAGATAAGGTTAAATGGGGAAGTTTGATAGCATAAAGACTCAATCAAAGAGGTTGAGCCACCACACATAAAGGGGTGGTGTTACTGTTAAGTCATAACTGAATTGATATAATACAGAGATGTGAGGTTCTAAATATGGTTATGAAAAGTGAGGTTTGGGTCTGTGAATAGCAAAAGCATTTCATTGTGGTTGCAGTTTAAAGTCATTGAATCCCATGGAGAAAGACAGAGAGCCAGATAGGTGGGTTTGGGGTGTAGAGAGATTCTTCCTGTCTCTATAGGGCTATTTAAACCACAAGTTTCACTTAAGGTTTTAAACTCATGATTTATATAAGGCTGCACCGCACCTAGTTTTGGTGTCATGGCTCATTCTTAACCATAATCTGGTCTCTTAAATAATATTCATACATTATGAACTTCTATATTAAATTAACATTATTTCTACGTTCTTTTATATATGTTGGAATGATGTGGTTTAATGGGAAACAGAGATTAGCAAGGAATCTTAAAGTCTAATTTAATTAAGTCATCCTTCAATGATGGATTTCGGCTTGTCGGAACTTTGTTGTCCACCTAAGGAGTAAGGACTAGGAATCTCCTGCTGCTAACTAGCAAGCCCATTGGAATGTGGTTGAATTTCCCTTGTTTTACAAAAACTAAACAATGTGTCAAAATTGCGAAACTTAACACAACTCATGGATTAAATGTGAAACAAGTGTGGAGGGAGGAAGAAATAATTTTCATTTTTTAAAATGGGCCAAAAAGAGAGTCCATTTTGTACATGGTTTTTGCAACATGTCCACTTTGTCACTGCTTTTGGCACTGACTAGTTGTATATCTCCTACTCTTGACAAGTTGAGCTAAAAGAGTTGTAAGATTAATGCCATAAGAGCCAGGGTTTACAGTGTCAATGCTATTGCTGGCAGTGGTTGAGCAGAAGTGTTGATCGGTCTCTGCAGTGTTATTCAATTCCAGGTTTGAACACCATTCTCCCGGAACCAATCCATTGGGCGAGCGATGAAGAATCAAATCATCTATTTTCTCCAGAATAAGATCACCTTCATCAAATGGACGGGCAAATGCAGCTCCAGTTTCCAGCATCCTATCATAGTGTGACAAATCAAGCTTTTGGAATTCAGATGGGTCAGTGTCCCAAAGAGTGTACATTAGATGATTGTCCACACTGGTGTTGTGGAACTCAGGAGAGTTGCATAAGACTGTGTGGAAATAGGATTCAAGTGGATAAGCCACATTGCTGAAGAACATTAGCAGTTTTCTTGGTAAATTGTCCCATCCATTCACACAGTACTCCATAAAAGCTCTTGTAAGAATTACCCAAGGAGAACCTATTATTAGATGAAATCAGAAAATAAACTAAAATTTGGTGCAATTCGGAACAAATAATTGATGGATTTACAATGCAGCCTAAAGACTCCCAATTTGGCTAACGTTATATGCTTAGAAAACAATGTGTCAAATATGCAAGTTAATTAACTGACCTATAAATATCTGAAAAGCATCTGGGGTATCTCGGGACTCGACAGCAAAAAAGAGTGGACTACTCTTTTCTTCATGTAAACTGGGGTCTACCACAATTTGATTAATGTCTCTTTGCCTGCACCGAGTTATCAAATATTTTAAAATCTAGTTGGATTTACGATGGAGATATTTATATTTGAAGGAGCATATTCACTTTCTATTTTGTGTGTTAATATGCAGGGTTCTTTAGCCAACATATAATACAATGAATTAAAAGAAAGAAAGAAATCCTTATTTCATGTATCTCTCTGCCAGTGCCAGCTACAATCATGAATTATGATTAAGATCATTTCTCTGTTGCAGACAGGTAATGTCCACTTATTAATTATATGATATAAAAAAATAAGCAACTCTTGTTCTCTTTCAGCAACTATAATTATGACTAGGATATTTAATTAAAGCTTATTTAAAGAAAAAAGGCTGACCTCAATTTGGGGATTACTTACTCTTTTCGGATTGTCTTGTTAGTGTAATGAATCAAGTTGATATCTTTCGGCAGGAATGTGAAAGCGTGGAGGATATCTGCAAAAAGATAAAGTATGTTTTATCTGATATTTCAATGAAGGTGATTTTTGCAGACTAGAATCTGAAACTAGTGCATATGTTAAGCAGTTCAATTGTAGAATCTTTGATCATTTTAGATCTGATCGTAAATACACTGAGTTTGAGCAAAGAAATTGTAGATGTTCAAATTGAGCTCATAATTGGAACCCATCAAATGAAAATTTGTAGCAGTAACACATACCATCCTGAGTGATAAGCGGGTAATCTGAAGCGCTTAATGTGATGAACCACTCCCAATCTGTGTTTATTTTAAGAAGCAAAGCAGCAGCATGAAGAGCAGCAGAAAGAGCTGAAGATCCCATCTTATTGATGGCATAACTTTTTCCAACCACATTTACATTTCCAAATGCCTCAAACACCTTATGAGATTGAACTGAAAGAGCTAAATCTACCCTTTCAGACTCAGAGGAACTATCATCAAGCTGAAGTAGGTACTGATTTCTGGGATGATATATTGCCTTCAAGAGCCTCACCATCTTCTTACTCTCCCCTTTAGTGCCACTAATCCAATATGCAAGAACAGGAGGGTACCCTTTACCCTTTGATAGCACTCGCTTTGGAGTCAAGTGCTGCAACTTACTGACTGTGGCAGAAGAACCATTTGGGATATTGAATCGTGATACTGCTCCAAAAAACACCAAACACACTGCAAAAGTTAGAAGGCTTAGACGGTAATCCATTCCCCTACATGAACATTTGGATGTTCTCATTGAACTGCTTTTCTCTTGATTTCAAAAATTCAAATTCAGATTGATTTGAATCTGATCAAGAACAGCATCTTTGCACACAAGTTGCCCTTTTATCCGATCACTTGTGTGTTTGAGCAAGATAAGTCTTCAAATTACAATGAATTTAAGCAAAACACTTAGGGATGGAAGATCCTAACATTCTTTTGAGGAAGCCATCTATAATCAATCAATCATCATCAATAGAAAAGTAATCCAGCTAAAAGCAAGTGAGTGGAGAGTAAGGTGAAAAATCAGTGTGAGCAAGTGAGATTGAGAGGGGAAAAAGGTGGGGAGATGTTGAAGCTTGTACCAAACTATTGAAAACTTCAACTGAAAGATAACAAAAGCAGACCTACAATTTTCAAAGATTAAATCTTTTTCTCCTCCCCCCCCCCCCCNCCCCCCCCTCTCTTTCAAAGCAAGAAAACAAGGGGATTGTCCATGCTACTGTGCATTTTCTCATTGGAGGGTGAAATACTAGAACAGTAAGTCTTAGGAGAGAGAGCTTGCACGTACACAATTCTTCTGCTAGATAAATGTCAGTCTCCAATTCATTGAAAGGCAAATAGGTGTCTTCTTCTGTGGCTTTTTAGTCTCATTTTGATATTTATAAGTAATGTTATTTGTAGACTTATAAAGACATATTTTTTACATTACGTGTGTTCTTTTTCTCTTTTCTAATACAAATTTTATTGCTCTGATTATTAGAAATTTTTTTGGTTTAAAACTAAAAGGTTTTAGGCAAAAAAAATTTCGTGAAAGTAATTTTATAATATTATATGGCAGTTTTGTCCGATTGTACCTCAACTTTTGAAGAAAATGTTGATTTGCATTCTAAAGAAGATAGAAGTTAATAATACTAAACAAGACTAAAAGCAATATAAAAGTGTTAATTCAGTGAAAAATAAATTGAGTCTCAAAATATTTTAGATTAAAAGTTTTGAATTTAAATTTTTAAGAGTTATATTTGTTAGAAGAGATTTACTAATTACTGCTTTCATCTCAAACAAAAATATCTTGAATATAAATCAATAAAAGACTAAAAATAATATGAGTAAATTTATATAAATATCCTAGCTGTATGCAATTTAGAGAGAACAAACTTAATTGATATCTGGGGAAATTATTATGAAAATAAGTTCATTCTATTTCTACCTTCGCAATAATTTCTTTTTTTAAAAAATTCATATAAACCGTTATTTCCTTTTTTTTAAAAGAAAAAACTCTCTAATTTATTTTTTATATTTCCTTTCAGTTGCAAACCAGTCCAATCCAAACAGGCCAATACCGCAGCCCACTGAAACTGAATACTTTACCTTTTTGCAAAATGGAAAAATAGAAAAAAAAAAAAAAGAAAANAAAAAAAAAAAAAAAGAGAAAAAAACACCGTAATGCGCGATTCTTTCGTCGGCCTAAAACCTCGCTCTCTCGATTCTGCGTCTGTTCCACGCCGAAGCCGAACGTCAAATTCATAAACCCTTAGAAAACCCTTAGAAAACCCTGTAATTCAGTAGTCGTATATAAAGGTTCTGTTTTTGTGGTTTTTTTGTTTCTACTGCTAGAATCCTTCTTCTCATCTCTTCCATGGAAGCCCTTTCCAGCTCTGTATTTATCCCCAAATTCCCTGAGACTTATTCAGTTCTCCGTACTCCCTCTTGGAGCAGAACACCAAACAATCGAGCTGGGTCATTGAAAATCATTGAGCACTCACAATTTGTTGGGCTTCGTGTTTCCGCTCATGAGCCTCAAGTTCCTAGTGAAGGTGAAGAAGGGAAGACTGTAAATAATGGCTTCGGTTTATTTTCCCAAGAGAGTGTCTCTATTCCTGAGGTACTTTTTATTCCCCACAAATAACTCACCATGCATGCGTAAAAGTTCGAAACTAATGACTGAAAGGAGTGAATTGTCTGTTTCGTTGCTGAGGAAGTATATTAAAAAAATGAATGCCTGTGAAGGTCCTGGTTTTAATCCTTGGATTGGTCTTGATAGTGGCACAGTTTGTTGACATTATATTGTTTAAGTTGTTGAAATTGTTTTCTGAGCTTTTGATAAATGAAAGTGAATACCTTTGTCTACAACTGGCGTGAACCTTTCAGTTGTAGGTCAAGGTGGATTGTGGCACAGCGTAAACTAAATTATTATTTCGCCTAGCATATAATTCATGGAAGTTTTAGTTGGAGTTGGGGTAAAACTGGTGCTATATGTGCTCGTATGCATCGTGTGAATATCTCTAGCGCTGCAACCAAAAAATTAGTGCAGTTGCACGCGTTATACTTAAATAGCTTATTTGGTATATGCTGGTTGATCAACTAATGCAATTTGTTATTGATTTGGCTGAGGATCGTCATGGTGCATATATACCTCTGTTTATCTATATTTACCCATTTTAATGAATGAGTCAAAATGGTTAAAGGGAGCCAAATAGATGTATGGATAAGATATTTACCCATTTTAATGAACGAGTTAAAATGGATAATGGGAGCCAAATAGAATTATAGGAAAAAGGAATGAGTTACTCATCTAAGAGATGAGAGATTATATGCCTTTGATTGGGGGTAAACTGGTATGGTGGTAAACAAGGGTATGTGGCTGATACAGACAAGCTAGAAAGATAATATCTGTAGTTGACCCCATTAGTCAATTTGAAGGGTAGTTTGCTGAGTTGTATGTATTCTCTTCCTCTCTTTTTGCTTCTTTTTCCTGTCTATGTCATGGTTTCTGGAAGATTGCATCATTAATATAACCAAATAGCTTAGTTATCTCAGTTTCCATGATATAGATGATCAATAGATATTTTGATGATTGATCTTTGACTTAGTTAAATGGTCTCCTGTTCTGAAGGTTAATTTAAGCCACTGTGAGAGTAGTGATAAGGATACAGATGGGCTGTTGAAATTGGACACACCGTTGACAGCCACCACAACCCCAGGTGGGGGAACCAGAGCTGGACTTTTTAGAACACCAATTTCTGGTGGTGTGCAGAGTGCAACCTCAGCTCATGGTTTACCTAGACCAGCCTTAGCAGTTCGAAATTTGATGGAACAGGTAAGGAGCTGGTGCTGCTAGTATAACTTAAATCAAGGTTTTGTATTTGCTACTATAAAGCTATGGTAGCATTTCTTTTATTGATGGCTTCTCGGTCAATCCTTAATTTTCTTTTCCTTCTATAACTTAAGGCCAGATTTGCTCATTTGTGCACTGTAATGTCTCGGATGCACCACCGGCGAGAAGGATATCCATTTGGTTCTCTGGTAGATTTTGCACCTGATTCAATGGGCCGTAAGTCAATAATTGTTCATTTACTTGATTGTGTTATTTCCCTTTCTCTCATATATACGTAGGGGGTGTCTCAAGCAGGAGCCAGGAGGAGTGGTTCATTGTGAGAGTGAGAGGAATGAATCTTGGCCATTGGATCTTTCATGAATGGCTAAAATTAAAAGATGAATGTGGGGGGGTGAGTTTCATATTCATGCTCTAGTTAGAACATGGGTACGAGTTACAGAAGACCCCAATCTAATTTTTGATGCAATTTAGAAACAACAAAAGAAAAAGAAGAACGGATATAAGATTCACATTCCTGCACTATATTCTTGTATTCCAAAGTGCATGTATCTATATTGGCTCTATTTTTAGACAAGATGATATTCTGAAATCTATATCATGCATGATCTCTGCCTTATTAGGTAGGATGTATATCAGTATGAATTGTTGAACTATTTGTTTATGATTTATCTGTTTGGTAGTATTTTTTAAGAAACTTGAATGGTACTCTTGACTTGCAGATCCGATATTTTCATTTTCACCACTTGCAATTCACACAAGGAATTTGTTGGCTGACCCAAAATGCACTCTTGTTGTTCAGGTTTGTGGTTTGTATTTCCTCTCTGAGCTTTTATATTTCTGATCCTTCCTACTCTCGATTATGGATTTTGTTGACGGTTATGTTTATTAGATACCTGGATGGAGTAGCTTGTCCAATGCAAGGGTCACTATTTTTGGTGACATCTATCCACTTTCAGAAGATCAACAGGTACTTTACAGACTAATTTGGACTTGTGAATCTAAAGTTTTGCACTTGTATCTAGAATTATATCTAGTTGCTTTGACTTAGAGAGGTTTTTTTGCATGTGAATCATGATATCTGATTGTACTTTCAGGAATGGGCTCATAAGCAGTACATAGCAAAACATCAACAGGGTCCTTCACAACAGTGGGGCAACTTCTACTATTTTAGGATGCAGAATATAAGGTTGCTCTTTGACCATATTTCAATTATATCAAATGGGTGCAGCTCATGCTGATTTTGTTGGACAAACCATTCTTTCTGCAAACTCTTTTTTTCTGCATTTGACCTGGACTTAGTTTAAAATTGTCAATAGTTGTCGGAGATCCCACTTTTACTAGACTTTGCCAAGGAAAAAAGTGTTTTCACTTTTTAAATTCTAACCAATCATATTTTGGGTTGTTTGGTGAAACATCAATTGCATGCTTGCACACTTATAGGAACAGTGAAACATCAATTCCTTTGTGGTAAGTTTGATATTGTTTGATTGCTTGCATTAGCTCCCATTTGCTGATATACTTGTAAGAAATTTGCATGGAACCTTGGACTGTTATATTGGTTGCAACAAGATATAGTGCTTTAATGGAAATTGTAGACCTCAAGAAGATTGAAATGGCTGAACAAAATACATGTGGAATGGGAGATTAAAAATTCTGTGTGTTGTTGTAGGAGATAATTATTAGCAACTTGTATATGTCATTTAATTAGTTCTTCATCATTGGCAGTGACATATATTTCATTGGAGGCTTTGGTACTGTTGCTTGGGTGGATGTGAATGAATATGAGGCCCTTAAACCTGATAAGATTGCAGTTGATGGTGGTGAGCAGAACCTAAAGGTAAATTTCTGAATTCCTTATTAGGAAAAGTTGTGTAGGCAAAGATAAATTAATTTTTCAACAATTATTTCTGCACATATATGCTGTTCACCTCTTTTACTCCCTTTAAAATTTGAGTTGAATGAGATTGCTTTGAAGGGGGATGGATGAATCACTAAGTGGCGCTTTTTATTATTTGTCTGTAGATGGATTTGAGGGGTTACAGGCTATCCCTTACTTTTTCCTTTCTTTTACTTAAAGACTCCCAAACCATTAAGATTTACAAATCTTATCTGTTATTTCCCTTTCTATCCCTCATTTCCCTCGACCCAAACATAGGATTATTGTTATATCCTTGGATGTTTCCTAGTCAAAGCATCTGGATTTGAAGCTGAAATGAGGTCTGACTCTGACCGTATCCGTCAAACCTTTTTCCAATGACATTTGTGGGATACTATAAACTGTTTAGCCAAAACATATGGGAGGAAAAAATAAGGGAGATTTATAGAGTTTAACTCAAATATGATGATGCTTACAAGCTTGTTACTAGCTAGGTACTCGTTAGTACAACTATGTGGACCTGTCTTCTTGTAGATTTTGTATTTCACCCAAAAACTAATACCAACTGTATCACTCCATGAGTCTCACTTGGTCTAAGTTTTGTAACCATAGGAACTGAATGCCATCTTCTCAAAGCCCTTAAAGGACCTTTTATCTATGGAGACTGAGGTAGATGATGCTGCACTGATATCTATAGACAGCAAGGGGACTGATATTAGGGTTCGTCAAGGTGCCCAGGTAAGCTTCTTGACAACATATACATTGGGGTTTCATGTTTTGTAGCTGCTGTCTGAATTATTTTTCTGTATATGTATGCAGTTCAACATACAGAGGATATCGTTTGACGAGGGACAGGGTGTGGAAACATTAGAAGAAGCTAAGGCTGCTCTTTGGAAATTAATACACAAAGGGAAAGTGTACAATTTGCAGAAATAAGGTTGAAATGAGCGTAATTTTATCCTCCTAATGAGAATAGACAAGTTAACTGGACTGGGAGTCTCTGGTCTTTCACATTTTTGGACTTAATAATGTTATGCTTGGTGGGCTATAGAGGTTTACAGTCATCATGTTGATGGACTAACATGCACCAAATTGTATTATATCTGCAAGGATTATGATTCAAGGCTGGTTGGGACTGCCTTCTGTGGGCTATGACATGATAATCAAATTAGAAATAATATATGAAAATAAATAATAGTATGCTTTTTCTTGAAACCTTCCTCTATATGTGGAGGTATATGATGTTGATTTTCCTTATTAATTAAGGCTAAACGCCGAAAGAATGAGAACAAGAGAGGGTCAAGTGACTATGTAAGTTTATGTATTGTGGGAGCAGTAGCCAGTAGGACAAGCAGAGTTATTAATGTATGTGAGACTCGAATTTCAAAGTTAATTTGCGTGCCACTTTGTCTATTTGCAAGCCGTGCTTTATTTGCCAATTGAAACCATCCATCTCTAGATTATAAGTCGAATAAGCAGATCCGGTGTTGTTTTCATTTGAAAAAAATGACAAAATTAATGAAACTAACTCATGACTAGTTGATTAAAAGGTCAACATTCATATAACCTTATCTCCAACTGCAACATGTCTATATGGATGTCGACATATATAGCCTCTTCTGGTTCAGATTAATAGTTGCTTCAAGTCATTTCCCACCATATAGGCCAAAAACCTAAGGTATATGATTTTGAGTTAACAGTAACAGCTATGTATTTAACGAGTATGTATTATGTAGACAGCTATGTATTTAACGAGTTTGTATTATATGCGTGATAAACACACGTGAGTGAAGATGATTGTCATTAAATTCTTAGTAGAGAAATGTCAGTCTTACCACTAGATACCTTATCATCAATTCGATCATTTAAGTAGATCCAGTTTTTAATCTGTGTCATCTACATTGAGATTTGAGACTGATGTAATTTTAGTAATGAGATTAATATTACTCTTGTTAATATTATTAGCTTTTCTAGTGAAAACTGTAGCATAGGCCAAATACAGAAACAAAAGAGAGAAGGAATATGCTAGAACTCGTAACATGGTCAACTGATGTTAACGGTGGCCCTTGTCTGAGTGAGGAGCATATCAGCATATTTTGCGATTCGTTTGAATAATTTGACATCAAGATTTGGGCCTAGCCTTAAAGCATCCCCTCTAATATTTCTTGCATTTATTATTCATGACAAAGTTCTAGACACAGTTATCTTGTGTATGTATATGATAATTGAACGAAAAGGGATTTAAATTGATTCAGAAACTCTGCTTAAATTGTAATAGATAACAAGGAAAACATAAAGTAAATGAAGTTACACAAAAGATAATTATTATGGATAATATCAATGTTACTGTCCTGGATTTTTTATTTTTTTCTATCCCATCCCTTTTGGTATCGAAGAAAAGGTGACATGGCATGTAGCGGAACATGCTACAGGAGAGAACAAAGGCAGATTAAAACAAGGCTCATAATTTCACAAAGAAGACAAAGGAAATGGGCGCCCCCAATCTGTCTACAATCAATCTCTTTCCGGAGCTCTATTTTACCACTTTGTCGAGTGCATTGCACTTTGCAGATTACCCAACAGGAACAATAAAACCCATTTTACCAAATTATCTCCATATGAACAATCTGAAAAAAAAACAAAACTTTTCTCTGCTCTCTGGCCTCTGTCCAACACAAACCAATATAACTTTGGTTATTTCCAGAACCAGAGCCATAGATCCCCTAACAAAGAAAACACCCTCTTCCATGGAGGAGGGGAGTGGCAGCAACAATCACAGTTATAGTGGAAGTGGAAGTGGAAGTGGAAGTGGATCACCAATAAGCAACATAGCCCAGGACCACCTCTTCACAATTCTCCTCCTCCTACCCGTACAATCCATCCTCTCCCTATCCATGACTTGCAAGAGATTCAGAGCTCTCATTTGCTCTGATACTCTCTGGGAATCTGTATGCAGGAGAGACTGGGGTTCCAGATGTGTTGACGCACTCAAGTCTTCCAATCACCATCATCATCAGTTCCCATGGATGAGACTCTACAAGCAACTTTCTCAAATGGATTCTTTTGTTTGCTATGACTTATCTGACCCAGATTGTGATTTGGATTTTCCCGCTGCCAGAGCCTCTCACTCTCTCAACTTTGTCTCAGACTGTCTAGTATTGTTTGGTGGTGGCTGTGAGGGAGGTCAGTTTTTATTCTTCTGCTCCTTAAGTCCCAATTTGATGTTCTTTTGGATTCTCTACTATGCATCTTAATCAATTAGTTTATACTTTCCTACAAACGCTTATTAGTAAATAGTAGAACAAGTTGTGTCCAGTATGATACTATACTTAGTCTGGTTCTTCTTCAACTTATTGATTTTTTTTGTCTGAAAAACCTTTAATAATTGTAAAAGGTGCTGTATTTGTTACACTAGTATGGTTTATTCATATGTCTCAGCTCGCTTGTGCAAATGAATTATTAAATATTTTAGCATACTTCTCACTAGAACTGCCCAGGGATACTTCATGACTGCGTAGATTCTTGAATTGCCAAGAAATGCCGGGCTATAAACTGTGAGCCATCTAAAACTTCGGTGTTGCACTATTTAACCTGGTAATCATTTTGATGACCAAGCTAATATTGATGAATGATGTGAATTAATGAATATTGAGATCTCAAGTTCAAATATTGTAATAATTTATCATTTGAAAGAGGTTTGGTATACCTTTGCCATCATCTTCTGACCTTGAAATACCGTATGTTGTGTGTTCTGGTTCATGTTTGTTCTTTCTAGGACGACATCTTGATGACACATGGGTGGCATATATTGGTAATGACTTCCGGAGAATGCTAAAATGGCAGAAGGTTAATTCAGGCATTCCAAGTGGGAGATTTGGGCATACATGTGTGGAATTGGGTGATTTCCTAGTTCTGTTTGGAGGAATCAATGACCATGGGAACCGTCAAAATGATACCTGGGTGGGACAAGTTACATACAATGAAAACGTTGGTATTACATTTTCGTGGAAGCTCCTTGATGTGGGGGCTATTGCACCACCCCCTCGTGGGGCTCATGCTGCATCTAGTATTGATAACAAGAGAATGGTGATCCATGGGGGAATTGGGCTTCAGGGAATCCGTTTGGGTGACACATGGGTGTTAGAACTGTCAGAAAATCTCAGCTCTGGTACATGGCATGAGATTGTTACTTATCCGTCACCTCCAGCACGCTCAGGACACACATTGACTTGCATTGGGAGAAGCAGGATAATTCTATTTGGAGGGAGAGGGTTGGGTTATGAGGTGCTTGATGATGTCTGGCTCTTGGATGCATGGGAATTAGGTTATCCAACATGGGTTCAAATACTGTATGAATTACAAAACATACCACCTGAGGGTGTTTCCCTACCTAGAGTTGGTCACTCAGCTACTGCGGTTTTGGGAGGTTGGTTGCTAATTCATGGAGGAGAAGATTCATATAGACACAGGAAAGATGACTTTTGGGTATTAGATATTAGTGCTATATCTTCTATTAGTCTGCAGCAGCCAACAACGCTCAACTCCAAGACAACGATGTGGAAGCGATTGAGTGCAAATGGATATCAACCCAGACGTAGATCCTTTCATCGTGCTTGTGCAGACCATTCTGGCCGTTATCTCTATGTATTCGGTGGAATGGTGGATGGCTTTCTTCAAACTGCTGAATCATCTGGACTCAGGTTTGATGGGGACCTCTTTCTTGTGGACCTTGTACTTCACCTCTGACCGGAGCCATTACCTGCTATGCCTTGCCTAATGCCTGGTATCATCAAATTACAATTACATACCTTTTATGTAGTGCCTTCTGTTGCTGTTATTGTCTTTGCTATTGGCCTGCACATGTCTATATTTTCTATGAACTGCGACTAAAAGTATTAGAGAGCATTGCTGTCAACTTTACTACTAGACTTCTCCAAATGTCCATTGCCATTTTAACCCAATTTGTATACCACAAACGGACTTAAGTCTTTTAACACCAATGCTTCTCAGTCAATGAATCCGGATAATTCATTTACTTCAACTGTACAGATCCTCATATTACTGACAGTTGAACTCTAACAGCACTATATTCTAAAATGTTGCTCTCGAGTCTGCACTGCAATCGCACTCAAACATGAGGTAACTCTTGGTAATTGGTGTCTCTGTAACATACATATGAAGTAACCACTTTCTTCTTTTTTTGGTTCTGATACAAAGACCAAAATGATCTGAAAAGAAATATGATTAACACAAAAAAAGTGTATAAAGGATCATATTCAGAGTTCGAATTGTTACGAATTCTCTTCCAATAGAACTACTATGCTTGCTATCTCTCCCTTTAGAACAAAAAAAAGTTTTATATCAAAATTTTAGTGTTCATATTCTGATTTTTAATTACTCATTCTCTAATTTATAGTGAAACTCCCAAATCTCACGTACATCCATTTTAGTTACAGGCTAAGCCTGAAACAAGATCAATAAGATACTATTTACTTTAGATAGACACGTGTAAACTACGTTTGTTCTTCAACAAAAGCCAAAAAGTAGGGGAGCCGAACGCAAACTAGATAAAAACCAAATGATAATAAACTGGAATTAATATAGAAGGCAATTGATAAAGCATTCTTTAGCATCTGAAATTGGCCGGAGGCAAGTATTAATAATGCATTCATAGATACACATTCGAAGTGAAATACAACAATGAATATTCCGGTGATAAAGAATGAGTGGTATTCTCCTTTGCTGCAATTTGGGAGAGAACATATACTACTTACGACAACGAATGATACATAAAAAAAAAAAAAACAAAACAAAACAAAACAAAAAAAGTAGAGGAAAGGTCGGATTGGCTACTGGCTAGCAAAAAACTGGTTAAAGACTCCATTGGAACTCAATCACGAACTCAATTTCAATTTTGTTCTCCACATATCTCCGATGACCTTTTTGGGTGATGGATCGTCAGCTCCCTTGTCTCGCTGTCCTGAAGTGAAGTACAAGCATCCATTCCAAAATCCGACTAACGTGGTTTTCACACGGTAAGGTAATTTCCCAACCACTGACCACTTCTGTAAAATTGATAAAACATGGAAATAAACAAAAAATCAGTACCAACTGTGTATTATGCTCCCACTTGAAATTAGATTCTAAGGTTACTGCTTGTCATCTGCGGACTACAGACTTGACACAAGTACTAGTATGCTAGCATAGACTAAAGCAAAATAAGTATTGGAGGTACACCCCCATATGGCCTTATGGTAACATAGACTGTTACAATATAGCCAACTAGGTCATGAATTTCATAAACTAATTTTTGAATTTGGCAAGTCGGCCAATTGTTTTCCCCTTATGTATGTGTTTGCACCGTCGCATAGATGAGCAGTAAGTGTATCCGAATGTAAACACAGGTAAATGTTAAACATGAACAAATATGCAAATGTAGACAAATTTCCAAAATAAGCGTTTGGGAGAAGAAAGTTAGTACCAAAGTATTCAAGTTAAACTGGACAACTTCTCCATTTAAAACCATCTTCTTAGTTTCCGGGTGCTTCTCTGTTGTGCCACCAACAATAACAATAGAGTTGTTCACAACCACCCAAGCAAATTCAATATGAGAGTTTGCTTTTGGCATAGGAGGTAGCACTTTCCACTTCATCTCATCATCCAGCATATAAACATCACTATACACCACCTGAGACAGCAATAGATGATGAGTCATACCATTGATGTAAAGGAGGAGGCCTGGTTTACCACAATAAGACCAAAGAAGAAAAGAATAATAAAAATTCTAACCATGGCTTACCTCCATCCTGCGAGAACATTTGAAAATAGGTGACCCAGGTTTGGCCATAAAATCACCTTCTTGACCACCAATAACATAAAGACGATCATCAACCACCACACAAGCCCTACAAGAAAATATCAATAAGTAGCAAATTGGAGGAGAAATACACATGATGACATTGCCATAAGAAAATGCATATCATCAGTCCTAAATAACAAATATAACATGTCTATTATCTCTAAGTTCTAGCTTTTGCCCTCGTTTATCTCTTGACTCAAGTTCGATTCTTTAATGCTATGTCTTTACTGTAACTCACAGCATACTAGGAACTAGGATGATTGACATATATAGATATTAGACGGTGAAGTTGAAGAGGATGGGAAGAAAAGCGACAAAGTTCTTTTCATTAAAAGGTTGTTATTTCTGATCCCAAAGGCTCCCCAGGAGACTAAGAGGGCTCAAAATTATTTATAAAGTCCAATTTATGTTTAAAGTTACCATTATAAAAGCAAGCAACATTATTGAAATTTTATGGAGGTGCACTCTGTATGCTACTCTTTGGGGGGATGTTCTTGACTGCTATGCAGAGAGATATTGAAGAGCCATTTCATTTTGAAGTATTCCCTTTGTATGTTTTTATTTTGTTTTTGCTCTGAATATTTTGCTTAAGGAGGATATCTTATCCTCCTCTTTCTTTGTATCTCTACTTTCTCTCCAATAAAATTTCTTCTTTTACAATTTTTTTTTTTTCTAAAGATGCTGCAGCTTTGAATTATATCAATTGAATCATGCATTAGACAGTCCACAGCCCACAAACCTGTGGGGTCCTCCACGTGGAATGGGTATCTCACTCCTCCACTCCTTTTCTATTGCTTTCCCATCCTTCACAGCAAGACTCCAATGCTCTAGTCCAGGAGTATGCCGATTCTCCTTGCTGCCACCCATCACATGGAGTCTACCCCTCCAAAGTTGAGTTGCTGGAGCATACCTGAATATATATTGTCAAAACCTTCCATCCATGGGGTGATGCATGGAAGAAAAAATTCCATACATGATTTGTTTAGAGCCAAAACAGTCAGACTAGTGAAGCCAAGCTAATGCAGTGCTAACTTCAAATTAAATTGCTACATACAAACTCAGAAACTGTGAATTTGCAAATGGAGCCAATTTATGGTTACTTTATGTTAGAAACTGGCAATTAGAATGAATTCAACTTTATAAAGACAACAACAATGACATACTTGTACAACATACATAAAACAGCCTTAAATACAGATATATGTTGAGAGAGTGGAAAATGGCATAAAGAGAAGAAATATCATCGGCAGTGCATACGTATGCCTTCATAATCAAACAGACTTTATCCAAATAGTCCAAACGATAGTGTACAAATTTCATTAGTATGAAATATAACTAGAAATATTGAGAGGAATTATATACTGACTCTAAATCAGTATTATGACCCAATCAATTTTATAAAACAATGTCGATTAATTTATTATTCACTAATCATTTGTATCCTGGTATACCAGATGATTAAATCAGTGATCTGAGATTCATCAGAATCAAAGAAAGAAAAACGAAAATGACTTTATAGTAAAAACAGTATATAATATACGTAGATACACTAGCAATGGTAAATAAATAACTATAAACTTGTGTTTACATAACAATACCCATGCCCATGGGTTCTATAAATGAAAAGGGCTATTAGTCCTGATACACTGTGATAACAGTAGGCTGGAAAACAATAAATGGTATACAATGTACACAGCACAGCACAACGACTTAGGAGAATCATCAAATAAGCAAATAGATCAATCCTGGAGAATCAGTTCAAGTAACATTCCCAGTAAATCTGAAATTGAAGGAAGTAAGTTGCAGAGAAACAGTCATGATACAGTGAAAAAGATGCCAAGATATTTAGTGAAACTAATGGTTGCATGATATTTAAGAGTAATCAAGATTTGACATTTGCGTTTTCTTTCTTGATGGCTAACCTATGAAGTTCTTGTTAAAACACCTCCACCACCCTCTGCGACAACATAAAGTAGAGACATAAAGAAGAACTACCAAGGACATCATCACACACAACAACAGACATAAGAACTACAAAAATAAGAAAATTACAATTTTAGATGATAAGTTGGCATCATGGTAAATGGAAAGGAAGATCAAAAAAAAAAATTGCATCATACTACTGTTTACATGTATATGTACCCGACAATACATACCTAGGCACCGGTAAAGGAGGCAGATCCTGCCATTGCTTTGTTTCAGTGTCAAGCACAAATGTATGAGCCGTAGGCCCTCTGCACTGTGGGCCATATTGTCCAGTGACTACATAAATGTATCTTCCATCTGTTACCATTCCTAAATGTGAATGTGCCATTTCTTTTGGCATGTCAAATCTTCCTCCCCAAGTATTATCAGTAAAATTATATATATCAACATGTGAATGTACCTGAATAACATGCCAAATAGAAACATTCAGGTTTATGGCTCAGTTAGCTCAACTAAATGCATCACACACATAACAGAGTAAACATCTTCCTCAGATACGCATCAACCAAGAAAAAATATGTTCCAGTAACACTGAAATATATTAAAAGTAATAATGATAACTTCCATACGTTTTACTAAGAGTGAATGGGAAAGTATCCTAGTCCGAAGCACTGGGTCAAATGAATCAAAAGAAGCACAATGAACTGAGTTAATGACAATCATAGGAGGTGGTTGTAGTCTTGAAGATAAAGAAGAATAAATGGAAGATAATTTTAAAAAAACAACATAATGTAAAGGATCTGGAAGATGAATTAATACTAGTAGAAATAGTCCAAAAAATCTGGAAGTGGTTCTTACAGAATCAATTGTGCCATATCCAGCAAAAACAAAGAGAAGATTTTTAATCTGTATTGCAGCTCCATCAAGACGAGGCACAGGTGCAGGCGCCATCTTTTCCCATTTTAATTCCGGTCCAGGCAAATCAGCATAAGCTGCTGCTAGAACTCTTCCAGAGACAGCATCTTTCTTGTTATTAACATGTTTTCCCTACAAATAAGATAACTGCATCAAGAACTTTTAAATCCTAAACAAGAGAACTTATATGAGCTTTGTTCACTTTACAAGTTGCCCAGAAGAGCACCAAGAGCTAATTGCAGAGTCGAAAAGAAAGCGTAATGGATTAAAAGGTGATTGAATTGAATTATAAAAGTAGAAACCTTGTTGTGGGTTTGTTTAGTATTGGCGTTTTTGGGGACAATTATGTTGTTGGCGGTGGATTGTTTAGACGTCCAATTAGAGGCTAAAGGAGAGGAAGAAGCCCAGAGAAAGTCAGCAACAAGAGCAAATCCTAAAAGGCCAATGCAGACCAGCACCAACTTGGCCGAACCAAGCTTCACCGGTGGTCTAACCATATCATTACAACTAGAGAATTCACAAATGAGACAGTGTCGGCTATGTTTCCACGGAGATCCACACTACACAGAGAGAGAATCAAATTACAGCTTTTTTGCTCACTTGAACACTTCAGAGGTACAGCTATGCCTATAATAATACCTAATACTTATTGTTTGAACCTCTGCCCACTCGTTTTCTTCAAGTATCTGATTTTTTCCTTCTCCTCACTGACTCGGTAGTAATCAGATCAGATGAGATCTACCTTTGTTTTGGAAATTGGAAGGGTGCGAGTTTTCTTCCCCGCGCGAATCACTATATGGGCTTCATCTTCATGGGCCACTTTTTAATATTGCTAATTCCTCAGCTAAATAATATATATACACTCAATTTCCAATTCCAACCCTAAACCCTTCCATACTCTCTATATTTCAAAACCAGACTCATAACATGATGTATATAGTTTCAAACAATTTTAATTTGATTAATTGACCTCATGTTCTACCTCCCTTGTCTTCAATTATAAAGTTTGCTAAAACCTTTTGTATAAGTGAAAAACATTAAAAAAATTAGTATGACACCCTCGTTAAATCATAATATAAAAAATTCTCCGTTAATAATGAATCAAATATAAACCCTTTAAAGATTTCACTATCTTGTTAAATGATAGACTAATAGTTATAGAACTTCCACAAATTTAATTAAAAAGTTGAGTCCCATGTTAGAGGAAAACTGCCTACACTGTGCGATTGAGTTAAATTATATCACTAAAATAAGTAATAGTTGAACAAGAAAAAAAAAATGATATTGTTCTGACTGCGTTCTTCATCACATTTAAGTATTCACTGTTTACCTTCTACTTCTAATCATCTAGAGCTTTAGTTGAGAGGAGATTGTGAAAGCCTTATTTTACTAGAACGCTAACAAAATACTAAATAATTTGTGATTGAGTGATACTGAATTGAGATCATCCTCAAGGATTATAGTTTTGAGTGCAAACTCAAAATTGTGACTAAAGTATTAAAAAAAAAAATTATTTCCAGCATGCACAAGCTGAGAGAAAAGCTCTAGGCATGAAGAAGAAATGATGCACAAACATGAGAAAGCTTGTAATATTACTTTATAATTTCTATTTAACAAGTTAGCATAACCCCAATATGCTCAAACATGTAAGATTTTTCACTGCATCAAACATTACCAAAGCTTACAAACCCTAGTAAGAAGAATAGCAAACGAACCCTGAAGAGCTATACAACAACAAGCTAAAGGGTTAAAAGAAAAAAAAAAATACCACCTTGGCATCTTAAACTATTACAATCTGTCAATTTAATATCCCACCACCACCAAATAATAATAGAGGGACAAAAAATAGTTTCCGAGAAAGGCGAATTAGATGCTGGTGCAGACATTGATTCACATTGCAGAAATGCAGAAACTGCTAAACTGGTATGACATCATTCCTTGATGTGTCCTCACATCTTAAAACAATACCCTCAAGGCTAGCTGGAAAAATACACTTGACCCATTGGCAACCTGTTGTAATTGGCTCAGGAGGGGGAACAATCATGAGCACATTCTCGTTCCTCTGAACAACCCCCATTACACTAACCGTGCTCCCTTCTTTTATGTACCTGCAAATTCACATTCAAAGTGTAAACCAAAACATGAGGAAAGAAATCTTGGATCTGGGTAGCATATTTTCAGAAACACATTAAAAATCAGGGAATCATAAAAGAGAGAGCTTGTACCCTTCTTCCAACCGCATAATGCGATCATCACTTGAAAGATTTCTCTCTCCCAGCCACCGGATGAACTCTGGAGACAACCCTTCTTTGGCTGGATTCACATTTAGCACAATAGAGTCATCAACATAAGGAGTCACCCTTGCTCCATACCCAGTCTTTACCAATGCTCTTAAACCCGACTGGAAATCTGAGATGTAAAAGTCAACCACACGCCTCTGTCACATTACAGACATATAATTTTCCAGTCAAAACAGTGAGATTTAACAATCAAAATTACGAATTCAATTAAAACAGCAGTCACTGGATGTAAAGACACATGTGGATATAGCAAGTTCAATAAACATAAGACGGCAGAACAAACAACACATCACATAAAGATATGATATAAATTACACTTGAGATGATAATTTAGTAACTCACTTCCAGCGATCTAAGACCCCACGTAAATCGACGGTGCGTAGCGTTGGCAGCTTTTGACTCCCATCCTCGATATTCATATAAACTTGTTGATGTATATACACATCTAGGGACTTTCTGGAAAGTAGACTCAAGAGGCACATTACCGCAGGTAACAACCTTCATATATCAAAACGAAATATAACTTCTGTTTAAATGTCATTTAGGCTTATAGTTATAGCAAAGATGCACACAAGGAAAACCAATCAAGTGCAAGCTTTTCATCCACATACATCAGAATATATTCTAGACCAAAAAAACAGAAAACCTCTAGCAAGCAGTGATATTGAAATGAGCGATGCATAACATACATTAGGCATATGGCAAATGGTTATGAAGATTCTAACATACTATTAGGAAAAACATATCAATACCCAAAAGCACATTAGTTTTAATTGACAATCAATGCCTAGAAAATATAACAACAAGAAACAATCTGCTTACAGTAGAGTATCATCTAAAGCTCATTTAATCAAAATTACATTATTTCAAACAGGTAAAAAGGCTAACAAGAAGAAAGGCCTTGCATCCATGAATAAAACTTGATCTTACTTTCAAAAGTGTTTCCCGACGACGGCATGTCTCCATAGGAATTACAAGATATCACTTCCATACACCAAATATACCCACATTAATCCAAATCAGATCCACATAAAAATCATATAATTGTGGAAGTATTGGCACATATCCTGTACAAATATATGTATCCAGTAGGATACAGCTATTTCCTTGGAGTATCATGTTTCCTAGTAATTACATAATCTTTTTTAGATTGCTGATGTATTTAGGTTCACAACCATACCTACCTGCAGATAGTCAATCTTTCTGCCATGTTAATCAAGAATTTCATATTTTAAAAACCCTATGTAAATTATGAGACAAGCCCACATCTAAAGGTGGCAAAGAATAATTCATAATAAAAGAAAAAAATTATGATTGGTGCAAATAAGAATAATACATGATAATGAAATTAGTACAACATGATTTGACAGAGAGAATACAGACACAAAAACACAAGATGAACTTTCTCAGATTAACCAGGTAAGCTAGGCAAGGGGAGCAACAACATACCCCAGAGACCTTCACAAAATCCCCATTTTTTGCAGTTCTAAGCTCGGAGTCTGGATAACGAGCAATGAAACGGACAATAGCTCTTCTTCCCCAATAAGTATTCCAAGTGAATGAAGCAGCAACTAAGCCAAAAAGAACCCCAACAACAATAAGGAGAATGGCGTTGTGCACTGCTCCAAGAATAAAACCACCAGCAATGAACCCCATCACAAAAAGCAGAATTAATGCCCATAACATTGCCTTTGGAAAATTCCTCTTGAAGGAATACTCATCATCTTGACTAAGAACAGTTACAGCTTGATTGTGAACCACCACAGAACCTTGCAGCTTCATTGAACCAGTGGCTTCCAAAGGACCAGACACTTTCCGAGGGGCCCCGGAAGCATTTAATGGGCCAGATGTAATGAGACCTGTTGCAGGAAGAACAGGAGGAAGAGGTCCAGAATTTTGACGCCCAGTTGGTGTAACTCCACCAGACTGAGGACCCGAAGATTTTTTTACAGGTTCCCCATGCTTATTAAGTGGTCCAGAATTTGATTTCTTTAGTGAACCTGAACCAGGCATGCCTCCAGAAGACATGGGACCTGAAGTAGTATAGCCAGCTCGAGCAGCAGCATTTGGCTGGATAGGTCCCGAATGTGAACCAGCTCCTCCAAAGGATCCTGTCCTTGAAGGAGCACCTGTTATAGGTCCAGATTTCCTAGATTTGGAGCCATCAACAGGAATATCAAACATTTTCCCTAACTCTCCTGACTTTTTGATGTCTCCACCAGTGTATGGCATGGCCGTTGAGGTCATTGTTGGAGTCCTTTCCTTTGGCTGCTCAGGCCGTCCTGATACATAAAGGCCATTGCTAAGCTGATGAGATGGGAATCTAGAACCCATCTACCTTCTATGTAAGAACCCTCGAGAATTCCAACAGTACAACTAATTGCTGATAGAAGAGTCAAAGTCCTCCTGAGAGATAGGAAAACAAAAACACTCAAACAGATTAAAATTATTGTTTAACCACAATTAATTAAATGTAATAGTTTACATGTTGCTCAGAAGAATGGATATTGAAGAAAAGTTAGTAAGTAGTTACAAAAAAAAATTGGAAACAGTAAAGATAACGAAGTTAAAGTTGATAATTAAATTTTTATTGAATTAAACCTTGAATTGTCAATCAAAACATCAACAACATAATGATCATGTCTACAATTAACACCAAAGAGAACAGGTATCATACCCCACACAATATACCAAAGAATCAAATTTCTCATCCTCGGGAACTGACACTACTCTTTATTGCACAGCAAGAGTAAAGGGGGTCGCCTAAACATTCATACATAACAGACTAGTCTACCCCATGATTCTACATTCCATGGTTGTCCATCCCATCTGCAATAACTTACTAAGTGAAAGTAACTTTGGTCCAGTTAAGTGACTTAGTTTCATAATCATGAGGAGTAAACAATGAGAACCAAAGTGCAAAGTAGTCAACTACGTTATGTCCTTCAATACATGCATAAACCAAGCAAGAAGAAAATTAGATAAAGCACATACCAGCACCCCAACACCATTACCAGAAGATCAATGGATCAATTCAATGAAGAAAGGCCCAAAGTATACATATATATACATATGCATAAAAAAAACAATTAAGAATACAAAAGTGGGCATGTATATATATTTCTATACACAAACATTTCATCAAAAGATTTTCTCCTTGCCACCCGTCCTCCACAAATTCCATGTATTCTCAAATGCTAAGTACACTGATTAAGTTTTTATCTGTAGATAAAGTTCCAGAAGTGCAATAGTTTTGACGCACTAACTACTCAAGGAACAGTAATCATGGTCAATAAGTGGAGAAGAAAAGCCAAGAGAACTAAAGGTTGGAACACATTGAGATACTACAGGAATTGAGATTAGGACGATGTTCAAATTGCCGCGCCTTCAATTTTCCCACAAAATCCCATATCAGGTGAAATGCGCGAATTGTGTCAGCAAAACAAGTGACTAAGTATCATATTCATAACAATATGTTCAAACAAAAGTCAATCACCCCTTTTTCAAACTGACATTCTGACAACCAGAAAACGAAGAGACCCAGGATCCACATTTCCAAATTAAAAAGAAGAAGTAAATGGAAAAGAAGATCTGAGGTCATATATAATTTGAAGCTCACTTTCAATTAGGTATATTAAAAGAATGACCTAGGATTGAAAAGACAGATAAAAAAAATGACAAGCTTCCTTTCTCCGCCAATCAAGTGGAAACTAGCCTCCTATATAACAAGCAAATAATTATCGGAACCTTCCCCTTATAGAAGAAAAATATCACATTAGCAGCATTGACGTCAGACAGCCTGTGCGCTAAAAGTCAAAATTTACAACCCAAACTGAAGAGAAAAGACCGAACCCCAACATTATTTGAAAAGAAATGAAGTAAAGGAAGACGATCTAGAGAATGAATTTGTGATCCTGAGGCTCGAGACTCCAGTAGACTTGAACTAATTCACCCAGGGCCCCAGATAGTGTTATGTATCTAATATTCAAACAAATTCTTTCTGCCACATTTTCTTAAGAAACAAAACAGCCAATAAAAATCAGATTCCAAAATTTAGGGAGAGAAGAATCTTCCATATTTAGAAAGATTTCAGAACGAGGTGCCTACAGAGGCTCCAAACATTAACAACAGTACAAGTAGTATAAATCAAGAAAAGAAAGAGTACCCAAGTGCCCATTTTGTATAAAAACAAGGGAAATGGGAAGGATCTAAGAGACAACGGAAATTCCAGAAACTTTGCAATAGTTGGGAGAAGCAAACAGTAAGAAGAAGCATGGGAAAGGGCGAATGGGGAAGAAGGATACGTCTTTTACATACCTTGAGCTAAAGGATATGAAACAGCAGTGAAAGCTAAAATCTTAAGATTTCGACCCATAATGGGTTGATCAAAAAGAATAGAAAAGCAATCCCAGTGTGTTTTATATTGTTCACTGGGAAAAATCTCTTGCAGTAACTTATTCTGAGAATCTGAGGTAGGAGAGCCGCAACAAATTTGTGGGTTGTCTGGTTCGGCAAGAAGCTCCAGAGTGAAGAAAAAAATGATTAAGGAGGAAATTTCTGTTAAATTATTATAGCTGGAATGGAAACACCTCTCTCTCTCTCTCTCAGTCACTCACACAGTCGCTTGCTGTCGTTGGCCACCAAGGGGCAAGGGCCCTGTTACTTCTGTAATACCCAAACTGCCCCAACTCATACGACAACTTTCTGTTTTCTACTTTTCCTTTTTGCCCAGTCACGGACGTTACCACTTGGTAGTCGTTTATGCAGTGTTTTTTTTTTAATTAAATTATATAAATATATATTTTAGGCTTTTAGCTGTAATGCAGCTCTCAGTTTTTTAGTAGATAATTTTGGGTGAAATTTTTTAGTAGATAATTCACTCAACAAGCAAAACGAAACCAAAGACAAAGAGGTGAAGATAATTCATGTTTCATGTTTATGAATATTTTTACCCTTAGAAAGTGTTCATAAGCTAAGAGACTACATATGAACAAAAAGGGTAAAACCGAAAATGGCAATATTCCAAATTTTCATTTTTAAGCTTGTAGATTGGAAATCTTACTAAACTTGCTATAAAAATGAAAATGAATCATGTATACGTGCTTCTCTTTTAATATAATTAATTTATTTTACCATTCTATATTCTCATTCTTATTTTTTTTATTATATGTATGATTATATAAAATATAAAGAACAAATATACACTTTTATTTTATTTCATAACTTTTAATGAATATTAATAACAATAATTTTTTTTTTTTTTGTTATACATGAGTATAATGTGTTGATAAAATTAAAGGAGAGTATTAATAAACACATTTTTTATACAGTAGTTAACTTTCATTTTTAGTCTTTTAAATCTTTTTTGTACTGAATTAATTGAGCTTTGCCACATATTATAAGTTTGGGTTCTAATTGAGCTTAATTGTATTTTTTAGCATTACTGAAAATTTTATATTGTTTCTATATTTCGGACATAACTTGAGTTTCATATATCTGATAATCATAATTCTTACCTTGTAGAAAAGTTGAGAGAATTCTCTACAACTTTGATTAAGAGCTCCAAGGCTAATTCGGATGTCCAGCAAGTCATATTTAACCTGAAAGTCAAAGCAGAAATGCTGTCATTAGATCCTGGGCCATATGAAGAGATTGGGCCATAAAATAGGCCTCAAGTATCTTATAGGCCCAAAACCAGTGTCATTGGATAGCTGAGACATTAATCTTCAACTCTTGTGAATACCACTTTTCCAAACTATTGTGTTTTGATGGTGTTATTACCCTTTGAAATCAGTTGATTAGTCCAGAGAACTATTGAGAGTAAATTGGGCATAGCTTTCTCATCCTAAGCCCAATTAAAGCAAAATTGATGTCCACTTAAAACTAAGAGAAATAGAATTAATTCTAACCTATGGGCAGTCTTGATATTTAAATATTTTAAACGGTTACAAGTAGGAAAAGAGGATGACGTAAGTTTTCATCCCCTTTTTAGTAGTTTTCTCGCCTCTTCTCTTTTCTAGAGGTTCTCTTTACCTTTTTTTTGTAATGGATTATTCCTTCTTGTTCATGGAGGGCTAGTTCTTTAAATCGATCTAAGTTTTGACTATTTTGATTATTAATTATGATATTTTATTTTAATTGTTATTTATTCAGTGATTAATCAAACTTATTTCCTTCTTTTGCTTAATTCTGATTCAGTTGCTTAATTCAGATTAAAATGTTCATGTAATAATTACTTAATTTCATATGTTAACAGAAAATTATAAATATTAAACAATGTTTCAAAGGTTTTTGAAAGATTGTTTAAGCTTAGTTGGATTTTAGACTTTAGGTTAATATGGAATTAATAGATGCTTAATTTGTTAAATCTTAAACTAACCGAATTTTGGATGCTTATCCAGTAGACGATTCATAGATAATCTTGAGGCTTCTTAATGTGATATAAGACCGAGAATTAGGTTAGTGATTGAATGAATATTCTGTAATCAATGACAAATTAAAATCAGGATTAGTTAATTCTCTAGATTGGTTGCTTTCCTAATTCAGTTTACTATCTTTTAATTATTTTCTGTTGATTAATTATGCAAAACCAAACCCCCATGTTTGTTGAACTTTCTAATTTGATTCCTTAATTAAAGTGATTAAAGGGCTCGACTCATAGTTACCTTATATTACAAGTAATTTTGGTGAACTAAATATAAATTGATTAATTTGATAGCCTCAATAGGTTATCAAGTATACCATATAAACAAAAAATTTTAATATTAAAACATTTTAATTCTTATAATTTGAAAAAGTAGCACTAAACTTATATGACATTGAGATCACTATTATGTTTTTTAAGTTGAGATATTTATATAAACTTGCATAAACTTGATTAAAAAAAATTAAAAGAATTGAAACAACGAAGACCCAATTGGATTAAAGAAAAACTAATTAAAATGGGATTAAAGTATAAGGAGCTATTTAAACCTAATTAATTTTACCCGTGCTTAATTTCACTCTCGCACTGACCGCCTCCCAATATCATATCATATATAAGGACTAGTTCGGTCTCCAATCTACATTCCACATTGTTTCAGCTAATTCGGGTTTTTGGTGGAGAGCAAACAATGATTGCCTCATCAGCAATGGCTTCCCAGACTCACTTTTTCTATTCTTCCGTTTGTCTTCATCCAATCGCCAAACGCAGGGTTGATGTTGTATCTTCTCATTCCCCCATCAGAAGCAAACCCAATCATCGTTTCCCTCAATCCCTATCTCTCCCTCGCTGCCACTACAATCCCTCAATTCTTAGTCCCGCTAGAGTCTTGGCCTTTTCTTCCACTTCTTCTTCTCTGGAAGTTCTTCCACAATCTCCGACGACCCCACAACCGGAATTTCTATCCGGCTCAACTCGGACTCTTGCAACTATCGTGGCTCTAGCTTTATCTCTATCGAGCTTGCTTGTCAAACTAGTTCAGAAAATTCCACTCCCAGTTAAGCTAATTTCCCTGATTTCCACGCGGGAGGTAATTTGGAAGTTCCAGAGCGACATGGTCGGCACCATGGGTCCCCTGTTCTTCGCTGCTTTGCGGGACCGTCCAAGTGGGTATTTGAACACGCCGCTAACAGTGGTGGCTGCGGGACTTTCTAAGTGGCTCGATATATACAGTGGGGTCTTGATGGTTAGGGTTTTGCTCAGTTGGTTCCCCAACATTCCTTGGGAACGTCAACCTCTGTCAGCAATTCGAGACCTTTGTGATCCTTATCTGAACTTGTTTCGCAATATCATTCCCCCTATATTTGATACATTGGATGTCAGCCCGCTTCTGGCTTTCGCGGTGTTGGGCACTCTTGGTTCCATTCTCAATAGCAGCAGAGGAGTATATTAAAAAACAAGGAGAAGATTGGTGGATTTAGGTTGGTTAGTTGAAAATTCTAGACATTATATCGAGTAACGCATTGCTGTATGCTGAGTTTACTTTCAGTTGTTATTTTATTGGGTATTTGGTTACGTACTATAGTATCAGTTATTGTAATACTATAGTAGTTTCATTAAGCCTCCATATATGAATTTTGATAGCTTCTGGCATTTGCTTCCTTGGTTAGTTGAATGAGGTAGTTATTCAATTTTATGTCATTGTGGTTTACTTTCAATACTAATGTTTTTACTACGTGCTTTATTTATTGCTCTACATGCCTTAAATCCTTTGTTGTCTTGTCTTTTTTCACTATTTCTGCTTGTTATTGGATGGAGGACAATTTTGCTGGAAGTCAAGATGAATTGATGCAGGATCAGAGAAAAATGAGTTAACTTTTAGTTCTGTTGAGAATTGAAAGCATTTGGAAATATCCCTTTTTCTATTTGGAAGGACATGCATTCTGTTTCTATAACTTACCCAAAATGCTCAAGTGACATTGAGTATATTACTGTCACTATTATAATTTCTGTTGTGGTTGTTGCAGTTCTGTGTGTATGTGTTGGTTTTGGTGTGAGATGTGTGCTTTCTCCTTATAGCAATAAAAGTATAAAGACAGTTGATAAAATCCTCTGTCACATACATGCCCTCTAGGTGAGTTAATGTGTGGCTTGTTCCATACTTGGTAGTTTTTACTTGATAGAGGCGGCTTACTATTTACAAATTATACATGATATCCATCATTTTGCTCAACATTTGTCTGCAGATGTACCTTTCTCACTTGAATGAGTATCCTGCTATTGATTGTGCTATTGGTTCATAGATATGGATTTTCTTCTTCGGGCTTACAATTGCCTGAGGAAATATAGAGTCAGTAAGTAGAGCACCCAACTTTATATACTGTCCTTATCACTTCCCCTTGATGAGGATGACTAGCTTCTACTGGAATTTGCATAATGAATCGATTTACAACATTGTGTGCTAGATAGCTCATATACTAAATTACCAAATGGTAAACAAGGGCTATTAAATAATTCTATAAACAAGGTCAGTGGAGCAAAGCATGTTTTTGATGAGTAGCTCATTTAGTTTAGGATTAATGAGCACTTTTTCTAACTATCTTCAGCAGCTTAGCCTTCTTGCATATACACAAAATCAAGTTGAGTCTGTACAAAGTTTCTCCCCGAAGGACTGGGTTATGCATTGCTTTTGGAAGGTTTTAGATTTTGGGCTTTGATGATAGTGTACCATTTCGGATTATTTCTTTTATATGTTTTCTTTTTGCTTTGCCTATGTGATTTCAGATCCAAGTCTACCTGTAGGGATGTGACTTAAGACTGAAAGTTGGGGTTACTCAGACTAATTTAGTAAATATGCTACCTATTATTGTTATTCTTTCAGATGGGTTTCAGCTGGCACAAAATACTTTACTATTGCCGATGGCCTCATACCTAATAGTCTGATACCACATCTTTAGCATGGTTAGAATGTAAAAAGGACTCTTCGGAAAAGTTTAGTATCTTTATATTCAGTGGATTTCTGAAACTAGTGTTGTTGGTAGTACTGTGATTTACTGGGACCTAGCTTTTCATTGACAATTAAGGTATTTTAGGCTAGCAAGTAGAGTGTATTTCTATAAATTTCTTCATTATGAGCTCTGCAACAGCCTATTATTCTTCTATAGGTTCGTGCTCAATCTTGATGATAATGTGTGAACAGGATCAGTAATACATGTGATACCTTCCTTCCCATCATCTGCCTATGGTGATCTGAGTAATCTGGTTCACCAAAACCCCGTTGCTTATAGATTCTGATTTGAACTCTTGATTTGTGAAGCTCTCAAGTTTATGGGCAACTTTTTTCTTTGAAGAAAAAAGATGTGCCTTTGGAGAATTATTCATGGAATGTGAAGTTGGCCGCAATTCCTCACTTCGGTAGCCCATGGAAAAATCATGTCATCGATGAGGCAATTTTGTTGGAAGTGAATACTTTGTAGGAGTTGCTCATGTGGTTGCTGAAGCATACTAAGGGGTCAAGGCCTCATAGAATTCCGAGAGAACCACATAAAACAAAACAGTGAGCCAGCCAATTATTTTCTATATGTGTGTGATGTATATTTGAATTATACTGTAAAGAATGTATGCATGTCTTCGATTTTAGAATGTACTCTAATTGTATTTTAGAATATATTTTTCGTAAAAATGGCTATTGACTAAAACAAATAGAGCCTTACTTTTCAAAATGAATAGAACATTTTTACTATGTATTTTTGTTATAACAATAACCTACACTCGGACAGTATATGTTGAATGTAAAGAGACTTTACTTTGTCATTCTTTAATCACAAGTTGCACGTATACTAATTAGTTTGAGGCTTTGAAGCATATAACAATTTGTGCTCAAACAGCCCCAACAACAAACACATATGATATGTCTTAGAAGATACGCAAAGTTGGTGTCCTACATGTTATGCTGTATAATTGCAGCAATCACTGAAGGCACCACTCTTGGAAATTCTACCATGCTCAGGATTACTATTTGCATTTGCTTAGAAGCAGCTAAGAAAGCTCTTTCAAACCCACTCATGTTGAAGAATAAAAGGATAAAAGGGTAAATAAAGAAAAACAAGATGTGCTGACTGCCAAATAGATAGATATATGTTGGTGGGTTCCAATTAGAAGGCAGATGTAGAATATTAGATTGGTGTGGTTGAGGGGAGGCTGTGCCTTTGTGCGAGTTAAGAAGTCAAGAGCATCAATATTGACTATGCGCGCATGTAAATAGCATACAATAAAGATCACATCATATATACTTACAAGACAGTTGGTACTAGGGAGAAATAACATTATCATATCATACTACTACTATATTCAAAGTACAAGAATTATATTCTCTTGATGTTGAAAATAGCTAGCACACTCAGCTTTCCACGGAGCCAACCATTCAAATTAAACATCCTTACGTTAGTATTATGAGAGTGTTTCTTATGGTTTAAGCTAAAATTACATTAACATTTTTAAATCCTTCATTTATCTCAGCACATTATATTATACTGTTTGCAGGATTCATTAAGGAACCGAAAGGAAGAAAGTTTATCATTGACTAAAATAAGATAATGCCTAGGGACCTCTTTTCTTCCTATCATTGTCTTAATGTGTTTGTTTCAACAAAGAAAAGGTAAAAAATATTTAAGGTTTTTCCACGTTTACTATGAGTAATTAAGTTGATATTTGATGAAATAGACTAAGATCAAATTTTGTGGTATAACAGTACTTTTTTTTTTTCCAAATGAATTTGCTTTAAGTACAAATATCCCCTCTTTTCCATGAGTTTGAACTTGAACTTGGCGTTCAAATGAAGGCAATCGTCAAAATGAATAGCCACAATTTATGACAAGTTCAAGATAGTTCGATCCAGATTTTGATTATCTAGAATTCAAACAAGTATAAGGGACTGATTAATGTTCAAATTAAATTCAAACATACAAGTATTTGGTTTGATAAGGTTATAGATATATATAAGTAGTTATATACTTTTTTTATTGATGTAGGTATTTAAGTTTGAATATTGGAGTCAGTACCTAAGAATTTTTTTTTTTTTCTTTTAGTGTTTTTAAAATCGTCTATGGAATGATTAGTCTTGGTGTGCCAAATTTAGCCTAAGAACACTTTTACCATTAAAACTAAAAATAAAAATATATAAATTAAAATTTAAAATGTCTATAATCTTCCAATCCAGAATGGTAACAAAAAAATATTAAAAAAATTTATGAGTTGAATCAAAAGTTTTGAAGTTAAAAATTTCTAATTAATACCGAATTTTATGATTGATTTTATTTTTTTTCCTCGGTGAGGTTAATATTAATATCAGCTTTTCATTTTGGACTGTAGATGGAAGATAGTAGTGCCTTTTCCTGTTAGATGGTCCAAAGCAAGGTTTTTCTTTTTTGATTAGCAAGATTTTTCTTTTTAAATTGGCTAATCTAAAATTAGATTGATCTATTGTTAACATGAATCAGTTATAAAAAAATATAATCACATTAATTAAAGCTAAAAAGTGAAAATAAAAAACTAGAGCAGGGGACAGTGAGGTGGGGTGGAACCGTGGAAGGTGTGTTTTGAGCTAATAATTTAAATAATTTTCTTTTCCTAAGTTTGGTGGTTTTTGCCGGACGAGACAACTTACCAGTTGTTGCGGCTCTTTGAAGAGAGAGAAATATTTAGAGAGAGAGGCTTTTTAGTAGAGCGAGTGCCAAGATGGTAAATACTTGAGAGAGAGAGAGATGGCGACTGCTATGAAGATGGGATCTCAGACTCACCACCACAATCACTGCTACTACCACTTCAACTACTGTCTTTGATTCACAAGCACTCTCTTGTCTCCTTCCTTCTTCTTCTTCTTCGTCAACGTCATCATCTTCTTCTTCTTCAGGTACGCCATGCTCTCCACCTGCATTACTTCCGTATTATTCCCCTATTATTCCCCTTTCTCCCTTTTCCCGCATCTCATTTCTTCCATTTATTCAGCTCTGAAGCCTTCTCAAGTGTAGTCATTTTGGGTAGATCTTCTCCATTGCATTGATATTTTTCAAATTTTGATGTGGGTTCGAGCGGTGAAATTTTGTAACTTTGTCGTTCTGATGATGATAATGTTTTATTGTACCTCTCTGATGTGGAAATTTGTAACAACTTAATCTCTTCAAATATAACCATCTTATATATTTTTCTGTTTTTCTTTCAAGTTTTAGTTTTGTGTCTGTGTTTGTGCTTTGTGGTTGCTGAAAAAATATAGCAGCTTGAAGTAATTGTCTTCCTCAATGATCGGGTTCATCTTGTTTTACACATTGTAATTTCAATTTTTTCTAGCATGACTTGAAAAATATGTTTGGATCTTGGAACATACTTACATTTCTCGTTTTCCCTTCCCTTCGCCCAATTTTTAAGAGATCCAAGCGAGCTGTGAGTCCAGAATTTCTTGTTAGTTAAGATCCACTAACAGAATTTTCAGTCTTGTTTATGATGGCTAAGTAGCTGCTTATTTTTGTCTCCTTTTTTTTTTTTGGGGTGGGGGGTTGAGGGGGTGGTTCGTTCTATTTTTAGATACTTTAGGATAATTTTAGGTGGTCGTGCAAAGACTGAAATTATAAACTCTGGCCATCTTGGTTTCATATGCTAGTCCCTAATAGAGTGGAAGCTACTCTCTAGTCAATAGTCTCTGATTTCTAGAATCTTCCAGAAGATTGACTAGCTGTTCTACATTTTCCTTATTTCCCTGAAAAAAATTATGCAAAGGTGTGATGCTATCAGAGTGATAAAATTTGTTATAGTGAATAGATGGCTATAAATCAGAGGATTTTGTCGGAACTTTTACAAGGGTCTAAGGGAGGTGACAAGCAATCGCTAGTGTAGGTGAGAGCAAGCTTTGCTTGTTTCTTACTTAATGTGAAATTGCTTCCATGATATTGTTCTTTACAATCTTTTGGCCAAATTAATTGCGTCAAAATTGACATATTATTTATTTGACATGTCCATCACGTTCTAGAAATTGAAGCATATGCCTTTACTTGAAGTTTTAGTCTTGTTTTTAGAAATGACATGTGGTTATTCCCAGTTATGTTACTTTTTTTTATCAAAAACAAAATCTCAATCCTTTTCCTAGGAAAAATAGTATCTTTCTAAATTTGCTGATTCCCTTGCTCATAAGAATTTCAATGAGGAAAGGGATTTGATACATTGGTTGCTATCTTAATTTAGGAATTGTGCTACAATTCTGTTTCAATTGTCTTGTTGTTTTCATTGTTTGCAGTATAGCTTTGAGTACCACTTCAGGACACTGCTACTTTTCTTATTCAGTTGCCTCTTTTGAGCTGCCTCAAAGAAGCTTGATGGGCTCAAGATTCCCATCTCACCAGCTCAGCAATGGCCTGTATGTATCAGGCCGGCCTGAACAGCCAAAAGAAAGGACTCCAACAATGAGCTCAGTTGCCATGCCTTATACTGGTGGTGACATCAAGAAATCAGGCGAATTAGGGAAAATGTTTGATATCCCTATGGATGGTCCTAAATCTAGAAAATCTGGACCATTAAATAATGCTCCCTCAAGAACTGGATCATTTGCAGGCACTGCTTCACATTCTGGACCTATTATGCCAAATGCCGCTGCTCGTGCTGCTTACACCACATCAGGTAATGTATCTACTGGGGGCATGTCTGCTTCAGCCTCAATGAAAAAGACCAACTCTGGTCCATTGAATAAACATGGAGAACCAGTTAAGAAGTCCTCTGGCCCTCAATCTGGTGGAGTAACACGCCAAAACTCTGGTCCAATCCCACCAGTTCTTCCTACAACTGGTCTTATTACATCTGGCCCACTAAATTCATCTGGAGCTCCAAGGAAGGTATCTGGTCCATTGGAACCTACAGGATCAATCAAATCACATAGTTCCTCTGTTGCTCACAGTCCAGCTGTGACCACACTTAGCTTAGATGATGAATATTCTTTCAGGAGAAACTTCCCAAAGCCAATATTGTGGTCTGTGATTCTGATATTTGTTATGGGATTCATTGCTGGTGGTTTTATTCTCGGAGCTGTCCACAATGCCATTCTCCTCATTGTTGTAGTTGTTCTTTTTGGTGCTGTTGCTGCATTGTTTACTTGGAATAGTTGTTGTGGGAGGAGAGCTATTGTTAGTTTCATTTCCCGTTATCCTGATGCTGAGCTTAGAACAGCCAAGAATGGGCAATTTGTGAAAGTTTCTGGGGTATGTAACTTAATTAATATTGAGATATACATGCACAATTGAATAAGCATATTGACACTTTCAGGGAAAAAAAGAAGCATATAGACACAGGAGAAGTACAAGAATACACACACAGTTACACCCCTCCATGCCTAACCACTGATCCCCCTGTGGATCCTTCTTGTGTTTCTTCCATTGGTTGATGGATATGTGATTTCTGTGTAATAGATATTGTCTGCTAATTATGACTTGAAAGGCTGACTGATGTCTCATGTCTTGAACTGTATTGCTCTGGCTATTGTTTACATTAACATATGGGTAAATGAGAGGATAGACCAATGATTTGCTGTGCCTTTTGAAGGTGGTAACCTGTGGTAATGTTCCGCTTGAGTCCTCCTTCCGGAAAGTTCCTAGATGTGTCTATACATCTACAAGCTTGTATGAATATCGAGGATGGGATTCGAAAGCAGCCAACCCAAAGCATCGCCGTTTTACATGGGGACTAAGATCAGCAGAGGTAATTGCAGTAATCCGCTGAATCTTTTCTTTCAATTTGATGTAGTTCTCAAATTGTGCTTTCTTTCCCTAGTTTAGACATTTTGTGGATAAAGATTACCTTTGGGGACTTAACCTTTTCTTTCTTGTCATCAAATTTCTTCTGTTGATGAATTTTTGAATCTTATCCTTATTACCACTTGTATTCTTAAATCAAAATCTTAAGTTACTTTCTTTTATATGCTTCAAATATGGTTTCAAGTTGCTCTTGACTTGCACCTAACTTGGATGCACCTAACTTAACCGTTTCAGTGTGCATGCAACCACTTCTTCTATTTCTTTTACTTATTTTTTTTTTGTGTGTGTGGGTGTGTGTTAGCTCAAATCTCTCCACGATTTAAACTTGTTGCTGGTTCAGTTATTCGGTGTATGCCTAATATAAGTGCCCCCCACTTTTCCTTGCACATCCCCCTTTCTTTGGCTTGTCTTTAATAATTTCCACCATCATATAGTGGGTCATATAAACGAATTACTACTCTATCATGATAGTTGAAAATTGGTATCAAGCCAGTTGGCTGCATAACCTCTTTTCCATTGAGCTCCAAGGGAAAGAAAGGCCAGGTTTTACTTTTATGGGGCAAAAGTTTGTTTTCTAGTGGCTTCTTGATCCAACTATCTCCACAAGCTATTTAAAAAAGAGTTGTATTATGGATATTATACCATTCTCCTAGTAATGAATGTGCATCTTGCTTGTGAGGTGATTTGGAAAGTGTTTTCTGTTACTGTTACCAAGTGTATCTTCATGCTTGGTGCAATTTAAGTATTCTGTATTGATTTATTTTTATTTTGAAGTCTTAGGTTGAAATATTTTCAAGTTTTGTTATCATCTCATTTGAAACTGTTTTTATGTGTGGGCCAGCCATGCCTGTATCAGGATGCAATTTATGTATTTGCAGATTTTATAATCTACTCAATCAGATTTGAATTTTTGAATATTAACCTTGTATTTAATTTAAATGCAGAGGCATGTGGTGGATTTCTACATCTCTGATTTCCAATCTGGTTTGAGAGCATTGGTTAAAACAGGCTATGGTGCAAGGATGACTCCATATGTGGATGATTCTATTGTGATTGATGTCAACCCAGCTAACAAAGACATGTCCCCAGAGTTTCTTCGATGGTTGGGAGAGAGAAATCTTTCAAGTGATGATCGTGTAATGAGACTAAAAGAAGGGTAAAGTACTCTCTCTTGCTGAAGAGTCGAAATTTTCCAGGTTATTCATTGAGATATAATTAGAAACTGTTAAGGTTAAACCCATTCCTTTAGTTATTGAGGTAGGAAATTGGGCATTGTTGATGTGAATAACATTAATGGTGGTAACTAATAGTTCTTCCATTTATCAAATTATCTAGTCTTGGGCCTGCCATTTTGGTGAAATATTATGTGCAGCACAGTGCATAATTTGATGTTATTTTTCATGATAGTAAAGGTGATGACAGCAAAATCTTAATAGTATTTTCTTTTGACCATCAAGATTTGGATCTTGGGGTGACTCGATAGGCAGGATGTTCTTATGAAACTGCCATTAATATTTTTGTAGGTACATCAAAGAAGGTAGCACAGTTAGTGTAATGGGAGTTGTTCAGAGAAATGACAATGTGCTTATGATTGTCCCTCCACCTGAGCCATTGACTACCGGATGCCAATGGGCTAAATGTATATTTCCCGCTAGCCTTGAGGGTATTGTTTTGAGATGTGAAGATACGTCAAAAATTGATGTCATTCCAGTGTAGTTACGCGCACGAGAAACCTCTTAGGTATTCTTTTGTCAAGAAATATTTTCTTCCCATATCAGAAATGTGATGGTGGTGGTTCATGTTGTTTGTAGCCTAAGTGTTGTTGGTAAGTGTGATGATCCTACAATTGAAGTTAGTAATTCTTTTTCTTTTGTTCCACACTCAACTCCTAGTTTGTTGTATAGTTGATGGAAATTCTCATTCCTTAGTTTTTCCTAAGGATTTTACGCTTTTTAATGGATGTGGTTTCAAACCGTGAGAAGTTTTGTATAATTGAGAGGAACTTGCTGTTTTGCACTGTCAGGGGAATTTCTATTATACATGCTTTGTCTATTAGGGTGATGCTGATGAAAGACTATTGAGTACAACTAATGGTGGTTGGCTTTATTTGCTGGCATTATCTAAACAAATACCTTTTCTATCCTGCTTTACTTACTGCGTTTGTAGTCAGTTTTGAAAATGTACGTTAAGAGGGGTACCTTATATGTTAGGAGTTAGTTCAATGGAGGCACTAGGCACCGTTTACCTTTTACGATTTTGTTGTTACAAAACTTGTGTAGCTCCTCATGTAAGGGGTTCTAGCATCAGTCCCCCTACCCCCATGAATTAAGAAAAGAGGGGGAAAAAAAAGAACTCATTGAAGAATATACTTGTGTAATGTATCTGTTACCATTAGGTTATATTTTTCATGCACTATCTATTGATGGATTTTTTAGATATTTTGGCATGGTTTTTTTTTTCTTAATATTTTACACAAACCCTTTGTTGTTTCTTAATGACATGGGTTACACATTGTTGTCAGCTCGTATAACAAATTATGGACTCCAATTATAGAGTAAGCAAATGACATATTTGAGCACTAGCTATTATATCTTTTAAGAAGTTTCAAATGTTAGTGTTTTGGGAAAGGGTGGGTTAGATACTTAGATTATAGAAGAGACTTGGGCCGATCAAATCTGGATAAAAGTTTATGCATTTTTAATGTTTTAAAAAAGTGAAATGATTTATGTTTGAATTTAAAGATTAATTTACAAAAATTAATAGTACAACTTTAGCTTATTATTAACAAATTGTAAAACCGAGCCCGTTTTATAAATGCATTTTTGTGTCATGTCGTCGTCTACCAAACTCGGATCCGTCATCCATACGTATCAGCAAACATTACAGCAGAAAAGTATCCCCTACCTCTATGGAATTGGAAAATAGATAATCATGAATGAATATGCTGCTCGTGTTGTGTATATAGAAAACAATTCCCTAATTCTAAAAGGAGCTTCTGAAACTGAAACGTGTGTGTATACGAGCAACCTTAACCAGAAAGCCACGTCTTCAACATTAACCAAACGTGTCCACGCAGAGCAGAGCCAGAAACTAACACTCTATCCAAGAACGAGAGAGCCTTGGTTTTCTTCACTAATTAATTATTAATGCTGTCTTCCTCTTATCACACTTTACTATTAAAGGTAATAGTTTTCCTCTGGAACTTCCGAGCCTTATGGATAAAGTTCGGGGTGCTGCTATTTTCATGTTCCTCTGCTTGTCTATTACTGTTGGAGATGGAGGGCAGCAACATTTTGAGAGCCAGAACAAGAAACAAGCATCTTTCTGGGAGAGACTTCGAAGCACGTATTCTACTCCTTCCACAGTTTCTTCTCCTACTCCTACAACTACTGGGCGGTGGCGCAAGATCAAGACGCTTGTAAATCAGGCACATGCACGCTTATTTCCTCCAAATCTAGAGTAAGCAACTCAATTCAGCAATACTGATTTGTTTTTATTGCATATGATTTATGTATCTTTGCTGATGTCGGTGGGAGGAAAACAAAGGGTACCAAGAAAATTTAACAAGATTGGAACTTTTATTATTGGAAGATTAAGCAGCACAAGTGCTCTGCTGATATTTGCTTCAAAAATTTCTCTGAGCAGCTGTATACTTATCATTAAGTATAGAAAGTTTGATTCTCTTAATTGCTTTGTATGGGGTTTGTTGTATAGTTTTACAAGAGGAGATGAAGATGGTGGAGCAGGGGAGAAGGTGAAGGAAGCTTTGGCCAAGAGTTTAGGAAAAAGCAAAGCTACTGTGGAGGATTCTGCAAAATCAGCGGCTAAGATAGCAGGAGAGACTGTGCAAAAGACAAAAGAAACGGTCAAGAAGAGCTTGTTGGAGAGGCAAAGAGAACATCAAAACGAGCTCTGATCTGCTTGAGATTTGAGAAATTGCTTTCCTTTCCCACTCCCCAATTAATTATATTTCTAAGAAGCCTGTGTTTGATGTGTATCTGTGGTAAAAAATTGCAGCTTTTGTATATATGTAGAGAAAAGTTTGATACTTTGATTTTAATTTGAATAATTTACATTTGTGTCCGAAAGATTCAGATTTAACAAAAAAATTTCTCTAAAAAACACTAACTACAAATAACTCACGTTTATAATAAAATAGTTAATTTTTTAAGAATGATTTGATTATAAATATTTATTTTTTAAGGATTATTTCTTAAATTTTCCAACTTTTTTTTTGTTTTTGGTATGATTTCCCTGTCAATCCCAACTGACCGCCAATTGAATTCAGTACAACTTTTTCTTAATGTTTACTTTTTTTCTTTTTGGTACTTTTTTAGTTCATATGTTTTTTTTATTTAAATAAAATAAATATGAATTGTACTGTTTACGTTTATCAGTACAATCCCTTCTTCGATTACTTGCCCACAATCTATAATGCCACCAGTTTAGATTAGAGCATGGTGTCTAAGACAATAATGGTTGGAAACTTGGAACTGCAGCGTTGATATAGTTTATATTGATGAAGCCTCGATTACTAAATCTAAAGATTTTGTATAATGATTAGGATTTAAGTATTCTCCATTTCTTTTTTGTTTTTCTAATATCATGGGAGAAAAGATTTCCCTCTTTATTTACTACTCTTTTTTGCTTTGCCTAAAAACTCAATAGTATAATAATAATTTTTTGATGGTATGAAGTAGGCAAAGGTCCAAGGCCAAAAAAAAAAAAAAAGTAAGCAAGGTCTAAGCCTCTAAGGATACCATTCTCCCCATTTTTAATGACAAAAGTTGTGTAAAATTGTCTTTTATTTATTTAATTAATTCTCTTCCATAGAAATATAATGTAATATTGTTTGTATCACTTCAATTTCAATTAGTTGAAATGAAAATTAATAAATGGGTTTTTTAGGAGTAGTAATTGTTATTTTTTTTTACTGTTTATTTTTCACAATTAGAAAAGATAGAAAATTTCTCAAAATATGGCATGCTAGTGAATGTTTGGTGGATTGAGTTCGAATAAAAAAAGATAAAAAATAGAAAAAAGAAAAAGATGGCGTTCGCGTCCTCAGTCGCAACCATTCTCTATTTAAGCCTTCCATTTCCTGCCATTTCTTCTTGATACATCTGCTATAGCATTACTCTCTCTTTTTCTCTCTCTTTTTCTCTCTCTTTCCTTCTATTATCCAAATTCCCAAATCATATATCAAACTGCCTTGTATTGTAGTGTATTGTACAGATACAGTCTCTCTCTCATCTCTCTAGAATTAGAATCTAGATTAGCATTAAGCATGGCAAGATCCATAGCTCAAACCCTAACCCTAGCTCGGCTGGGGCATAATGTCTCTGCAAAATCTGTTTCTCCATCATCTCGCTTTCTCACTCTCCGAAACCAATCGAACCAATCTTCCTCCGACCTCAACGACCTCGATTCCACCGCTTCAAACGCCGATCCTCTCATCCGCAAGCTTGAGGATGCTATCCACCGTATAATTGTTCGCCGATCCGCACCCGATTGGCTCCCCTTCCTCCCCGGTGCCTCCTATTGGGTGCCGCCGCCTCGCTCCGCATCCAACGGTCTAGCCCAATTACTCGATAAGTTAGCCAATCCCATCACTGAGGAGGAGTCCATGTCGGCTACCACCGTTAGGGGTTGGCCTTCTTCCGCATATTTCATCCAAGGTATATTCTTTCATCTCCCAATTCCCATTTTTTTTTCCTTGGTTTTTGGATATGGTTGTGTTTTCAATGGTGGAGTATTCGTTTGTGGTTGTTCATACCCTCTTAGATATAAAATCATCAAATCACCATGCCATTATGTGAAATGTCTTCTTTATACACTATGTTGATCTAATGAATTAACAAAACAAGCTTTAAGATTTTGACTTCCGCTTGAAGTGGTTTACAGTATTTAACCATGGAATAAGTATTCTCAACAGAAATGCCTATGTGAACGAGATATAAAAATTCTTTTGGTACTAAATTCCTAACATACCTTAAGCTAATGATGATTGTGCATAGAAATGCTGTTCATGCTTAGCATGAGCTATAAGCTAGTGATAGAAGAGAAGAGTACATTATCCTTCCCATTATTAGGATCACCTGCACAGGTCTTTTCCATCTTGATAATGTTGATTCAGATACTAATGCTGCAGATATGCCTGCACCATTGCTGATGTGTTAATTATCTTGGTTTACAGGTGCTGCTCCACATCCCGTGGAGGTGGAGACAACATCCAATTATAATTCTCAATCCGAGGACGAGGAAGGATGAACAACTACAATATCTTTTACACAACTGGCATCTGGGTAATAAATATTTGACTTTCATTTCTCATATCAATAATCAAACTTGTAGAGATATGTTTATTAGAAGTCATTCACTGAATTATTATTATGAGTCACCCTGTCTTTTCTTTTAAAAAGTTTAATGCGAATTAATGGGCCTTATATTGTGTTTTAGATCGTTGAGCATTAATCTTGTGTCGTCATATTTTATTTTGTATATCGTTTCCTTGTTTTAATTCGCCACAGTTGAATTGATGCTCTGTTTATAACGTGACATGATTGTTGCTTGTCTATTTATGAAATTAAATAGAAGGAAGGGCAATTATTCTTTCCATTCTGTGTTGATCTTAGACCTAGACCTTGACCTTCTGGACATTTTCCATTCTGCGTTATTCTTAGACCTTGACCTTTTAACATCACTGACAAGCAAAAGTGCTGGACTATAATGTGCAAGTGAAAGTTGTATCATCAAAAGTTCTTTAATGCAGCATTTTATTTTACTGATACATGCCTACCGGATTTTGCAGGTTCATCCAGACGTGTAAATTATATGTAATGTATTGATAGTAGCACATTTCTCTTGACAGGAGGAGCTGTACAGATGCGACTTTGTTTCACCAGCAGAAATAAAATAGGTTTCTTAGTGTTTCGTTGCTCAGAAAACTCGCCAGTATGGTTTCATTAATGTAACTGTAGAGATGTTTGCGTTGGAATGCAATGTATATTATTAATTAATACCTTCCCTGTTCGGTAGGATTAGGATTAGGCTCTCATGGTGCAAGTCCACTTTGCCTTATAGTCCACTTAGCAAAGGAGTAATCTTCATGAACCACGACTACATGATTATCTGGAAAAATATGCCCTTGTCGTGTCTAATGAAAAATGGGATTTTATGAACTGCTTTGTTTCATGCCCGATTTTATTGTCAAGTTTTGCCAATAAGCTTTCTTGGTTTCCAAGTTATTTTGAAAACGATTTGTAACAGAAGTACGCAAATGATCAAACGAATGATGACGATGTCTTGTATTTATAGCAGAGTCAAAGAAATGTGGTACGGTCACAACCCCGTACTGCTAACTTATCAAATAAAATGGTTTTCCGTTTGAGTTATTTCTATAAACTCTATGAACTGAATAATTTAACTGAGACTACTAATTTCTTTTCAGTAATTCATTTCAGCATAAATGTTTTGATAAGCATTCTGCACTCCCAATGCCAAGCGACTACGTATAAGTTTCTTTGCTAAAATACGTATCTGTTTCGCATCTTGCCGGATTGACCAGCTGAAGAATATAAAAGGAAAAATATATAATGTGAATTAGAAAGTGAAGTATTTTTGAATTTGAATTGTCTCCCCTAAGTCGTACTTTATTATTTTGAACAATATGAAAAACATCTTACACGAAAAAAACAAATGCCCGTGGTCCCTAGAGTTTGTTGCATTGATATTTTATTTTCAGTAAGTATGGAAACGATTAAAGACAGTATTTAGTTTTTCGCTTACAGTTAACAAGCCAGCACCCTGTCCATGTTACGTTCTGAAACATGAAAAGGGATGATCTCTCTCTAATTATAATTATATATGAAAAAAATATTGCGAAGCCAAAGCCGAAGATGATAGCTTGTTACATTTGCAATTCAACTTCAAATTCTCCATCCAGTATCTACAAGTTTTTAGACTTTCCCTTTTCCTCATAGACTCCACCAAACAACATTTGATGCACAAGAACAGTTTTCTGACTGATTCAACACATTTTTTTTTTTGCAACCGATAATTAAAAGTTTTATAAAAAAGGATCAAATATAGTACACACTACACGGGGACTTGGGGTAACCACGCCATTGTGGCTGTGCAGTTTGGTTTGGTATGCTGAGATCATGAACACTTCAGGAAGAAAGAACATTTCCATCTAATGACTTACACTCAAACAGCCATATAAAAGATTTAAAGTGACATCACCCTCAACAGATCAACATGAAGTGCTAACAAGAGTAATCATCGAGACAATCTGCAAAATATGCGCAAAGGTCACTCTGCAAAAGATGCATCAGAGAGTTACAAAGAGTACTATTAGGCAATATGAAAGTATTGATGCAAAATCTCGTAAGAACATTTTTGAGAAGGATGCAAGTGAAGAATCTAGAACGTTAAAATTTGGAATATATTACAGCCAAATGTTACACAACATCGCAGATACTAAGTTACATAGATCCCAAGCGCCAAAATTTCATAATTTGATAGAGGTGCATTGCCGAGGATTAACATTTAGCAGCAACTGCTAGGGCAAAACTAATTAGTCTCCTAAGAAATTGCTACAAATAAGAGAAACTGCATAACTGTTCCTTACTAGGATAATGTGTAATGAACAGTATGTTTTAAAAGCAAATGTGTGCAGTTCCCAAACTTAGGGTCTAAAAGTAGGAAGAGAAAGCAATATGAGAATAGGGCATAAAGAATAAACTGAGCCAACCCCTGGAGGGTAAGGAGATCAAGAAAGAATGAGAGGCATACTTATCAATTAGTAAAGACCCAACATTCTCAGCTCTGTCACATGGCTGGGATCAAGTTCAGGCACATTCTTTATATGTTCTCGATCTTCTACCACATATTCCTGACATTAGAAACAGAATAAAGCGACACGCGACATGTTAAGAGTTGAATACTTTCAATTTCTAAAACAAAATCAAAATGATATAATCCTAATATTATATAGAACCACCATATAATAGACAAGTTTCCCCAAATTTGCATATCTTATGCCCAAACAATTGTTAAGTCACGATCATATAACACTCTTGCTTGGCTTCTGCAGATGCCATTCATTAATCATTGTGATAGTATTCAACTTAAATAACCACCTCTTTTAGTGGAAATTGTAAGACATTCTATAACTTAGATAACGGACCTTTGTCAGTTCTTGTTTGGCAAGAACATGGTAGTGGCGTTCATTGATTCTTTGGCCGCATATTATTGCAATGAAGAACCCATACAGCAAACCTACTAAAACAATAGCTAAAACTGCAAAATAGAGCAAAATAATGAACTTGCTATTGCAGATAATAATGTTGGTGGCTTAAGATAGAAAACCAGTGATTTTACCAATCAATTGAGAAACTATCATATCCTAACATGAAATTGGCAAAAAGCTGTCAACATTGTCTATAAAATTTAATGTGGAGAAGGAATAGGTGTACCGGCCATAGTATAGAATCCATACGGATGTTCATCATAGCCGAACATTTCTCTTAGTTCCTCTCCATAAAATTTGTACACAAGCACCCCCAAAAATGCAACAACCTATTATAATTAGAAGGAGAAAAGAATCTATCAGACATCTGTTTAAACATGGGGATAGTCCAAAAATGTGATGACAATACAAAGTATCTCATTAAAAAGGACTTTTGGTGGGCATGGATTTTCAGAGTGATTATTTAATCAGCTGTAACCATGAAACTTGAACAATAACTCCCATACTCCCTTTTCTACTTTCTGGCAGTGCAGGTTTTGATTGGGAGAGATGGCACTTTAAGCATTAGAATCATCAAAATTTTACAATTGAAGTTGATGAAGAAGGTTTCTACCTTTTACTATGACACTTCATCTTCAGTTTCTACAATAGCTCGATAAAATTAAAGAATAAACAACGGTTTCGCAGGGATTCTAAAATCCTTCATTCAATCAAAATCATTTCCAGATCATATTGGCACCCCAATCATTCAGGTTTTGCACTTTACCAGTTTCTTGTATTACAGGACAGTACCTGTATGGATTTGCTAAATTTTATACCTTTGGAACAGAATTGACTGCAGGGTCTTGTTAAGTTATAAATTTTATGCCTTTGGTACACAATGTATTAATTATAAATCATCATACCTACAGTTAATGGAAGTCTCTTAGGAACTTACGCAGGCAAAATATTATTCTAATACCTCAGACCCTTTTCCTTATAGCTACTGCTACAAATCAGGAAAACTAATTAAAGTCTGTTTCCACAAGATTATTCTATTTTGTCGGAGAGGAAAATATCAACTGGGATTTCTTCCTAGAAAAGCAACACAAACTTATCCATTTTCTCTACATATATGATACTGGTCTGCAGGAAAAGCCATCATTATGTTGACTCCCAGGGTTGCCATAATAACGGTCAAGAGAACTAGATGGAGGAATAATAACTAGAAAAGGACTGTTCATGTTAGCAATGTTTTAAGATGTTATATTACTTTAGGTACTTCTGCTTGCAAACACCAAAAGCAAATGACAAAAGGAGTATCATCTAGAGAAAAGTACCAAATTTAAAAGATGGAAATGAAATCCCATACCAGCTGAACAACTATAAAAATAAATGCATGATCCCTCGCAACAAGGAACTGAAATTTCAATCTCAACCACCACCGATCAGGAGGGACATTTGCACGTAATATGAATACAGCTCTGCACTCTGTACAGTGAGAAAAAGCAAAGCCCTCCTAGGACAACAGAAAGGATGAAAAAAGTCAGTAAAACATCCATCATAGTTACAAAAATATGTTGGAAGCCCTCCCAGGACCAAGGAAGGAAAGAAAATCAGCAATGTACCTCCAATAACAAATACATAGTTCTACTGCTTTTGAATCAGGTATCAGTATTATGATAAAGCAGAAAGGAACACCGAGAAGGGAAAAGGAATTCACCTTAGTAGACCTCCAATTATCAAGACATGATCTGTGGACATATTTTTGGGTACCTTTGCAATGGCATGGAGCAATTAAGTCTTCTCCTGGGACAATATTTTAACTTAGAGGTTATTAAATTGCTGACCATGGAAAACATATGACCTAGGCTCCAAGTTAGCAGTAACCCCACAAATGTCATCTACATCATTTCTCAAATAAATTTCATCTAGTCAATTAGTTAAGGATACTAATGACTGTAGCTATCATAACAGATAATACAGACCTCCAATATCAAGACATATCCTACATTGTGGCTGATCTACATTCACCAGATGACTAGTCTCATCAACATGAACACTCTGTAAATCATCATCCTCGGCAACAGCTGAATCCCCTCCAGCAGCAGTAATTTCACATGAGAACGAAGAGTCTCCAGATCCTTGTGAATTATGATGCTGATTCAAGATGGGTTCACTTTCCGAACATTCTTCCTTACTACCATTTGATACTAATTGCATTTCGGGAAATGTATACTCAGGATTAAATAGTGAGATTCATAGCCAGAGCTATAACTACAGACCATTTCAACGGAATATAAGAAACCTGCAAATTAGAGAGGGAAAAAAATACTTTTGAGCAAATTACAGCAAGTGTCAAGGTGTAATTAGACTGCATATCATGAATTGAACAAAATGTGGACTGGCTAACAACAATAATTCAGCATGAATTGCTCCCAACACTCACATTTTCTGATCTTTGAACAAAACAGCATTTTCTCCCATGAACAACACTGAAGGGCAAGATCAGGGCGGAGCCAAGTGCTTACCAGAGGGGCCAATTCCCCTTCCCCCAACCCTTGACTCCCCCTTAATTAACCTTAACAAACCTCTTTCCCAATCCATATTTCACTCCATCCAAGTATGACATGATAGATACACAAGCAATTGGCATAAGTATTATCTTTGACATTTACGTTTTACATTTCATGCTTTTTCTGACACCCTTCTACTTCTCTCTCTCTCTCTCTGCGCTTGTGTGCGTGTGCATACCTATGCATTTTTGTCGTTAACTCGCGCTACGGCTGCTCTAAGCAAGGCAAGTGTCATCATGTGACAAAAGATATTACCATCTGCCTACTTGAATTTTCTAAGCTCCTGGTCCTCAATTCAGGGAAAGTAAGTAAAATCAAGATAAAAGAATCAATATGTCAAAAAGCTCATGACCCCGACGACCATTATAGAAAGGCAAAGTTTTATTTTGTTTTGTTTTTATGGGGGCAGGGATGATTAAATGATTGTACAAATTTTTTTATTGCATATCAAAACCTTCCATATCAACATGGAATGCTGGGATTCGCTTCTCAGTGAGTACAGAAACAGCTGAAAGAAATGAATAAAAATTGGTAACCAAAGATGCCAGATTAAAAACAAGATGGAGACTTATCTCAAATATGCTAGGAAACATGCAATTTAAGTATTAAATTCATGGAAGTCATGGCTGAATTATTTTCAAAAGCCATCAATCAAGAAAATTTGAAGTTTTGTAATACAGGATTCTGAGATTAGATAACATGAATAAGAAATAAGGGAAGCTAGAATGACGAAAATTGAAAATTTAGCAGAAAATGCCAATCTTTTAAGTCAAACAAATTGAAAAGGAAATGTATCATAAGAAATTTTCAGAGTGTGGATACCTCCTCCAATTCCCCGCCATCAACGAACACGCTTTTGTTAAAACTTAATTGTTCAAAACTCAGCGCTGCAAAGGTAAGTCAAGAGTGATCGCTGTCGTTTCGATCCACCAACTTGTGTGACCTCCTCAACCAACGAGTGTCTTTGTAGAAGGAAGAGGATGCCTGATTTCAATGTTTTTTGGCGTCAAAGATTAGAACTTTAATTTACAGTGGGGGTAAAGTTGTAATTTTATAGCTCGACCGTTATAACGGTGTTAGAACTGCGATGATTTAAAATCCGGACAAAAATCTAGAGACAAAACTCGTGGTGTCGAAAAAAAAAAAAAAAACGGTTTACGTTTTTTTCCCCTTGAGAGGACCAATCTTTGTCGTTCTCGCGTTGCCGTGACAGAGAATCCGGCGGCGTCAGCAATGGAGGGTATGCTTCATACCCAACAAGTTCAGCAACAGCAGCCTCAGCAACCGCCGCCACAGCAGCCGGTCGTGGAGAGGCTAAACCAGGCGGTGCAGCAGCAGCTGAATCTGGAACAAGTTAAGACCCGGGCCATCAGCCTCTTTAAAGCCATCTCTCGGATTCTTGAAGACTTCGACGCCTACGCTCGCACCAACACCACTCCCAAATGGTCTTCATTTTAGAGTCCTTTTTATGTGTGTGTTTTCTTATTCTAATTTTCGTTCCGAAATTTGATTTCATGGTGTTTGTGTGGGCTGAATTTCTGATATTTTGAATTGGTTGTGCATAGAAAACCAACTGAATTATGGACAAACAAAATCTTTGTTTCTTGGAGGATTTTCTTTTAGTTCTGATTCGTTCTGATATTCATATTCACTTGTCACTGAAGAAGTGAACATAGAGCATAAGTTTTGATTGCATCTGTGATTGCTGGTTAATTTGTGGAGCTTCTGTTAGTCGTAGACAGATTACCTTTTGCATTTTATTTTTGTATTATGTTTGTAATCTTTTATTATGCATCAGGCAAGATATTTTGGGGCAATATTCTATGGTGAACCTTGAGCTTTTCAACATTGTTGACGAAATGAAGAAGGTGTCTAAGGCATTTGTAGTACATCCGAAGAATGTCAATGCTGAAAATGCTACAAGTATGCACTCCTTTCCTTGAAATTAATGATGCACTGTGATTCATTTGAGAATGACCACATCTACGTGAAATCAACTATTTTTAGGATCAAACGTGACAATGAAATTCTTGTCCTTGGTTGTTGTTGAAATCATGTAAAATATTTGGCTACTCTTATATATTTTTGAGTTCCTTGGCATGATCATTTTATTGGGTGAACTTTTAACTTGAAAATTATAAATCCTTCCCCTAAAATATTTTGGAAACAATCTATATATAGATCTACTGTAAACAATATGTCACGAACTACTTACAGGGATCCAAGATGACGTTGGAATTCTCAGTTCATTCATGTATTGATATGAGTGTGTACTAGCTTCACATGCTATTATATGACACAGAAGATGATTTTAAATATTTTTTGATTAGCTAATCTTATTGATTTTTTTTTTTTTCTATAATGCTGCTCCTAAAAGCTTACTTAGATGATGCCATTCTGAATAGATTTAGGTTCCAGATAGTATATGTTTTCTGAAGTTTTATTTGAATGTAGTGTTAATCCAATATATTGCCCAGTGGCGAGGGAGGATCTCATTTGATAACATTTGTTCTTGTCTTATTTGTTCTTGTATATTCATGGTTGGGTTTGACATTTTAAAATATTGAAAATATATTTACGGGATTCTTTGATTCAGTACTACCTGTTATGCTGTCGTCTAAACTACTGCCTGAAATGGAGATGGATGACAACTCCAAGAGAGAGCAATTGCTTCAAGGGATGCAAAACCTGCCAATAACCACTCAAATTGAGAAGTTGAAGGTGATTTGGAGTTCATGGACCAACCGGGTTCTATTTTCGAGCATGTCTTGATTATTAAAATATCTATATATTTGCAGGCTAGAATTGATATGATTGCAGCAGCCTGTGAAGGTGCTGAAAAAGTTTTGGCTGATACTCGTAAAGCCTATTGTTTTGGTACTCGTCAAGGCCCGGCTATTGCCCCAACTTTGGACAAGGGTCAGGCTGCAAAAATTCAAGAACAAGAGAATCTACTCCGAGCTGCTGTAAATGTTGGTGAAGGTAATAATTTTACCTGCTGCTTTATACAAAATGGATATCTAGAGGTTGTGCTCATTACTTCTTTATTCTTTTTCTTTATATCATTCTCCAATGTTGATTGGTGAGAGGATTTAAGTTGGAGAGTGTAAGAGGATGTGAGGAGATAAGAGATGACACTGGTGGAAGTAATGAGGAAAGATATGGTAATAAAGTGTTGGAGGGAAGTATAGCCTTATATAAGAATAAAAAGGCGAAAGACAATACATATGGAGGATCTAGAATGGCTTAATTTGGGGTAAATGATGCCAACCTCAAATGTTAGGGATTAAGTCTTGATGTTTGTTTGTAATTATAAATTGGCTACTATGATTATCCCAATTTAAAAACTTGCTCGGGTGCTATATGTTTCTGGTTTCACCAAGAGGGAGTGTGAAAGCAGCTGTCTCAGCCAATGTATCATATCACGTGTAGCAGCCACATTCATTTCTGTTCTGATCTTTCTGCTTGTTCTGTTGTCAATGTTTCCTTCATAATCTAATTTGGACTACTTCCACACCAACCTAAAATCTGCCATCCCCATTCCTTCCTACAAAATAAAAGAAAAAAAGGGTAAAAACTATTCTAGCCTGATAAGGTAGGATATGGATATAACATGTTCTGTAATAGTAATGCCAAGAAAGGAAAAGGCTTGAAAGTTGTAAAGGTGCATTTCTTCTTTTTCATTTTTGTAAGCACCTTCGTTTTTACTCCATTTTATCGTGGATATTTTGTGGACTTTAAATTGTCATGACATCTGAAAGTTAGACTAAAATCCTGGGAATTATATATTGAGATTCAAACTTGGTTTTTATTAGGCAGTTCTGCTGTTGTACTCTGTTTGCTTTGAGTTTAGCCTAGATTGGAAAGACATGACAACATCAAGGGTTTTTTTTTTTTTTTTTTTTTTTTTNACAACATCAAGGGTTTTTTTTTTTTTTTTTGCTAGATTACTTGGAAGCAATCTTTTGTTTGGTAAAATTCAATATATCACTTTGTCAACTGCTCTTCTAGCGAGCATCTTTGTAGAATAATCATTTGGATTTAATGGTACTGTATGCAGGACTAAGGTTACCTGGAGACCAGAGGCATATTACTCCTGCACTTCCAATGCATTTGGCAGATGTTCTCACTGTCAGCGAGGGGACACAACCTTTTGTTGATGCATCTGGTAAAAGTCAATAATTTTTCACTGTTCATGTCTAAATATTATGGAAGTTACCAAGACCTGGTATCATTTTAATATTGGTTGGTATTTGTAAATATTATGTTCAGGTATGTATATGAAAAATACCCAACTGTCATCAAACAACATGGGCGGCCAGAATACATTGTTACAGGTTAGGTCATTGCAATTTCTATTAAAATGTGTTCATTCTCTTCTCTCTTTTTCCAATATTAACTAAAGACGACTCATGGCTACTCTTAAGTATTAAGTTTAGCTATTCCTGCTTCAACTCTATTTTTTCTTGAAGATTATATACCCAGTTAGATTTGAGAACCCAGGTCATCCCTATTAGGGTGAAGGATTTTTCACTCCTTTTTGACCTTCCCCATTTAATATTCAGCTTCAATGCACTCCTTTTTGCCATGAATTTACACTGACGAGAGCTAGGATCCTCATTGCGATTGTTTAAATAATACTTCTTTTTATACATTGTGTTTTGGTTGTCATTGTCCTCTCACTGACATTATTAATGCAGGGCTCAGGGTCACAACTTATGGGAAGATCAGCTGCATCACCTGCTGCTGCTACAAGCACCAATTCTTTTGACAACACAACAGCGTCACCACTCCCATATGCCAATTCACCTAGGTCTTCTACAAATATAATGAATACGCCATCTCCTCAGCAACAAACTCCACAACAGCAGCAGCAACAACAGCAGTCGCAGGTGCAGCAGCAGCAGCAGCGTCACAAACTGATGCAATTAACTCCACAGCAGCAGCAACAACTTATTGCTCAGCAACAGCTCAGACAATCTTCAGCCCCAGGACTAGCACAGGTAAAATTTGTGAGTCATTTATTAATTTGCTATTTTCTTATGGGTTGAGTACATTATATAGTTGGCTTAGGGATCTGTATTATATATGTTTCTTGGCTTCATTAACTGTGCTGTATATATATCTTGAGCGTACTGTCAGGAAGTTTAACAAATATAATAATACATGTATCTATAACATATTAGTAGTAATTGAATTAGTCTTACTTCTATCATTCTATGTTTGTTTCACCTCTCTCTTCCTCTCTTGCTGGTGACAAGTTTTGTTTTCCTCCTTAGTTGCATGGACAACATCAGATGCAATTTTCTCAACCGCTTGGACATCAGCAATTTCAGGGTAGGCAACTTTCTTCAGGACATGTTCAGCATGGCATTGGTCAAAGCCAACTCAACCAAGGAAATCAGATGAATCGTTTAAGCCAGTTTTCTGGTCCTGCTAATAGTGCATTGTTCAGTGCTGCTCAGACAACACCTAATACCCAAATGGTATGATAACCATGTTATATAATTTTTTTTTTAATGCCATGTCTTTTATGCTATCACAAACTGGGGTAGACTCTCCACTTTTCCACAATTAACTTCGTTCAGGGGAATGATGAAAAAGAAAAGCTTTTTAAGGGGGACAGTGTTTGGGAGTCTTTATAATTATTTACAGGAAGATTTTGTGAAGTCCATCTCAACTTCTTCCTGGATTTCTGTTCTCATCTTTCTTTCCTCCCCTCCCCTTTTTCTTTTTCCTTTTAGTTAAGGTGGTGTAACTTCATCTTCAGACCAGTACAGTTGGGTTGCATGCCTTGGTGCCTCATAAGAAAAATTAATAACTATTTAAAAATAATATTCTCTTGATTATGCCCTTTTGTGCTGTCTTTCTATGTATTGCCCCTCCTGTATAATTGTACCCTTTTCATCATAGTGATTACTCCTATAATGTTTTTTACTTCCTAAATTTTCAGATTCCAAACATGTCGGCCACAATGCCTTCGCAATCTCTTCTACCACGGATGCAGGTTTGTTTTTTATTTTCTCTGCCTATGATGTATTCTCAAAATGTCTCATTTGTTTTATTGAAATAAATTTGTTAGGAATAAAATGAACTTTTGTGTTGGCATGCTTTTCTATTAACATCTAATGACATGATAACATACTCAACCTTGCTATACTTTGTTATTTCCTCAGTTCGGATTATCTGGAAACAACCCACAGCGGAGTCATGCAATGTTGAGTGATCAAAGTATGAACTGTACCCCCTAATATCTTTAACTTGTATTTAATCAAAAGTCAGTTGTGGAATCAGGCGTATCCAGTTTCCCCTGGAAAGGGTTGTGATGCAACCAGAAATGTCATTTGTTCACTTTATCTTCTGTATGTATATGTGACTTATACTAAATCACTATTGAGAATTCATATTGCAGTGTTTAACATGGGAGGTGGCAATCCTGGTGGTATGATGCCAATACAGCAGCAGCAGCAGCAACATGGTTCACAAGGGGCATTTGGTGGCATGGCGGCAAATGCTCAGAATCTACAATCTGGTATGGTGCTTCAAAACACACCGCAGAATCATCCCAATTTCTCTCAACAGAGACAACAAAATCCACAGTGATGCTATGTAATGCATTACAATATCCTAAACATACTTAGGAACTAGTTTCTTTGAAGAACATGTATGACCCACATGTTTCAGAACTCTTTTAAGTGAGGAAAAAGTAATTGTGGTTCAACTCTCTGTCCTCATTGAATTTTGTTATTGTCACATATGGGAGGGGTAATGATGTCTAAGTATTCCCCCCCACAAAAAAAAAAAAAAAAAACAAGAAATTTGGAATCTTAGTCCTATCCAATTTAATTCGAGTAGTACTACTACTTGCATCATATAGCGAGCATAATTTTCACCGAACATCTGGCCAAACTATTCTCTCACTTTAGACTTTGGACCAAGTGTTTTTTTTTTTCATGAATATTACAGTTCTAGGATCATTAATTCTATCATCTCAGCTGATAATTGTTTCAACATGTTCTTAAATTTAAACCTTAATGCAATATAATGTGTACTGAATAGCGCACATCTGGCAACGTAGAGTACAGAAGATAGTACGTTAACTGATGTTGTGGAAGCCGTATCTCCTTCATTTACAGCATATACATATTCTATCTTAGTTTTTTTTTGTTTCATTTTCTCTATCAAATATTTGCTCAAATCTTGGTATCAAATTGATTGTATGACAAGGGCTTTTCTATTATAATTTATAAAAAGTTCAAGTGGCTAATTTCATTGTCGATCACATGAAGAAAAATGGTTTCCAGATTTGACTTTTAAGGCGACAAGCATATCGTAGTGCAAATTGTAGTTCTTTTGCAATTATTTATATAGAAATGATTCTGGAAACTGAGTAATTCTTGTAATTTGCATACTAAATACAAAGTATCTTATGATATTTGATACTTTGTGAAGTTCTGCTCGTATTCCTTTCAAATTGGCCCAAAAAATGAGGGAAGAGAAAATTTGTTAAGGAGTTGTAACTTAAAATGTGTCAGCATACATGTTAGAACTTTCAAGTAGTTCCTACCCACAATATCTGGAAAAACCTTGGAGGCGAAATCAATGCCTAACAATCTTAAGGAACAAACGTTATGGTGTCCATCCATGCTTTGGATCCTTGAGCAGTTAGGAGGGGAAGATTTAAAGAAACCTGGTGCAGCAACTGCAACTTCTTTCTATAAACCATACTAACCTGTTGTCATGCGAATGTAAGGTAGGGAAAAAGTGGTTAGTGTTTTCTTGAGCCTCTCGCCCATTAAGAAAATGATAAAATTACATTTCAGATTTCAATACAATTAATTCTGGGGATCCTTTGCTTTGACTGGTTGGTGTATGCCTTAAAATCCCAAGAAGAAATGGCATGGGTGCTTAACCTACCAGTCAAAAGACTTGCAAGTAAGGTCATCTGTTATAGGGTTACTTGAACTAGTCTAGGAAACAAAGAATCATGTTCCAGTTTGTTAAGTTTGCTATTTCAATCCATTGCAATATTCCTACTTAGTAGAGAAGAGAGATCACATATTCTGTTTTTCACATCAGCATTGAAACAAAAGAAATGTTCACAAAAAGATTCAACTTGATCTATAGATAAAATCAGATGGCATGAAAATAGTAAAGAGAGGAGAGCTTACAAGTCCTTGAGGCATGTACTCTTGGAATCCAATTCTTGGGATTGTTTTTGAAGATCCAATGAAAATACCGCTGGTAGCTTAGGAGTAGGAGTAGGCAATTTGTGGTGGAGAAGAGGAAGATTCTCAGCAGAGGCGTTGGTGGAAGGGTCAGGTGAAAAGGGTGGCGAAGGAGTTGGAGATGGTGAGAAGCCGGAGTACCTCTGGTTGCCAGGTCCAAAGCTAATGGGAAGAGGTGAGGGAGGTGTGGGAGGTGATGATGTTGGAGACTGAGACTCATCATAGCTAATATTCATTTTAACCACCACTAATATCAATATCAATAGGTGTCTCCCTTGAAAAATAAGTCAGCAGGGACAGGGTGCTTCCTCTGTATGCAATATGAATGTTGGTTGCTGTGCCAAATGCCAAACCCAAGTGATTTTCTTTTCCCGGGACATTTTAGTTTTGAGATTTAGGTACTAGTAGAACCTAACGGTCACATGCCATCCGTCCACCTGAGTTTGACCTTTGGCTTTGGGCTTTGGCACCCTTTCTTTCATCATTTTTCTATTCAATCCTCAACTTTAATTTCCAAGATAAAACTTGAAAAACGATGCTCTGATTTTTAATACTTCCATATACTTTTCTCCCCCTTTCAACTTTTGTATCTATATGTTTTACTATTTGTTGGAAGTTTAAAGCCATTTAGCCTTTCTTATTGGACATTGGACAACTACAGAGAGCGCCAAAATGATAATAAACAAGAAAAGTAAAGATTTTCTGTTTCTTTTGCTTGACACACCTCAGATCATGCAGGTTTACATTCCTTTTCCACATTAAATGCTTGAAAACAACCACATCATTTTTTTTCCCTCTTTTCAAACAACCAGACCGATAATTCAGATATGATACATTCCGTTGCCTGAATCTTGGTAAGAGACCTTTAGCATAGTAGAACAAGAGCAGTAGATAATTATAATATGGCTTAATTGCAATTTTGGTCCCCCTATTTTAATCACTTGAACATTTTGGTCCTCCTTCTTTAAAAATGAACTATTGAGTCCCTCTATATTCATAAAATGTACAAGTTTAGTCTATTTATCTTTAAGTCAAAATTCTTAAGTTTATTTTAAGGTGTAAAGTTCTCTGATTCATAATCCCACCGTTCAGATTGAAGGGCTACATCTTGTGAACCTTCTCACTAAATTTGAGCTCGATCTAACGGTGAAATTCAGCACAAAATACCAAAACCATAAATTTTTATCTAACCAAAAATTTAAGCTTATTCACCGTTAGATCGAGCTGAAATTTAATGGGAAAATTCACAAGACATAACTCTTCAATTTGAACGATGAGATTATGAATCAGAGAACTTTACACCTTGAAATAAACCTAAGAATTTTGACTTAAAGATAAATGGACTAAACTTGTACATTTTATAAATATAGAGGGCCTCAATAGTTCATTTTTAAAGAAGGGGACCAAAACGTTCAAATGATTAAAATAGGGGGACAAAAATTGCAATTAAGCCTTATAATATAGGTATCTTTTATTCTCAATTGGGGTTGCTGGTACAAATATAAGCTGTGGACATGCGAGACAGAACAGCATTCGCCTCAAATTACTACAATACATGACAAAGCTGCAATCAATTCCTCTCCTAGTCTGACATTTAGCATATTCCAGAAACTGAGGACTAACTCGCTGAATACGTTCTCCAAGAGCTTACAATTGACTGCGAGCCGAAAATGGTTATTAAAGCATCCGCACCTCTTTAAGCAAGAATATGCCACCAGCATGCATGTAGCAACTTGAAATTTGTGCTTAAGAACCACGTTCACCAACCCTTAACCAGTATTCAGATTATGCTTCCACAATTGTTCAGCATCACCACCCACTAAACCTCTAATTCCAACATATCAGATGGAAAGGTGTTTTGAACTGTAACAAATGCAACCAAACAAATATTTGAGTTACATGTTTTCCCGAACACAACATATCAAAGATCTTCAGTCATATATTGTCCTCGGGACAAGTGAATTAATCAAGTTAATTTTTTTGGCCACAGTTCAAATCAAATTAAAAGGCAAAGAGAAGCAAGATATACCCAACTTCACTAGTATCAACGCGAAAGTGTAAAATAAAGTAAAATTTGACACTCTGCACATGAACAACCTTAGCAATCAACCAGCAATATGAATTCTCTAAACTAAAGAGTAAACACAACATTTTAAAGTGATTGAAGTCCCAATGCAGATATAATTATTATAGCTAAGATATATTTGTTCTCCTAAATAAAATCGGACTGTACCTGAACATAGTCAAACTTCAATAAAGGAGGTGGAATCATAAATACCCTTTACAGCATCATCTATGAGCCTCATAATGAAGCATCCAATCTGATAAAACACAAAATAATGAATGCATCAAAAACTTTGCCAATAATTCAGGCTTCCTTTGACATATAAATTAAAACAAGTAATCAGAGCTTCAATAAACAATTCAGAATATATGTAGAAACATGCAAATATACCTCTATCGCGACCTGTTCTCACTATTTCATTCCAGCTTATATCAGGAAAATTTGTGGAACATGCTGCCAAATCCACAAACAATGCAGCTGCTTCCCTGCAGCCTTTACCATGTGTGACCGACCTATCTGCAAGAGAAAATGGCTGCATTGAAGCAGCAATCTCTTAGCTACATCCAAGCAGACTTGCATTGGATAAGAACCTTCCTTCAACAAAGACTAAGTGAGTAACCTATGAACAGAAATCAACATACAAGAACATTAGTCGGCCATTTGAACAAATTTACAAATTTGATGATTGCAATATAACAATTTAGCATAACCTATATACGTACATTATAGAGTCACCAAGCTATAATCAAATCTGTAGACTTCCAATCAAATATGTGAACAAATCCATCAGCATTGAACTGAATGGGTTAAATCCTCCTGAAATTATATACTAAAATTGAGGACTAAAAGTAATCTATATTGAAAAAAGAAAAAAAAAAACAAAAAAAAAAAAAGACATAATATTTAATGTAGAAATAAAGGCTTGAAGAAGAATTATTACTAGCAGGAAGAAGATAATTTCCCACCCCCACCCCAATACCCCAAAGCAACACGTCTTACCATTTACCTGAGTTTCAGGGGATAGAAGTTGCATGAACAGTTCAAACAAAAGCAGGTTACACTGAAAGTAGAACTCAACAAACTGAAGCAGCCACATCCGAGAGGTCTTCGGAACTGGAAGAATCTAGAACTAGGTCAAGTTCAGTATAAGCCACTGTATGCTGTTTATAATTTGCTTTAACATATTCAGCATGTCCAACACATGCCTTGGCGTGTAATAACCCCAAATCTCTCATCTCAGCCAACAAATTAGAACCCGAAGAATAAGTGCTTGATCTGCATAGATAATTACATAAATTGAATAAATTTTTGTAGCTGAGCTCTATCCTTGAATCAATCATCTCTTGTAGAATCTTTTTAACCATTTTAAGATCTTTTTCCTTACAAAAAGCTGAAAGCATCGTATTACATGTATGCGCATTAGGTATTATACCATTCTCTTTCATCTGGTCATACAATCCGCAAGCCTCTTGAGTTCTTCCACCTCTAAGAAGTCCACTGATGGCAACCATATATGATACAATGTCAAGTGGGTATTTCTCCATTATTGCTTTCGTGAAGACTCTAATAGCACTGTGAAAGTTACCAACTTTTATAAGCCCATCTACAATTACAGTGTGAATGTGAGCATCAATACCATGATTATTAATAAGAATTCCATGGTACACATTAACCGCTTCATCAACTCTTCTGGCTGCACAAAGTCCACTAAGTAATCCAGCAAAGCTACACTTATCTGGTGTAAAACCTCTATCAATCATATCATTATATAATTCCACAGCAAGAGATGGAAACCCGGCTTTACAGTAGTAGCTTAGAAGCGCATTGAAGAACACAAGATCGGCATCTATGATATGTCCACGGACTAATTTGGGAAGAAGAGAAAACCTCCTAGACAGACAAATTGTAGACAACACAGAACTAAAAGTATATGAATCAGGTGCGATGTTTTGTTTTGACAAACTTACAAAAACTTCAAGTGCATCCTGGTATCTTCCAACCTTAGAAAGGCAATCAATTAATACATTACAAAGAATTAAATCAGGAACATGGCCACTGGATTCCATGGCTTTTAAAAGACAAAAAGCCTCCGAAACCATCTTGGATTCCACAAATGCCTTAATTAGCGTAGTATATGTCACAACATTTGGAGAACAACCAGTTTCAGCCATTTTCTCCAAAAGGTTGCCAGCAAGACCAAGTCTACGCAATTTACATAACACATTGATGAGTATAGTCCAAACATTCACAGACACTGTTATACCCAAAGAAATCATGAGACCCAATACTTGATACGCCTCCCCTAGCCTATTCATCTTGCAAAAATAATTCAGAAGCATCTCCAATGTCCCAGCGTTAGGATAATACCTCATTCTCAACATAACTCTAAGAACATGTTTAACATGACCAACATCATTCAACTTAGAAAGATGAACAAGAGCAATGCTAAACGTCAAGAAATTTGGAACCTGGGTCTCTTTTAAAACCTTGAAAGCTAGATCAGCTCGTCCAATCTTGAATAGAACATCCATAACTACATTACGTGCAAAAGCATTAGGTACGAAACCGTAACTTTCCATTTGCTCGTAAGTCTCGAAAACCATCTCATGCATTCCTCCACGCCAATAAATCCTCAACAATATCAAGAAAGTTTTTGCCTTTGTCACACATCCAATACTCTCTAATTCCAAAATAATTCCTTTGACCGTTTTGCACCGTTCGGTGAGGCGTCGAACCGCACTGAGCAAGCAATCAAACGCCACAGCTTCGTGAAAGTAGTTGTGTTGTTGGGCACACCACAGAAAAAAGCTGAGAGCAATCAAATCAGATGGGCAGTTCGATAAGGTGGAGTGCACAATTGGACTGGTCAGAAGCACTTTACTTTTCTGAGGGAGTTCTGGGCCAGAAATTTTCCGAGGAAACTTGTTGCTTTGGTCTGTTTCACGTGAAAATGGCTTTGAGTGATAGTCAAATGAAAGCGAAGGCAGTGTTCTGATGATTTGGTTTGATGTTGTCAACAATCTCCTCCACCTGAACTTCCATAACATTTCTAGGAAAAGCTAAAAGCTTTTGACATAGCACAGCGACATGAAAATATTAGACAGAAAAAGGCAGAGAGTACTGTAGGCTAAGCCGTAAGGGGAGGTTGCAGTGCTCCTGCAAAACCTCAAACGAAACGGGTCCGATTTCTAATCTGACATGGACACTTGGATACGGGTCACTGTAAAAATCCGCAATTCAATTTTTTTAAAAAATATTTTTACTTAGGTCTATCTAGTAGATCTAGTATAGTAATTAGTATCTAATCTAAGGCCCAAAAGAATCTAGTCTAGTACACATACCACTGCCACGATAATTTTTGCCAAATACGAGGGACGAACATAGTTATAGTCTTCCCCAAGTCCTCGGGTCTCTCGCACTCACACTACTGCTCACACAAATCAGAAGGCCATAGTAGCCAAAGTACCAAAAATCTGAAGGCCATAGAGAAGAGGGAGAGAGAGAGGGAGAGAGAGAGAGAGAGAGAGTGTGCAGTGGAGAGACAAGACAATGGGGGAGTCCAAGACCGTACACTCGCCGATCGTCACCTACGTCTCCATGATATCTTTGCTCACACTCTGCCCTCCCTTTGTCATCTTGCTGTAAGCTTCAAATCAAATATTATTATTCATTCTATTCGTTAATTCATTTCCTTTTCTTCTACTTCGAAATACAAGTATTCGAATGTAATTTATGGCGCATCTTCAATATCTAGTATCGTATAAATCTGAATCTAGCTGGAAGATTTTCTATTTCTTCAGTGATTTCCAATCCATTTGTATGTATAAGCTTCCCTGGCTGGCTTTTTGAATGATAATGATGATACGAGGGAAATAAGTCTTACACACGAATTCTGATGGCAGCATGGTAATGACCCGATTTCTTTTCTTTGTCCCCTAACTCCTTTTTTTCCCCCAAATCTTAACTGAGTGACAAGAAGAGGGGCAGAGGGAGATAGAGAAGAGAAGGATTAATTTAAAGCAGCATATGCATTAATATTAAATAGGTGATTGAAACTTTCCAAATTTCAGAATGCTCTACTTGCCTGATGGAGTAAATGCAAGATGATAAAAAGAATGAAAAAAATCATAAATGAAACTCATAGGGATTTGTATATATACACCAATTTTCAGATCTCATTCTTTGTTTCCATCAACATTCAAAAAAAAAAAAAAAGTTTTGTATTAGCATTACAAGCAAAACAAGCAGTTTTATCTGCCTGATGCTAATATTCAATTTTTAGGGTATATTAAAACATCTAATAGGTGTGACTTGTCTGTTGGCTTATGAAATCAAATCACTCTGGTTAATATATACTCAACACTGATTATTGAATATTGATAGATTGGATTTGAAATATGAGAATCTACTATGTAATGCAGATGGTATACGATGACACATGCTGATGGGTCTGTCTTACAAACTTGGGATTACTTGAAGCAGAATGGGCTGCAAGGGTTTATAAACATATGGCCTAAACCCACTGCTACTGCTTGGAAAATCATTGGTGTCTATGCTGCATTTGAAGCAGCACTTCTGCTCCTTCTACCTGGTAAAAGGGTTGAGGGGCCAGTATCTCCAGCTGGCAACCGACCTATCTACAAGGTTATTTTGACTCCATATATGAACTGTAGAAGTATTTTCTGTTTTAACTTTGATACTTGGTTGTGCCAGAACTATTGTTGTGATTGTTATTATGACTGTTGACTTCATTTTTCTAGTTTCTCTTAAGAGGGTGACATTTCTTGCTTTCTGTTAATTACTAATATTGTCTAGATGCCTATGAATCTATGATTATCAAATGCTTAAGCCTGAAACTTCTTTGCTTGTGCATTGGACAGGATAATGGTGTGGCAGCTTATCTAGTGACATTGACTACCTATCTTGGCCTCTGGTGGTGAGGATTTTTTTCATCGTATCCTTCTTCTTCAAGTCTTTGAGTTTGGCACCATCAACACTCTTTAAATAATGGCTGATTTGAGACTCACACCAGTTAGTGTAGGACTTAATGGGTCAATTGTTCGCCTTTCTGAAAAGGGGTAAAATAATGAGGATATTATTTCACTTTCACTTATAAAATGGAGATTCATTTCATCTTGGGTTTTCCGTTTTATGTTTCAATAATGAAATAAATTATCCAATAAGTTGTTGATAGCCCTAACTTGTCTAATGAATCTGCAGTTATTCTATTTGACTAATGAATGTAGAGGGTGAAAAGAGAAAAATTAATTCTAGCCCAAAATTACATCAACTTTAATTTCCACTGCTAAATGAACCATAGATTTCTGTGCTGTTGTATACTTATAAATACTCTAAATAACTAAGTAGAAGTTACAGGGTATTCTGTAGGAAAATTGTGTTTAACATTCCTGCTTACAGGCTTTTCCTGAGGCAGCAGCATGTTTTACCTGGTTATCTTTTTTCACTAACAAAGAGACACAATTTTACATGCATTTTGCAGGTTTGGGATATTTAACCCCTCAATTGTCTATGATCATTTGGGAGAGATATTTTCAGCACTCATTTTTGGGAGCTTTATCTTCTGTATTTTCCTATACATAAAAGTGAGACATTGAAATAGCTTAAGCTACAAATTGTTCCTCTTCTATTCAACTTGCATTGAAATTTCTGACTCAATTGTTATATTCACTAGGGCCATGTGGCACCATCCTCTACTGATTCTGGCTCATCTGGGAACATGATCATTGATTTTTACTGGGTAATTATTTTTTAATCTTTGGTTCTATCCTTTGAGTGAACAGTTCAATAATATTCACTTATAAAATATCTTATTATTTGCAATAATTATTTATAAGGATTGCAGAAAGAAAAAATGAATTAGAAGAAAGATAAATTGAGAAAAAAATGATGATACAGTCTGTTTCCCTCTCACTTATAGGTGTCATGTCATCAGTGCACACTGCACACTGACAAATACATTTAGAAACACATTTTAGAAATTTGTAATCTCCACATGCATGATGCATGTATATCATGATTCCAAATTGTGGACTTTGAAGCTCCTTTTGTAGGAATGACTAGATGTTTTCTGGTTGTAGTTTCCACTTTTGCCACAAAAAAGGACATTGCTTCTTTTCTTGTTTCCTGTGCCTTATTTCTTGAGAAATTAAACTCTATGTCTGAAGCCATGTTTCAAGTAAATAATGAAACTGTAATCTCTTGTCATACTTGCAGGGTATGGAGCTCTATCCTCGAATTGGAAAAAATTTTGACATAAAAGTTTTTACAAACTGCAGATTTGGAATGATGTCTTGGGCCGTTCTTGCACTGACCTATTGCATTAAACAGGTAGAGTCTTGAGATTTTGTTCTGTATATGAATATTGGAGACAAGTACATTTCTTATATTAAGTATAAGGTTGATGGTTGTAGGGCCCAACATTTAGTGGGCTAACATAGAGAATAAGCGATTTTTTTGGAAGGCCTGTGTGCTGGTTCTTGATATCTCCTCCTTGATCTGTTCAGTAATGTTTGTATTATTGCCTCAACAGTTTGAAGAAAATGGGAAAATAGCTGATTCAATGCTTGTAAATACTACATTAATGGTGGTGTATGTTACCAAGTTTTTCTGGTGGGAAGCTGGATACTGGAACACAATGGATATTGCACATGATCGAGGTTTGTATATTCTCTATTTTTGTTTCTAATTCACATACTTTGCTCTTTCCCTTTGTTCTACTATTATGACCAAGAGCAACAATGCTTTTGATGGGACTGTAACTTCTACTTATTTGAAGACTTTCCCTATGAGAATGATTTTGTTAGTTTTCCTAGTTACTTTTAGGTATAGCATTCAATTACCATGACATGTCTTATGGCTATATTATTTATTTTCACAATGTGTTTTAACTTTCTTTATTTTGACATTGAATCTCACACCCCTAAATCTGGCAGCTGGCTTTTATATTTGCTGGGGCTGCTTGGTGTGGGTTCCATCTATATATACATCTCCTGGAATGTACCTTGTCAACCATCCAGTAATTCTTGGCACTAAGGTACCATCCTCCTCCTGTTTATGTTGTTGTCTTATTGATATGCTGCCAGCAGAAAATATTTCCTTTTCTTTTATCTTCATTTTTTGTTATAAATTCTGTCTCTTTCTCTATCTCTCTGAAACTGTTCCCCCCTTGTCTTCCAGCTAGCACTCTTTATTCTAGTGGCTGGCATTCTTTGCATATACATCAACTATGATTGTGACAGGCAAAGACAAGAATTTCGTAGGACAAACGGAAAATGTTTAGTCTGGGGAAAAGCTCCATCAAAGGTATGGATAATTTTCTTTATAATGTATGCCATGTTGGAAAATTGTACATAAGTATTGGTTGTTAGACTTGCATAAGCTAGTGACATGATGATGCCTTTGCAGATAGAGGCCTCATATACTACCACTTCCGGGGAAACAAAAACAAGCCTTCTTTTAACCTCTGGATGGTGAGTTTTTCACTTATAATGCCTTATATGTCAAACTGTGGTCATGGTGATTATTAAATAGTTGTTGGCATACTGCATACCTGCCTCCCATTCTTGAGGAGTTTGAGGCCACCGTTTGTTGGTCCCAGAGAATTGGTTTAGAATATATTCTGATTCCATGAAAAGTTGCATCAATATATACACCCATATATGAATGCTAACCATAGGTGGGCTTAAATCTCTCGGTAGTCCTTGCCTTTTTACATAACATTATTTACTTAAAATGCACGCAATTGTTTCTTTTTAAATTGGAAATGAGATTATGGTGTACCTGCAGGTGGGGATTATCTCGTCATTTCCATTATCTCCCAGAAATACTCGCTGCTTTCTTTTGGACAGTCCCAGCTCTTTTCAATCATGTAAGGGTATTTCTTTTTTTCTTTTTTTTTGTTTATCATAATTTGAGAGAGTGTAATGCTGAGCCCGAGCTGCTGCTGTTTTTTTCCCATGCAGTTTTTACCTTACTTCTACGTGATTTTTCTTACCATCCTTCTCTTTGATCGAGCAAAAAGGGATGATGATCGATGCAGATGCAAGTAAGCATATAGGAAAAGATCTACAAGTGTTACCTCTTACGCAATTTCTTTTCAGTATTATATTACTACAGATTATTTTAAGAATACAGTTTGAAATTTGTCGCTGCATGCAGGTATGGCAAGTATTGGAAACTCTATTGCAACAAAGTACCTTACAGAATCATTCCAGGAATCTACTGAGAAGCATCATCATAGGCTCCTTACCATCCATGCTCGGTGCCCTTACTTTGGTTTCCATCATTGACTACTCACTTTCAGTCTTTCCGTAACATGCTACGTTTAAGTGAACTATTTTGATCTGAGAAATTTTTTTTCTTTTCTTATTTTAATTTTGACATGATGAACTCAGATGAAGTTGCAAGAATTGAGTAAATAGCAGCACTACTGCACTAGGGGAGATAAAGTGTATAAAACGATGAATTACCAAGGGACTCGTTTTGTTTTTTTCCTTTTTTTTTTTTTATTGTGCTAAGAGTATGTTTGGTAGGGGAGTCAAAAGAATAAAATATAAGGGAGTAAAATTAATTTGTTTAAATATGTTCAGTTGTAGAAATTAATTGAGAAAAATTATTTAGTGGAGTAATGGAGGAGAAAATATTAGTATACCAAATATAATTAAAGAATAATGTTTTTACTTACGGGAATTTTATGATACTAAACTAATGTGATAAGCGTACATAATTTTTATAATTTATTGGATATAAAATATAATTTATTTTATTTTTTAAACAAACTTAAAAATAATTAATTTGTACACATGTAATTCATATATTTATTATTTTTATGTAATATGATATATTACATAAATATTAAAATTATCTAAAAAATTTCTTTTAACTTACTGTTACTTTTTAAGAAAAGAGTAAATAATACTCCCTTGTTATTTTTTCCGTCATTTCCTATCAAACATACCATACGAGATAAGTAATTCTAAAGGTGGCATCGAAAATTTCTGTTGATTGAATTAATTTGCATTTTGGATCATATTAATATTGTTTATTATTTTGTCTCTTCAGAATAGAATACTGATTAAAGAACTTGTAACTTAGTTATGTTATAGGAATTGCAGATTATTCTTAATCAAATACCCCTTTTTTTAATCTATCTGTTGCTAACAAATTTTTAGCTTTGTGTAAGATAATATTGATGCAAGTCTCCAAAAGATTAATATTATACAAGTTTAAGAGCTAAACAATTTTTTAATCAAAATAAGAAGTATGCCATGGTACAGAACATTAGGCTTTGTCTTACACCCACGCATTTAAATGGACCCGACCTGATATTATATATACATTTTGAATTAATAATGCGATGTCTTTGTGATGATGTCTTATCTGAGTTGATGGTCGGAAGATGAATCAGGTCAAATTGGGAATGAACTAATTGCACAGTAACAAATGAACTAAGAGTCGGGTGGTGATATCCGAGCTCCGAAGCTTAAGTTAGAACGGTCTGAACTAACAGTGTAATAAATGCTAAAGGAGTAGAAAATATCTGTATACCTATTACTGTGAACTATTTATATATGAGAGTTAAGAGATATGATGAGCATATATAATTTTTTATGATATGAGCATTTGACTAAATAAGCCTAAATACAATGAGTCGAAAGATTGGTTATCTACACTTTATAATAGGGCTGCTACGCAGCTTGGAGACATAGTTACATTATCAAGTCACATTATGTTTTGAGACATAGGGACATCAGAAAGTTGCATTTATGTTTCAACAATTAAATTTGATATCCTATCCTTTGTATTCTTTGATTCTTTCCACGTTTATTATTACTGAGTTATGATGAACTTTTGAATTATTTCTCCTCATATTTTTCTGCCCTTTGGTCTTTGGTAATGGTGCATAAGTCAATTTACTTAATTTTCTAACTCTGTTAATGCCAACTTCGCTTTTGATAGATTTAAGTCGTGTTTTAAAAATCGGACTGACCGATGACCGATCACGAAAACGGTCACCAATAGAAACCGATAAAACCGGTGAACCAATCGGACGGTTGACTTGATTCACTTGAATAGCTTTTCTCGTTTTGCCACACTCTGATTTTCTCCCTAATTTTCCATCAAATCCCTAAACGACTCTTCCTCTACTGTCTCTTTCCCTCGCTCTCCCTCGCTCCTTCTGTACCCTCACGATTTCATCCTCACTCTCGTTCGCTCTCATCCCAATCCCAAAATCGTAGCTCCAACCTCCAAGTTCCGACATCGTGGTGACTGGTGAGTCCCTCTCTCACTCTCTGTCTCTGTCTCGATTCCTTGAATGGTGGCTGGGGCTAGTGTGCCTTTGTGTGCTCTGTTCCAGGCTCTAGAAACCATAGAATTTATTCACTAATTCTACTTGTAATTACACAGTTCAATAGTGTTTCAGTTTTCTGAACAAATTTTGATGGGTCTCTGTTGTTTGTTTGCTTTTGTAACATTTCATTATTCATCACACCAAAATTCTGAGAGTGTTCTCGATCTTTACTCCTTATCAAACCAGTATTCTATTGTGCGAAGACATTCATGTAGAGGATTCAAGCTGCCATAGCTCAGGAGTTGGCTATGTCAGTTTGATTGCCTGTGTATTCTCAGCATGCGTGCATGAAAAAGTTATAAATTTTTAACATGTGGCTATCACTTTAACGGTGCCATCTTCATTGCTTCACCACTTCATTTTTTTTCTTTTTCTTTGCCAACAATAGTTTTGCTTCAAAATTGTGTAAGGTATGAAGTTATGGCCGGTTTATTCTCTACGTGCGGCGTGCGCATTAATATTTTATTTTTTGTCATTAATATTAAGTGCTTTCCATTATGTTGACATCTTTTTTTACCTTTAGTTTCCACATCTATGAGATCACTCTTGATTCCTCACATTGCTTGACAGACAAGATGTCATCATATGACAATGTTGTTGGTGGGAAATTGAAGCTTAAGGGAAAGGCCCTGGATGTGAAGGCTGGTGGAGTGAAGAAGAAAAAGAAGAACAAAAGAAGTCAGGATCAAATTTCACAAGTCACTGAAAATGAAATTTCAGCAGGTTGGTATCCTTGTATGATGGCATGGAATTTATTTAGTTCTTACATTAAGCAGGTCTTAATTATAATGCGTACAGTGCCGTACAAGTTGAGAGGATAAATTGTCACACTCAGAATATATGTGGAACTTGTAGTCTATATCCTAACAGCTCACCCAGCTGAGATATTGTAGAATGTGCGAAGTTTTATGCTGATACTCATCTTTACATGTTACTCTCGTCATGACAATGGTTCAATTGACTGGTGGGGGATATCTTATATGGTTCTGTGCATGTATTGTAGTAATGGCTCTAACTATTTGGTATGTAAGGTGATTTGTCTATGTCCAAGAAAGATCAATGAGAAAATTTCTGGATTTTGGAAGAACAAGGCCACTGTGGTTTATTTAAGTGTATTAGTAATGGTCAGGGACTCAGGGTAAATTCAAGTATAAAGAATAACTATCCTCATTCTGCCTGTTGTGACTGATTTGGCGATTTCATGATGATTACAATCAATACCTTGTACTGGGCGTGGCTTCCTTTTCTCAATACCTAAGACATGCTGAATAAAGAAATGGTGGTTTGCATTAGTAAATTAATAATGGTCAAGGTAAATCCAAGAATAAAGAATAACTATCCTCATTCTGTCTGTTAGTGTTTTCATGATTCCATGATGATTGCCGTTGATACGTATGGCTTCCTTTCCTCAACATCTAAGGCATGCTCAATGAAGAAATGGTGGTGAGCTGCCTGCTGGTTTTTCTGAATATCAAGTGTTGTGATGAGAGGTTTTAGTGAAATTCCAAAATATTCCTTTTTTGCAAGCTCTTATTGCATACTTGATTTCTTAGAATTGCTTCTTTTTCTCCTAACTATAAGAAATATCTTTTTTCTTAGAATCAGAATTGATCATAACCCCTCCTTGGTGTGATGTAGCGCAATGTTTAACGGAATATTTGACTAGAAAGATTGCATTTTTACAATTCAATGTTTTATGTAAAATAACTTCGTGATTCTTCTAAAGTTATGTAACCAGAAACTTTTATGAAAAATAGATGATAGCTTGAACTGCTCTACAGTTCTTTATGGTTCATCTTTCTTTATCTTTCTACTTTTAGTAGACCTGGAATATAATAAAAATTGTATTGTCTACGTTATTTGATTTAGGTGGAAGTACAGAACAACCTAAAGAGCTTGATGAACAAGATATAAATGATGTGAACAAAGTGAGCGGGGAAGGGAAGGCTGCTCATTATGATGATCATCTTACACCAGCAGAGAGACGATACATAGAACAGAGGGAGAAACTTGATGTCAATAGATTGGCTAAGCTGGCTAATAAATCTCACCGTGATAGGATTCAGGATTTCAACCAGTATCTGGCAAACATGAGTGAGCATTATGATATTCCCAAAGTTGGCCCCGGCTGATTCAATCAGGTGTACAAGTATGAAGGCCACCCCGAATTATTTGTATTTGCTAGTGTAATATTGGTGCCATGCTTATGCACAATAGAAATTGTCACTATGGATCATTATTTTAATTTAGACTACGTTATATTGAGCATGACAAATGTTGATTTGTTTCTTGTGGATCAGGAAGTGGTTTGCTATTTTTTCTTTTCTCCCCTAGTTGAAATTTTTACGTGTTTCTAGTCTTTCGTTAAGTGCGGGAAGTGGGGATCGCAATGCCTTTTTTTTTTTTGTGGCCACAACAGAATGGCTTCAATGTTAGTGNTTTTTTTTTTTGGCCACAACAGAATGGCTTCAATGTTAGTGGTTGGAGAATCAGCTATTCCCTAGATATAAAATCAGTCAAAAATATTTTTTAATGATAAGTTACTTAACTTAAGTCATTGTTAAGATAATTCAAATTTAAGCGAGCCTTGTTTTTGTGTCCTTCCTCTCCCTTCTGGTGTCGAAGTTTCTTGCTTTCCCTCTCACCTTTCCGATCTGTTTAGTAGCATAGCAATATGAGAGTTAAAGTGGGCAAAGGTGAGAAGGAAAAGAATATTATGGCCAAGGAAAAAATCTAATTTACACAATTCAATTTTACCTAACGTGCGATTTAATCCTTAAACTTTAAAAATGTGTAAAGAACTCCCTAATGTTTCTGAAGTGTGTGAGAAACCCCTTCTGTCTAACGTCTATCCATTTTTAAATTAAAAAATAAAATTGCAGGAGCTTTGAAGCTCCATATATCCATGACAGATGCGTGAAGCCTGTGCAGGGCATGAACCGCCAATAATGAACGCTAACCTACAATTACAACCAAAAAAAAAAAAAAAACACCATTAAGGGCTATAGAAAAAGGGAGCTGTTTGAACTTACTATCATACTTGGAATAGATATGCCATTGAGAAAAGGCCAAGTCTACAATACCCATTGATGAAAATGGGCACCAGTGCAAAGGCTTTTTATGAACGTTAGATTTTCATTCAATGGTCCAGATTATGTTTAGTGCTACCTGAAGAACTAGTTTTAAGAAATGCAGCAATAGGACCCAATATTTTTATAAAATTATGTATTGACCCCGCTACAACCATGCACTTGCATTTACGACCGTCATGAGAGCGCCGCTGTCCCACGGCCACCATTTCCATTGCACAATCCGCTGCAATGGGTGAGATCAACAATGAGTCACTGAACTTAACCCTCTGGAGTGAATGCCATCTCATTGAAATTTTGCGCCCTCTTCTAATACAAAGTATGCCCGAAGAACATGTGGGGCCCATCGGCGTTGAAGAATGGGGTGTCGTTGAGAACAAGAGCTTGAATCGAGACCAGGACTTGAAGATTCGTGGACTGAGATGGGTTCCACTTCTCACTCTTCTTCCCTGACCACGTGTTCAGCAGGCTTAGGCAAACCTTGCCGTCTGGAAGCAAAATCGGGTTAATATTGAGTCCGAAAGAATGGTAATGGACTCGGGGCGGGTGGTTCGGGTAATCATCTGGGAATGAGATGTCGAATAAGAAGAGATCATCATGGTACGGTGTGCCTGCAACTTTGTAGCAATTGCTGAATTGGGAGATCCAATTCGGATTTGTAGCTCGTGAATTTGCTAATTTCACGAGATGGGTCGAAACCCAAATTGGGATTTTGCTGTTTTTGGTTAGTGGAGAATAAATGTAAATACATAAATTTTTTTGGGCAAAAATATAATTAACCATTTATAGTTAATATTAAGTCATCAAATCTGAGACATACATGTGGTTTAATCTCAGTCATTTATTACCCTTTGCATCGGTGCCCATTTTCATCAATAGGTATTATAGACTTGGCCAAAAAGAAAATTGCACAAACAGCCTACTAAGCCAAAACACAAACATTTGACAAGAAAGAAACGAAATAAGCTTTAAAATGCAAATTTGAATGTATGTTGATGAGAAAATGAGTTATAATTAAGGCCAAGTCTACAATACCAATGGCTGAAAATGGGTACTAATGCAAATGGCACTAAATTGTCATTCAGTCATTCACTTGGCCCAATCAATGGCTGAGATGGTTTAATGAGTAATTTGGTTATCAGGTCTTTCTAATAATAACATAGTAGCTTAATATTTTAGTTAAATTATAGATTGACCTCATTTATTTTGGGTCATTTGATTCATTGGACTTGATGAACATGGACTGGCCCTTGATCAAATGCTTCTTCACCGCATCCAGAGACTAGTTCTACCGCTATACCTTCGCCAACGCCGGTCTCCGATCGGTGGCCACTGATCTGGGTGATGGGATGGTGATGCATTGCTGGGTACCCATAAACCATCAAAACCCAATCTTTTTCTGGTTCATGGATTTGGAGCCAATGCTATGTGGCAATACGGCGAACGCGTTAGGCACTTCATCTCACGCTTCAATGTCTATGTACTATACATTCTCTTCTTCGGCCAATTGTTCACGACGTGACCGGAGCGAACATAGTCTTTTCAAGCTGAGTGCACAATGAAGCTGATGGAGGCACATGGGGTTCGGAAAACGAGCATGGTGGGGATAAGCTATGGTGGCTTCTTGGCGGCGCAATTTCTAGAGGTGGTGGAGATTTTGGTGCTGTATTGTGCATGTTTTTGGTTAGAGGATAATAAAAGTAAATACATAAATTTTATGGGGCCAAAATATAATTAATTATTTATAGTCAATATTCAATGATTTCATCTAGAATATACACGTGGCTTAATCTCGGCCATTGAATGACCTTTACACCATTACCCATTTTCAGCCTTTGGTATTGTAGAATATTACCATGGAGAGCACAAACAACCAAGATAAAAAGCCCAAATCAGGTGAGGGCCGAAACCCTAGACCATTCACCATTGGAATGGGCGGAGAAGCCGACAAGATATTTCGTAGATGGAAGTGAAATCGATTTAGGTGTCTCTTTTTTCAAAATTAACGCCATCGGAATTGTACCCCCAGTTGCTGATGCTGACGTCGTTGAAAGTCTTCGGCAAATCGAGCCGAAGAATATAAAGTGACCACAGTGGTTGGCTTCAAGTTCATTGCGAATTTGTTGCAGAGAAGCAGAGACTGCCATCTGTGATTGCATTTGCCACAGCATTGACAAAGCTTCAACTTTGCAGATTTCTGCTTACTTCGCTCTGTTAAATCAAAACGATCACTTCCTTTCAAGTTACACGCTACCGTTCATTCTTTACTTTTGTTCTTCAAAGCTCCAGACATATGTTCTTCACGCATCTGCCATGGATGGAGCTTCAAAGCTCCTGCAAATTTTTTTTCTTTATCCCTTTAATCACCAATTAGTGAATTATTAATGACTATCACGTGACATTCATTTGTTCATCCATTTTTGTACGGACGTTAGAGAGAAGGAATTTTTCATACACTTTAAAAATATTAGAAAGTTCTTTTCACGTTTTTAAAGTTTAAAAACTAAACTACATATTAAATAAAATTAAAGGATGTAAATTCAATTTTTCCCTTAATAAAATCATGTTGATTTGCAATAGCACCTCTCAAAATTGCTTTTAAGTAAATAAAAAAGTGATTTCTGATATATTTAATGTTTGACCGGAGTCAAAATCACATTTAATGTTGTGTATAATAAATTTTTTCTACTATAAATGGAAGTTGAAATTTTCATTGACAACAAAACTAAAAGCAAAGGCCAAAGAGGGCTGATTATTTCAATATTATAGTTTTATAATTTATTTATAATAATTTTAAATTTATTTATTTTAATATTATATTTTTAAAAAAATAAAAAACTTAAAAAAAAGAACAATTTATATGGAACATGCCTCATTGAACACGCCAATGAACCCACGGCATGTTCACGTGGGACGCGCCAATGAGCTCAAAGCGTATCCCCTGCATTTGACATGAGCAGCTTGTCCCCTTCACCTCTCTATTCTCTGCCTTGCATAAGGATACGTTGTGGGTCCATTGGCATGTTCAGTAAACGTACTCTGACTTTATTTTTTTATTTTAAAAAATATAATATTAAAATAAATTAATTAAAAAATATTATAATTATGTAAATAAATTATAAAATTATAATATTAAGATAATAAGCTGCCAAAGAGTAACTAAATTACTATTTTTGTTAATTTTTTTTTTAACAAAATCACTTCTCTAGGGATGTCCCATATGACTGACCTAGTTCCCATATTGTGAATGATTGGGAGCCCTTCCGCAGGAACTGCACCCAGTTGCCAAGAATTAAGGATACATGTTGTTCTGGGTTAAGTCCACTGATCTCTCTGGCTCTGGCTAACCCAAGAAGGAAACTTGTGTTTTTGTACATTTGCTTAGCTCTAGATGCACGAGATGCTGTACCTGTCAATTTTACTTGTCTTTTTGGGGTAGGTAGCCCCAAAGGTCGAAGCTTGTGAGGAATAGGAAGAAGAAGAGCTCTTTCTCTAATCAATTTTCCAGCTTTTTGAGGAATTCTACCTTGAAAAAGTGATGAAATGGCTTCAATTTCATCGGCATCCCAAACAACAACCCTATGTTCTTCCTCGTTCTCCTCCTCATCATCATCGGCTACCTGGCGTGATGACCGGTTGGACCGGTGGTCATCAACCAAAACGGTTGGATGACCGGTTCAGTTTTTAAAACACAAGTAGCTGGCACAAGTGTGAATGAACTGAAGTGAGTGTTCAGTATCTGTCGACAAACAATGAAATGGAAGGGTCGGAGATGCGTCCAGTCAGCTGTTCAGGTTGAAACAGCCGTGTTTTCACTCTGAATTTTCATTCTATTTTACCACTATCCTATTAGGTATTGTTTTAATAACCCCTTTCTTTCCTCTTTTTTCTTAACTTAGGGGTTTCGGTTTTTTCTTAACTATTTGTTCACTCTGATCTGGCTTCATTACCTTGATACTTGTCTGACACTGTAAATTAAAGCAGGGAGATGGCAGGGGCACCATTCTAGAAGCTCCGCCCACAACAACAACAACAACAAAATCAAACTTTTAATTTATTTTTGGGTCATGACCATTGGAGTAGACATGACCTATAGTTTTTCAACCAAAATTTTTCTGTCATAAATCCGGTTATTACTGTTTGTGCAAATATAGGGCATATGATGGTTTTACACTTGATCTCTGAACTTCAGGTAAGTTCACATGTTGACAAGTTCATCTACTGATGCTCTTTATTTGCACATATGATGAGGGCGTAAAAATATTGAAAAGGAATGAAAATGGAGGGAGCATTTGTCATCAATAGTTGGATAGAGCTTTATAAGTTTGACAGAGTTTGAGAGCTTCAGAGAGTACTGGCTGTGTATAGTTCTTCTGTTTTATCTAAACTTTTTCTTATTTCAACCAAATTTTTGCTGTCATAAGTCCGGCTATTTCTGTGTGCAACTGCAATAGAGGGCATATGATGGTTTAGGTTTACACTTGATCTCTGAATTTAAGGTAATTTCACCCGTTGACAAGTTCATCTACTGATGCTCTTTCTTTGCACTTAGGATGGAGTCAAAAAAACATATTAAAGAGGAATTGATATGGAGAAAAGAGTCATCACTAGTTGGTTAGTACTTTAGAAGTTTGATAGAAGTTGAGAGATACAGAGAGAAGTGGCTGTATATTATTCTTCTGTTTCTTCCAAATTTTCTTCTCGTGATTAAAGAAGAGGTATTCGTAATTAAAAATAGAAATCTGTTGCCTTTCTTATAGTTTCATAATTTGGTGTCTGTTTATGCTTGGCTAAAGAAACAAGCCATTCTCTTTTCATTAAACAGATCGATTTGATTTGTTTATCTATTAAATCTTTATATTTCCAGGGAAAACAACGCATCATTCATGTTTGTGGCATCATGTAGATAATTAATGGGTGACAAGCTAAAGAAGACAAATGTGGGTAGGAGGGCCAATTTCAAGTGGACAGAACGATGGGATGATCTCTTCATTGATGCACTCATTAACCAACAAAGCATGGGGAACAGGAGTTACAATGTTTTTACAACAACAGCTTACGAGAATATTGTGAAAGAATTGCGTGAAAAAATTGGCAATCCCTTTCAAAAAGGTCACTTAAAGAATCGGTTGAAAACTCTCAAGAATAATTTGAAGGAATGTTATGACCTTTTCAAGGATGTGAACGGTTTTACATGGAGTCCAGAAACAAAAATGTGGAATGCAAAGCCTGATGTGTGGAAAGCATTAATTAAGGTTCCTTCTCGTTACTATTAATTTTCTGAAGTATATTTTTATGTGGGTATTATTTCAGTGAAGTTTTACTTAGTTATCTAATTGTAGGTAAAACCCGAGGCCAAGAAGTGGATGACTACACCCATTGCCAACTATAATAAGTTGTTATTTCTCTTTGCTAAGGAAAGGACAAAGCAGGATGCAAACCATCACGTTACCTTGGGAAAGGATGCTGTATTTGATACTATTGATCTGGTGATATCACAGAACGACATTATTCATAGAGTGGTGGACTTGAATGGCATCAGTAATGGTGCTAATAAGTTACCAAATCGAGAATCAATTTCTCAGGTAGATACTCAAGCACCGTCACAGTCTGCTACATGATTGATAGGCAAGAAAAGGAAGACTAGTATGAATGTTGTCTTGAGAAGAGAGTTTGAAAGTATAAGGGAAGCAATCAAAGATGTGGCTGAGGCCATTAGGGAGGGGAATATTATAACAGAGAGAGGGAGACCGCGTGTTTACTCAGAGCAGGAGGTTTTCAGTGAACTGGTGAATATAGGTGTTGATGTGCACTTACGTTATAGGGCATACACTTTACTTATTGCAAATTCTGGGAGAGTGAGGGCATTCTTTGGTTGCCCACCTCAGGAACGCAAAGATTTTTTGCTGCAGAGATGATGACTTGTCCTCAGGGCTTTTGATGAATTTGTTGATAACAAGCACAATTGATGTTCTCACAGTTTGAGCTGTATACTCTGGGAATGAAATCCTTGTCATTTGTCCATGTAACAGGCAACAGATTCCTTCAACTAGTTGTGACAGTTGGCAGAGCTTTGCTTTGAGGAGATAAGATAATATGAAGGAATTTGACACTATGAACTTTTAGGTGGCAAGCATACTGAAATTGGCCTTTAGAAGTAATTTGCCCCTAGGAGGGGGAGGCATACTGAAACTTGCCTCTTTCTGATGATCATTGTATGAATTGTTATATATTGTAGTTGTAATTGGTAGACCGAGTTTTGTAAATTCTAGGTTCTTCTTATTTTACCCAATGATAGATGATGGATGTTTGATTCATCTACTATAATATAATGTGTTTTTTTTTTTTGTGAATCTACTATAATATAATGTTGATGTTTAGTCCGTGACTCGCTCTCCTTGGAAACGTATATTCAACTTGAAGACACTTGCTAACAAGATATTTGCAAGTTTCTTTCCAACTTATTGGCTCCCCATATAGAATTTTTTTTCTCCTGGTCACTGGTCAGAGTCAACTGTAGCCTTTCTCCTCGACTATTACACATGTTTTTCGTACTTTAGCAATATATATTACATGGATATTTTAGTGTTATTGAAAAATCAAGTGTTGTGTAGAAAGAAAATGGTATTTAGTTGGAATAAGTTGGTAGAGTTTATTATTCATTTATAAATACGATAATTAAGTATTAACTATTACCTTTAAATTCTTACGAAATTATGATCGAATTTTCTCTCTTCAAATTCTGATTTAATTAGTTTTAAAATTCATTATAGTTTATTTTTTTACTATGCGATACTCAATATTTAAGGTGATTTTTTTTATTTTTTTTTTGGTTCTACTGAGACTCAATATTTACTAGAAAGGGGATAACTCATAAGTCATAACTCGTTGCTGCTTGTGCTGAAACGGACGCTACAGCGAAACTAAACCGTAGATAAAAATATCCCCATCCTATCTGGTGGACGATTGATTCTGAATCTCCTGTTGCTTGGCGTAGCACCATCACTATCATTGCGATACAACAATGGATCTTTTCTTGTTAAGTTAAGATTAAAGAACAAGAAAGAAGGCCAACTGGTCCCCTTTGCCTTTGGTGGTGTGGGGTTCGAAGGAAGATGTTGGAATATGCAGACAAAGTGTTCGATGAAAGTCCTTTCCTGTTCTGTTTGGTTATGAAAGTATATGAGTCTCAATGACCTTGACAATGCAACGAGCGCATTTCATTTTTTAATTCTTCTACTTGGGGGAAATGTATTGCGCATTCTCATTACCTAGTTTGCATTTTGTTCGGTTGGATACAACTTTGGGCATATATGAAAGAATCACGTTAATGGCACATTCAAATATGAGAAGAGGAAGAAGAACTAGACTGCCAAAGAACCTTCGTCATCCACGGTGCCCCAGGCTACCTCCAGAATTTGGTGTTAATCTGTTCTTGAGCAAGACTAGCACCGCCTCAGACCCAACTCGGGAGGATTTCAATTTCAATGAAGGACGCCAGGTAGGCGATGATGATGATGAAGAGGAGGAGAATGAGGAAGAACATAGGGATGTTGTTTGGGAAGCCGATGAAATTGAAGCCATATCATCACTTTTTCAAGGTAGAATTCCTCAAAAAGCTGGAAAATTGATTAGAGAAAGAGCTCTTCCTCTTCCTGTTCCTCACAAGCTTCGACCTTTGGGCCTACCTACCCCAAAAAGACAAGTGATTTCATCTCGTGCATCTATAGCTAAGCAAGTGTACAAAAACCCAAGTTTTCTTGTTGGGTTAGCCAGAGAGATCAGTGGACTTAAGCGAGAGCAAGATGTATCTTTAATTCTTGGCAAGTGGGTGCAGTTCCTGCGGAAGGGCTCCCTATCATTGACAATACGAGAACTAGGTCATATGGGACATCCCGAGAGAGCTTTGCAAACATTCTGTTGGGCCCAGAAACAACCTCAAATCTTCCCGGATGATCGGATTTTGTCTTCAACTGTTGAGGTCTTGGCCAGGAATCATGAGCTAAAAGTACCATTCAACTTGGAAAAGTTCATTGCTTTGGCAACTCGAGGTGTACTGGAGGCAATGGTTAGGGGTTTCATCAAAGGAGGAAACCTTAAACTCGCGTGCAAGTTTCTAATAGTTTCCAGAAACAGTAAAAGAATGTTGGATTCTGGCATTTATGCTAAGCTAATATTAGAACTTGGAAAAAACCCTGATAAACACATGCATGTAGTGCCCTTATTAGATGAACTTGGAGAACGAGAAGAATTGAATTTAACCCAACAAGATTGTACTGCTATAATGAAAGTCTGCATCAAGATGGGGAAATTTGAAGTAGTGGAGAGCCTGTTTAGTTGGTTCAAGAACTCTGGCCGTGATCCAAGCATAGTTATGTTTACTACCGTGATTCACAGCCGTTACACACAGACGAAATACAGGGAGGCATTGGCTCTGGTTTGGGAAACGGAGGCTTCAAATTGCCTCTTTGATCTTCCAGCTTATCGTGTAGTAATCAAGTTGTTTGTGGCTTTAAATGATACATCCAGAGCTGTGAGATATTTTTCTAAACTTAAAGAAGCGGGATTTTCTCCCACTTATGACATATATAAGGACTTGATTGAAATTTACCTGGTCTCTGGGAGGATAGCAAAGTGCAAAGAGATTTGCAAGGAGGCAGAGATAGCAGGATTCAAGTTCAATAAATATGTAGTATCATAGCTTACACAATTTGATAGAGAAGAAACAGCAAGTTAATTGTAAGATTCTTGAGAATTATAGACCTTGCTTTTATCAATTCTGAATCACTCTTGTAATGTTTATAAGCTATAACGTCATGCTAGAGGTTTTAACAAATATAAGAAATCCTTCTAACGATGAGGCTAATTTTATTTTTTTATTTTTGTTATTAATTTTAGGTGATAAGTGATTTGCAAAGTCAGACAATTAAGAGATGCACACAGCTAAATTATTGATGATTGTCTTTCATGGCTATAGTTGGATTCCTTTGAAACTCTGCAATTGACTTGCTGGTCTTCTGATAAAATTATCTTTGCTGACTTGAGAAGATAAGCCATTTAACTATCCTTGTGCTTCCGGTGTTTGGATTTTATAACACCAGTTTATTTGACCTAAATAAACTGCTTTTGGTTATCAATTTCAAACATGAGAATTTTTTTTTTTATTTACTTATATCTAAGATATGGAGTATTTTGTGTACGAATGCAAACAGACAAACCTTCTAAACCTCATCCAATTGATATTTTTTTCACATGACCACTTCGTCTCAGGTCTCAAACGATGACAAATTCACCACATTATACTTTATGCAAATTTGGTTTTCCTCAACAAATTAGATATAATCCGAGTCAAGGTCAACCTGAATGTCTAGATTAAGCTAGCTATGCGTTTTATAGAGGCAACAGAGAAAATTTAACCATAGCAGCTTGTAAAATTTGCAAGATTATATATTTGACATGTAATTTACCACAAAAGAGGAATGATGCCAACTAGGCAGGTGTAAAAGAGGTGTATGAAAAGTGACTGACAATACTAAAAAAATTGGCATTTAAATTCTTTCAAAAACTCTTGCTACAAGGCCGAATTCACCGATAAAATACACAGACGGTAAATGTTCCCACTAGGTTCACCTATGAGTCCGCTATGCCCGCCGGCATTTCAATTTCTAACTAAAATAAATCTTATTGGATAAATACAAATGGAAAGAACACGTTCATCTCTTATTCTCAATAAAAAAAACAGGGATGAATGAAACACATGACTATAGCTACACAAGAAACTTGATCAAAAGCCAAACCCACCAGGGAAGTGGTGTGACAAGGGCCTAACACTGTCTCATGCACGACTCAAATAAAAAAGAACCCACGGCATTGCCACCACAGGATCCTTGACTGTCTCCAACAAAGTAATACAACTCTGCATGCTTGCAATCTTTAATCATCGGGTTTCATCCTCGAGATTGCGGAAACCATTAGTCAGGTCCTCATGTAGCTTCTTGAATTTGGCAACCAGAGTTGCTTCACCTTCTGCTGGATCCTCAAATTTCTGAGACCTGCAATGTAAGTAGGTTAACAGATTAAGACCTACTTTCCTTTAAATGTCAAACTCAGTCCAACATCTTGTCAAGAACTAAAAATCACTTACACTAGACGATAGAAGAGATCTCCCAACCGATGCTTGATGAGGGTGTAAGTTATCTTATGGCCATCTGTACCGGCCCCCCTCTCTACTGCCTGCCCATTTAGGCACAACCAAGTTAAAGATACACAATAATGCAACTTAACCATTTGAATTTAATGTCTTTACTTTTCAAGCCAAATCACAATTTGGCTGAGCTATAAACTAGAACACAAGGAATAAAGAAATTAATAGTTTCAGCTCCCAAACTATATGACTAGGGGTAACAAGAGCAAAGAGAAGAAAGGAATAGTTAACTTAAACTTAAGTACCTACAAATTTACATGGAAAACTACAAACACCATAAATTACCAGCAGAGCCAAATTTATAATTTTTCTTTTTCCCTTTCATCCTCCCCATAATGAAGGGCATAAGACCACTGCCTAATTCCTCATAGAACTGCTGGGAAAATTACCTGGTTTGCCAAATTATAGAAATGGATAATATTGCGCATCATCCAAACAGACTTGTAGAAAGGGCAGAATTTGTCATATCTGTCAAAGCCAAGCAACCCACATAAGATAATGAAGAGATATAATACCAATATAAGGAGTTGAAAGGAAGTAAATAGTCAGAATAATACATTTCAAAGAAGTTAACATTCAGTAACAATGGCACTTACGGAGTGAAAGCATTCTGAGCAAGATAATCCTCTCTCAAAAGCTTTGCAGTTTCTAAGGTAATTTTATCCCCTTCAGCTAATGCATCCTTGCCTACAAGCTGCAAAATCCACGTCATCATACTAGATGTAGAAGATACAGTTTAGTTAACTATTTACGGAAGAGTTACGTACACATCCTCATAAATTGTGTCCAAACTACAAAGGAAGGTCATAACTAGTGCAATGTTTTAAAATTACACTCATCATCATACTATTCCTTGTGCTGACTTCATTATGTAACCCAGGTTTAACAGACAGCTCTACACAACAGTTGGTTCTCAGATTACGATACCTGCTGTTCCAATAGCTGAAGCTGAAAAACCCTCAATCCCTTTCTCCTTCTTAGGAGAGACCAAATAGTGTGATGCGATATTTCATCAATCTACATTAAAGAAAGTAAAACCAATAAAAACATACCTGGACAATTTCATTCAGGTCATCTTCTCTCTGCAGCACTTCACGAGCCTTTGTCCTAATGTTTATAAAATCTGGATCAAATTGCTCATAAAAGGATTCCAATGCCTGGAAGCACAAGAGCACAAGAAAAACATTACTAAGGATACAGAATCAACAGCAGGAACTACATGCTATAAATGAAGGAGGCTAGAGAGGGAAAAGAAACTATAAGGTAACAGGTTTTAGGACATACAGTTGAGTATTTTGAATAGGAAATAAGCCAGTTAACAGAAGGAAAGTGCTTCCTCTGGGCAAGCTTTTTATCCAAACCCCAGAAAACCTGCCAAATAGCAAAGGCCAATGTAATTAAATTAACACAATTATGAATAGGTTCTACAAGAAAAGGTCAGAAAAGAAAATGCAAATACACTCATATTTGTCACCCAAATAGGGTTGAAGAATTTATGGGCAAAAGAGAAATTTATTACTCATAATTGAAATCTGAAAGTATAGTTTTACCTGAACAATGCTGAGAGTTGCAGATGTCACAGGATCTGAGAAATCTCCTCCAGGTGGGGAAACAGCACCAACAATTGTGACACTACCAGTACGTTCTGGACCTCCAAGGCATTTTACTTTGCCAGCACGTTCATAAAATGAGGCCAAACGTGCAGCAAGATAAGCAGGATATCCACTATCAGCGGGCATTTCTGCCTGTGTAGGACAAAAAACACCATTATCCAACATGTCTTACCAAATATTGATCAATGAAAACGTTTTCCCACATGTCTTCTGCCTAATGATATAGGCACAAATTATCCAAACCGTAATTGAAAGAAACAGTAAAACATCATAAGTTACAAAATCATACAAGTATTTGGAGCACACATGAATGCTATTTTTAAGAGAATCATGGTGATGATCAATTGTCATTGCATAACAATATATAATGCTCACCAGCCGTCCAGAGATTTCACGCAATGCTTCTGCCCACCTAGATGTTGAGTCTGCCATCATGCTGACATTGTAACCCATATCTCTAAAATACTCAGCTAACGTGATTCCTGAGATCTCAAAATAGAGAACAGTCAAGAAGTTACCTCCCATAATAAGTTCGCTCTCCTCCACATAACAGAATCACCCACATGAGTGAACTTGATTCAAATAAATCGTCACGAAATATTTTAAAATTGAAACTTTTCAGTACTGTTCCAACTCAGTTACCAACTCATGGTAGCCATCCCAAATGTTACATGTTTGACATGTTTTATTATATTAAGGAAAAGAAAAGGGAAAATATAATGCAAAAGAAAGTTTCAAACTTGTAAATAAATTTTCTTAGAAACTCATCATTATAAAGTTTAAACCTAGGGTACCAGAAATAAATTACAGAGTACTAATAAACATTCAATATATTATGTAGATATAATAGAGTCACTATTAAAACTTATGCAAAAGGCTTAACCCCAAACAAATGGAAACAGCACTGATTTTATTTATTTATTTCACATACTAATATAATACAATTTCAGTTTAGGTGAAAAATATGGGACCATAGACAGCATAACATAATGTGCAGAACATCTTTCTCCCCAACCTTCGACACTGTAAGCAAAGATCAAGTATGAAGCTTACTGCATATCCAGGACACATGCAAAAAGAATTCTACTAATTGCAACAAAACAACATTTAAAAGCCATATATAATAATTGTGATTCACAATTGGAAAGAATTAGCAAGAAGGTTAATCCCTCCAATAAATTGATGTCCCAGAATTTAAGCAGCGAAAAGTCACCTGTATAGATTGAAGCCTCACGAGCAGCCACGGGCATGTTTGAAGTGTTAGCCACCAGTGTTGTCCGCTTCATGACAGATTCTTCACGGCCATCAGGCAATGTCATTGTAAGTTGTGGAAAGTCCATAAGGACCTGAACAATCATTAACTTGGTTTGCTCAACTGCAAAACAATAATATTAGTAAAATAAATTGAAAAGAAACATACCTCTGCCATTTCATTTCCACGTTCCCCACAACCAACGTAAATAACAGTATCAGAGTTGGAATACTGCAAATAAATAAATCAAAAAGCTTAATAAATTAGGGAAACATTTCGTAATAACAAAAAATCACTCCCTTGATAGGCCATGTGAGGCTCACCTTAGAAAGAGCCTGACTAATGACTGTTTTACCACAGCCAAAAGCTCCAGGTATGGCACAAGTTCCACCAAGAACTGAGGGAAAAAGGGCATCAAGAACACGCTGATACAAACAAAGTTATCAGACATGAAAGCTACCAAATTTAGTTCATAGCAGGAACAATCACAGACAACCTATAACAATTAAGTTTACCTGACCAGTGAGCAGAGGAGTATCAGCAGCAAGTTTTGATGCAACAGGCCTGGGTGTACGTACAGGCCAAGTCTGCAAATGGGTAAAGGACAGACAAATAAAGAAAATCTGGTAATATAAGATAATCATGAGGAAAATTAAGACTTCACTAAAGAAACTAAAAGAATAAAGCAAGAAACCTGAAGCATGGTGAACTGTTTTTTGACACCTTGAAACTCGAGCTCTAAAACGGTATCCTGCAAAAATATAAAGAAAGATTAAAATCACATACTGCAACAAATATAGAGATGATCCTGACTAAATAATAATTTCAGAAGTTTAAACAATAATTATACAAATTTAAAAGCAATCCCATCACTATCATATAGAAAGTAAATATAACTTCTATAAACAACTTTAAAATTTGTATACAATTAATTGACTTAACAACAAACTTGTAACAGAAAGTAAGCTGGAAATACAATAGAAATTGAATTCAAAGGGCGACCTTCAAGGAATATTGACCAGGTGGTGCAATGTAAGTAATCTTCCCCATAGCATCAGGAGGAAGTGCAATATGGTGTTGCATTAGACTGTTCTCAAAAACGGTCTGCAAAGGGGAAGATGGGCACAAGGCATCAGAAGAAATTGAATAAACAAAAAACACAAGTCCTTTTACAAGCTAATCCATATTGCTAGAAAACTCACAGCATATAGATCTCCACCAGTTACAAGGTCTCCTTCACCTGTCACCGGGATAAAGTTGAATCTTAGCAAAATTAAACCAAAAGTAACAAGCATTCCCTATATAGAACCTAACGATAGATGATAATGTTGTTTCTCTGGTTACCAATTTTTTTAGGCTGAAACTCCCAAAGTATATCTTTGTCAAGTGCTGGAACAGAGACACCACGAGGAATATAGACATCACCAGATATTTTAGCAATAGTTTTCAAAGGCCTCTGTTTTCATCAGAAATGTAATGAGAAAGAACAGAATAAAATCACATCCACTGGGGAAAAAATAAAGAAAAAGAAAACTTAGTAAACTGAATTAGAAAGGAGAGGAAAGGCAAACCTGAATTCCATCAAAAATATTTCCCAGTATTCCAGGCCCCAACTCCACTGATAAAGGCTGTTATATAATACTACTACTTATCAGTTAAAACAGTTAAGAAGTTACTTCAGTAATCAGGAAAAAGAATGTAGCAAATCTAACCTTGTGTGTCCGTAAGACAGGATCATTCACCATTAAACCAGCCGTTTCCTCATAAACTAAAATCAAAGAGAAACAAGAAGTTTCTTGTTAAATTAACTTAGAAAAGAAAAGAAAATTCCATATCCTCTATGCAGCAACATTCTAGCGAGTCAAATGACCATTGTTGGGAAAATAAGCATCCATAGTAATGGGTAACTCAAAGACAAAAGATTCAAACTCTTCTGATTATTACTAGGGAACTAAAAAGTATAAGACCTTGGATGGTAGCAGAATCCCCTTCCAAGCGAATAATTTCACCAATAAGGTTATCATGACCAACACGCACTAGTTCATACATAGCAGCCCCAGCCATGCCATCAGCAACCACGACTGGTCCTGATACCTGTTTCATGGTAGTTGGGAAGAGCACAATCATACAACTTTAGCAACCATGGAAATTATGTCCAAGTTACTGGACAAATAATTTAACTAAGGATAATGGGGTATGATTAACATAAAGATAAGATCGCAGTAAGAAATACTTCAGAGTCATCAGATCCTCAGTGGATCAAAAGCATCAAGGCATTATAACAGCATATAAATTTCATCATATAGAACCGAAAACAAGGATCCATACACTTAAATAAAGACAATGTTAAAAGATCAAATCCCTCACAAAGGCTAATCACTCTACAAAATAACCGGAAATTCAACATAAAACCGGATGCTTTTATACTAAACCACTCATCAAGTGAAGCAAACGATTTAGCTCAAAATTGAAACTCATAACCACGAAAAGACCAAAAAGTCACAAAACAGAGCATGAGCATAATCCGACCTCCAACTGAACTTCGTCAAACTCAACATCAACGCACAAACCACATAATAGGATCCAATTATCGAAAATTCATATCTTATAATTTAAAACTAGATAGAAATGAAACAAATGAAAGCAAATCGAATAGAATCAATCAGATTATTTTCAACCTCCTCAATTAAAACGAAAATGAATAAACAGATCGAGCACGCAGTTGAGCATACCTTACGAACATAACCGTATTCACTCTCCTTCTCGGAGTCTTCGAAGGTGGTCAAGCGAGCTCCGTAAACCGCTGGCATTTTCAGCAGAGATCAGATCGGACAACTGGTGATCAACAAAGGCAGATAGTTGAATCTGAGATTGAATTTGAAGATCTGAGATATTAAGGTCGACCAAAACCCTAGGGTTTCGATCAAATTATACAACAGAGATAGTAAGAGAAGGACTCCAAGAGAGGAAGAAATGAGATGGAGGGAGAACGTGAATCATTGATTGGCAAATTTGTAGCAACAGTAGCCCAATATGTGATGGTGAGGGAAGGGTTTGCTATGGTGCGAATAGATGCATGGCAAGTGTTGTCTGCTTGTTGGTTCTGATTAAAGGCATCGAGAGGACCCACAGAATTGAGTTTTGATGCTCACGTGGGGAGAGGATGGGATGAGCTCTACCTTGTGAGGTCTGATTTGGTGTAGCATCTTCTTCTGCATCTACCATTTCTTAATTGCCACGTTGCCTTGTGGTCTTTGGATGCCAGCAAGGAGAGTTTTCCCAAGGCATGAGATAGGATTTTTTTTTTTTTCAAGAAAAATAATATAGTTAACATGGATGAAAGGGATATTATTTCACTAACAATGAAGGGCATATATATGAAATTGTTTGGGTAAAGTCTTTTGTTTATAATTATTAATAGATTCATGTGAAAAATTATTTATAGATGAAAGTAAGAGTATAACACTCATTTTAAATTGGATTTTCTTAAGTTATTTTTTTGACAAATATCAAATTATGAAGGATATGATGAGTAGAGAGATAATATAATTTAGTTTAAAAACTTTTTTATTACATGATCACACCAATTTTTAAACTTATAATTTTCCAAAAATTATCCAAATCCTTAAAAAAATGATTGTCTTCGACATTCTTACAAAATAAGAAGAATTACTTAATTATAATAAGAAGAATAAAATAATTATATGCACAAGGAAGAATAAGACACGTCGTGGTGTATAGTCAAGCAAAGATGGAGAGAGTGGACAAAATTAATAATGCAGCACATGGTACATGGTAAATGTAGTGTTGTCGTTTATTTCTTTATTCTCATTTAAAGATCTTACTCAAGTAACCATTGATGATTGGTTTGTCTGTCCCCAGAAAATGACTTGGCTTTACCTTGTCCTTCCCCAATGTGTGGCTGTAACATGCAAGAGACATTCTATTTCCATACATGATTAGAGGAATTTCAGCACAAATTGCAGAAGTTATATAATCTGAATTTGATTACAAAAAAATTTCTAACTAAAATTAATTAAATTTAAATTATATTATAAATACCAATTTATGAAATATTGAGATAAAAAACTGTAAATATTCTTTTGGATGGTGTATGTGTCACTATTCATATGATTATGAAAAAAGCTTTGTTATTCCCTCACCCTAAATTTTTGTATTAAAAATTATTTTAAAAAACTATTTATTTATCTATATATATATATAATGACAAAAAAAAAATTACCGTATTCTTTTGGCATTTTTTAGGTGATACAACGGTGTGGAGTCTAATGGAATATAATTAAAACTAAAGTTTATTATATGGATTAAATGGAACAATTATATATAGGGAAAGGAAAAAAAAAAAAGGAGCAAATGGAACATATATCTTCTTTCAAATCTGAAAAATGGAACAAATATATACCTTATAAATAGATCGTAGAGTATCTTAAGAGGTGCTTAGTATTTGGCAATCTTCACCCTATAATTTTAAATCGCACTCTATAACTCAATATCATCAAAAGTATAATTTAATTCCTCAAATAAAACTTTATAATCTAAATTTATATTATATAATTCAAGATTGTACAAGATATCAGATTTATTCAATTGTCATATTAAATAAAAGTATTATATAATTTTTTTAAAATGCAATATTACATATTAGCTTTAATTATCACACTAAATAATATAATCTTAAATATCCTCAAGAATAACGTGTAACAATTATCTAGAGAAAATTACAAGAATTTGACATAGTGATAATGATACAATAAATTCATCAAAGTTTACCAAAATTAGAATTCCGGGATCAGCACTTAAAATAATTTTTCTCCCAAATACACAAACTGATATGAGAAATATATTCTTAAAATTATTTCAGAAAAAACTTAGTCTTAATGAAAAAAAAAAAAAAAAAAAAACCNAAAAAAAAAAAAAAAAAAGACCGACTAGAGAGGATGAGCAAATAAGGCCAAGTTGGCGCGTAAGTGTAACGGTAAGTAAAGGGTCCAAAGTTCCCAAGTCCTAACTCGTATGGTCCTACTCCCACCTGCTTACCTGCAAAGTCCACAACCACACCGTAACTCGTGTGTCCACGAAAAAGAGACGCACAGTGAAGTGGAGCGAGCTTAGCAGAGAAACTTCGAGGAAGTTCGGTACTGAAGACTCACTCACCAAGGTAAATAGCATCTTCTCCTTTTTCTTATTCCTTCACTGTTTGGCTCTGGATTTGGATTTCCTCAATTTATTTTTCGTTATGGACAATAACCATTGTTATCAGACTGGCACTTTACGTATTCCATATGGTGGAATACGCAATCACCTACCAGAGTCCACAAAGTTCGAAATCCAGTGCCATTTTTCGTATTCCATTCTGAAATTGAGTGCGGTTGACATGCAATTTAGAGAATGAATCAGAAAATTTTGGATTTGGGCAATTACTCCAATGGGAAATCATCCTCTCAAATTTTCCCCATCTCTGCAGGAATGAATTTGGCTTTCACTTCACCCTTGTACCCATGTACTGGAAAGAGGGCCATTTGTAAGGTTACCCCTTTTAGTTCAATCTTTACCACCACCAGAAAACTCTCCATGCATAACATGGTTCCATGTGTGGCATCCATAGCTACTCCAATAGTTCAGGTTGGCTTCTTTGTCTTGTTTCCTAGTTGCTAGTTTCTTTTCAACTCACTGTTGTTGCATCACAGCTAATTTTACTCAGGACTAATACAGGCGTATAATTTTGAGTTAGAAAACAAAAAGCATGAACTTTTAAGGTCTATCCAAGAGACACAAAGGGGACTCTTGACAACTGCTGATCAACGATCTTCCGTTGAGGAGGCTTTGGTCTGTTGCTTATTTTCTTTGTTCACTTCATTGTTATGCCCTAGAAATACTTTCTTCTCAATTCTCTACTAAATATAGGGGTGATCCTTAAAAGAAAGAAGAAAGGCATAGGAGAATGAGGCTGGTTTACGTGATTTTCTTTTGTATGTGATTGTCAGGTAAATGTAGAGGCATACAACATGGGTGAACCAATTGATTTGGTGAAGTTAGATGGAACATGGCGCCTGCAGTACACTTCTGCCCCTGATGTTCTCATTCTTCTGGAAGCTGCTGCAAGACTTCCTTTTTTCCAAGTAATGATTCGCAATGAAATTCAGTATCTATCATTTTCTCATTCTTCATGAATCTGGAAGCAGTTTACCTATTTTTGTTAGCCGCTTTGGTTTCTTTCTGACTGAGCAATTTGTTTGAATCTTCTTTTCTAATTTAAAGTGTGTTGCCATTAACTGATTCGTAGATGAGGCTTCAAAAATAAAGTAAGTTTTTTACCATTTGCTTTCTCATTTATTTTTCTAGAGGATTGTTATGAGTACCTTCCTCAGGAGTCTTCTCACTAACATGATTGCTACAAGTTAGGCGCTACAGTAGTTGACATCTATTATGTCTGTGAATTGTGAAATGTAGGTTGTTGCGACAATACTTTTCATTGTCTATTTTATTCATTGTTCCCTTAACATTTTGTTACATTTTCTACAATGGTGGAATAGGTTGGACAGATATTTCAGAAATTTGAATGCCGTGATCAATCTAACAGGGGTGTTATTCGCAATGTTGTTCGATGGAGTATTCCGACTTTGTTAGAGGTGAAATGGTGCCTTCCTTTACTTTCTCCTAGGCTGTAATTAAGCTATGATTATAAGTCCTGCAGTTCAGACTCTGGATTGCAAGATTTGTTTTTCCCTACTTATGATGATGATTCACTGGTTGATTATTTCTTTCATATTTTATTTTCACAATATTAATTCTTCAATTGGTTTTTGAATATGGTCTCTTAGAACTCATGGCAAAACAACTTGTCATTTGGATTCCTGTTACCTATTTATCATTTCTGTATATAATTGAGATTTCATTTACTAGTCCAAGAAAATGCATAGCAGAAAGGCTTCTAATTAAGTGATAAGTGAGTGGTGTACTTAATTAAAATTATTATACACCTAAGCAAAGGGCAAAGTAAAATATAAAAAAGACATACAAACGTCCCAAATCAAGTCTGGGGAGGAGACACTCTGGGAAAATTCAAGACATGATTTGCGTACAAACTAGGGTAGGATTTTTGAGTTCATATCTTTAATGGTGTCTCAAAATGTGTGGTCAACTGAGAACATTCGCCTTAAACTTAATAGTCAAAACCTAATTCCTTAAAGTTTTTGGCTATTTTATATATTGCTTTTTAGCTAACGCCTTGCCTAAGCTTAGATGGTGGGGCAAAGGAAATAGGATAAGATACTTATTTTTCAGCTTTAGTATTCTCCCATCGCCCAAAATATGAAATTTCTTGGTATTTTCCTTACAGGACCAAGAAGGTGCTACGTTGCTTGTATCTGCCAAGTTTAATATTGTCTCTGTACGTAATATCTACCTTCAGTTTCAAGAGGTAAATCATTTTGACTTTCATGAACATGCTTTCTAGTTTCTACAATATAGTTAAGATACAGCATCTCTCTGAATAGGAAATATTATCAGTAATAGATGATAAATAAAATTAATACAGTTGGAAATAATAGGTTTTTTCATAGGTTAGAGTGATCATCCAGCTTTAACTTATTGCGCCATGTGTATCCCATAAGAAAAGTGTTAGAACTGAATATAAATGCAACGATTGAGATAAACTAATTTTGTTATTTATGACAATCATGATGCCCTCAAAATTCACATAGCATTACCTGAGACAGATTGAGTTAAAAGACCCCTTTACTATTGATATTTGGGTATTAATTACACAATGTTTCCTTCTTTAGTTGTTATTAATGAATACATGATGACAATGTTGTAGCTTTAGCTGAAACATGTAACTTATATCTGTCAGATTACAGTTCAAGATATAATTATCAGTGAAGAGCTGCAGGCTCTAATAGCTCCTGCAATACTGCCACGATCTTTCATAAGTCTTCAGGTAATTCAACCTTAATTTAAGCTTGTGCGTTTGGATTGTCAATTTGCATGCAATCTCTTACTGGGATGAGATATCCTGTCGACGTCCACCAACTTGTGTCATTATGCCATTTTTTCTCTATGACTTGGCTTTTACTTTTATAGTTTTATGCGAATGAACTAGCCAATATTTGTCTGTGTGTGTACTTGTGAGATGAGCTATGGTGTAAGATATAATGGTTAACTACTTTTCGTTTATGTTTGCATATTCATGCCTTTATCTGCAGATCTTGCAATTTCTCCGTGCTTTCAAAGCTCAAATCCCTGTAAGGGACCCAGGAAGGTATATCATGGTACTACTACATTTGAAAATTGAAGTTTCATTTTCGATGCCTACATGTGTAATACATTTATGAGTTGCAGGCAATCTGTAGGAGGACTATATTACCTTTCTTATTTGGATGATAACATGCTTTTGGGGCGAGCTGTTGGCGGTGGTGGAGTATTTGTGTTTACAAGAGCACAACCTCTTTACTGATGAGGGATGATTAAACTTGTACGGCTTCTGCTTGCCAGCAATTGCACTCGATTAGCCTTTATATTTGGAAGTGGCATTATGGAGAGCGACGGATTGATCAGGTTTGTGACACATAAGGGATTGTTGTTACTGAGAAAAGCCAACAAGCGTAACTGTTATGCCTTTCCTCCAGAAGTACTGATGTTCTATCTGCAACGTTCTTTCTTACCTTTACATACAGTGTCTAAATTTTAACACATTCGACAATATCATTCCCAATACTCCCCATTTACGATTCGTTTAAATCTTCAAAATTACTGTCAGCTCATTTTCAGAATTTTCATATTTGTAATTGTTCTTGAATTTAATTGATATTTTGTTCTTTGTGGTTCTATTTTGGTTGGAGAGCTGCTGCAATAACTTGCTCATGCCCATTCAAACCCATAACTTAAATAAAGTGGGGGTTCATTAGGGTACCAATAAGAACTGAGAAGTGGTATACTCAGATACTCTTATTTCTAAAATTTGAGTTAAATGAGAAATTGTGCCTATAATCTCATCTATGTACAGAGCTATTACCGGATGCCCTGAAGGCACCATATATTATATACAGAGTGTTTATTGTGTAGTGGTGGTTTACAGTGGAAGGTGCAAATTATACATGTCAACTGAGCAAGCTATTCCACCGTTGTTTAAGGGCCTCATAAGCGTTGGCACAGGGGACAGCTTGCAATCCATGTCTTCCATCAATACAAGTTTCAGTCACTAGGTTCAGCCTTAATAAAGTGTTGATTGCCTTGTCAATTGGCATTTCAACCTGTAAGTTTCAAACTGTCAATGAATTCTTATAGTCAACATCATCGACTAAAATAAAAACTCATTATTACCTTTACTTTAAACGCTTCATACATAAATCTCTCACATTTGTCTCCAACACTTTGTCGACAAGTGGCCTGCAGTGAAGAAATGTTTCTGGTGATCTATGAAATTTGCAATAAGATTAGGAGCCACAAAGCTCTATACATGTTTAGCATGGCAACCTTATTTTACACAGAGCTTCATATAGGAAATGACAATGAGAATAACTAATATAAGAGGGGCGCCAACCTGGCCCTTCTCTGCTTTAAGCAGGACGGCATATGCCAAAATGGCTTCCTTGTACTGCATATGTCAGTTCCAGAAAATACAAGTTACTCAAGGTCAAAGGCCAAATAAAAATAAATAAATAAGTAAAGTATTCACTCAAGGTCAGGATGCATCTCAAAATCAGGTTTGGGAAATGATTCTATAAAAATGCAAAAGTTTTATTATTACCTCTCAAAGCAATTGTAGAAATTGTGGACATTTTCGAAACCTTTCTTTCTTGTTAAAGCTTTGGGTAAATTCTTTTATCTAGTCAAGCAATAAACTCTGAAAATTTTGAATTCTAAACAAATGATTTTTTTTTTTTTGCAGGATAAGTTGCTAATTTCTTCTCTTTAAACTTGAAGTTTAGTTACGCAAATTACAAGTTTAAACATAAAAGCACAGAAGTAATAAGGGAAAGAGTTTCTCACTTTCTGCTGCTCAGAAGCATCTAGAAGAAAATGCACTGAGCCAAAGCCACTTGCTAATGTTTTCTCATATAGAGTTTTGTTGACTAATAGCTGAAATAATGCAGCAGAAAGAAGTATTTTTTCATTATCGTCTTACTTGTAGCATAAAAATTTCCAATAGTGAATAGGAATATTATGTTAACTTACCTGATACCGGTCCCAAGTCTGTTTGTAACCTAGAACTACACGGCTCCCATATATTATTAGAGCACTTATAGCAACCACATCAAGAAATATTGCTGATCTGACATAAAAATTAGACTTTTGTTAACAAGAGTACAGCAGTTTCTCAAAGGATGTAACTTCTAAGCTGAATACATTGTGTGATATCATCAGAAAAATTATGGAGAGTTGGGAGAAACGAGAATTTACTTATAGACCAGCTAGAAAATGTTCATTTTAACAATCTTCATATGCAGTGAAGTTAAGTTGGGGAACTTGAAATCAAAATTGATACCTCAAAGGCAGTGCTTATCCGACATTAGTAATTGATGCCTAAGCTTACCTATGACTGATTTGGTTACCAAATCAACAAATAATTCATAGAGAAATGCAGGAAATGTTTTTTAAGAACAGTTATTAGTAGAAAGTGAGAAATACGAACGGGGAAGATACGACATCCTCAAATTTGTAGTTTATGAAGAATGCCAGAAGTCCCAAAATTGTGGCAACATCCAAGCGTACCTATAAGTTTACAGTTAGCAGTGATCAGTGTAAAGATACATTTACTATATAAACAAAATATCTCATCATTATATTCTTTTTCTTTTCGAATAGACCCTCGCTATATTTTTATTCAACAAAGATGAGTGAATGAACATTAACTTCCTTTCTTATGAAACTTGTACTGACCATAATTTCACATTCTTCTTTGTTAGACAAGGAATAAATAACTTCGACACATATTGGCTCATAAAACTGGCCCTGGCTCTCATCTTTTAATATTTGTTACTTGGCATTTTACTGATAAAGGGAGGGGGAAATGCTCAAGTATTATCATGATCTATCAGAAAAACATGACCTTACTTTATAGAAATATCACTATACACATATAAATGATAGCATGCAACATTTTATTGGTTTCTATAAGAAACTCTAAATCAAATAATCAGAGTTTTAGCAGTTTAGTTCATACTGTGTCTATGATGCGGAACGATAGCTTTTTGTGAGGAAAAATTACCTGCAAATGAATTGAGCATCATCTGAAGAGTTAATGTTATAGATAGAAAAAAGAAAAACTACAACAGAAACAATGCTACATAGAGCATTATCATCTGAAGACTAATGGTAAACAAACTTTGTCAAATGAAATGGGCATAATATATGAAACAACTGATAACCCCTGCAGTGGCAAAAGTATTACTGGCAAATCTGGAATAGGAATTCTCTCATAGATCTTTAGCTGCAAAGATGGAATCTCAGATTTATCTTCAGCATCTCTTTCACCACCTTCGTTGGTATAAAGTAAAATTAATTCTTCAAATGCTGGCTCCTATTTTGGAAATATATCAAATTAGGAACAGCTTGTCCACGATAATCATAACGACTGAACAGAACATTGTTACTGGTAAAAAAATTTATTTTTATTAATTGGCACACTTGATGTAAAATTGATAATTGAGAAAGAAATTATAGTCGTGAAATGTTTAAAAAATAGAATAAAATGGAGCAGTAAGTGTATATGAATAAAGAGGAGGTTGCAATGGTGGAACCCACCATATATGCATTATCTGCCTTCAATCATTCAAGCAAAAGGAAAGAAATCAGTGTACAGGTTAATGTCACAAATATAACTTGTGCATTCAGGCAGAGAGAACAGCTTTCCCAAAAACATATTTATGCTCTATGGAGTACTAAGATGAATACCTGAAGGACTGCTTGTGAGAAAAGTATTGAGATGGAAGTTTTCAACATTTTCCAAAGATCATTTCCACAGTATTTCCTTGTTGCAGGCCTCCATATATCGCTTAGTGATATCCTTGATAAGAAAGTAGATCTGCATGGAGAATTCTATTACTTTGCCATCTCAAAAGATGCTGGTTCAAGTTAATTACGCCTATAACTAGCAAATTAAACATTCAAAAGTACAGCCGCTAACATGGAATGAATATGACATGAAGACAAATTTCTAATTTTACAGATATGTTATGTCTCCCAGTACATGGGTATGGTTTTATGTAGGATTAATTCAAAGTTGATTCAATGCAAAACAAACGTTGTTCTTTGCTTTTTTATTTAAGAGGAGAACCACACAAACCTTAAATAAGGTTCAGGAGCATTACTGTCATTTTGAACCTCAAAAGGTGTCTCTGGTGCGGGGGGGATAAGTCCAATCCATGAAAGCAATCTCCTCAAGAGCCTTTCACGAGGACCAACTGGTGACAAAATCCCTTCATATCGAGCCACTGCCCTCTGTGCAGCCAGCCAAATAGGTAGTTCTCCATTTGATACTTGGTTTACCCCTATTTGCTCATCTGAAGCATGTTTATTATAAAGTAATGATTTCCGAATTACTGACACTTCCTTTAGCCATAGCCTCAATTTTTCTATCCAATTTACTACTTCCTGCTTCTGACTGGTATTTTTATAAAGCTGCACAAAGACCAGTAGAATAAAAACATGTTATACCTGGTATTTAAAGCCATATTTGATACATATTATGAAATTTTTTGTAAGAGATACAAAAAGATGTCTATACATGAATATGTGTGTAAAGACTTTCTATTTTTTTATGCCTGAAAAATTATATATGATTCCATATCTACTTATGTTGGTAGCAAAAATGCTAAATGGCCAAAATAATCACCTCATGTGTCCAGGTGCCAAGTTTTCCTAACGGTTTTGATATAACAAAGAAGATTCTTCGCAGAAGTTTAGACTGTAAGTAATCCAGTTTTTCAACAATCAATAGGCCCTTCTGCTTCTCGGTTGCATATCCCCGCCTACAATAGAAAAAGATCATGTGTAACGCTTCCATAAACAGAAGAAACATATTAATTTTTAAGAGTTCACCTTACTTAAGCCCACTTAAGTTAGAATCCAGTCAGTCTCAAACAAAAACGGGAATTCTCAGTATATTAACAGATATAAATGAGGGCACTTGTCAGCGTTGCTTGCAGGAATGGGATACTGCTGTGGTAGAGAAATATAATGCAAATTCACACAGAAGGAAATACAATTAATTATTTGTAGTGTTGATATTGAAGCTTTCATTCAAAAATTCTTGTAGTTCATAGCTATATTGCATCACTTTTTTTTCCTCCACAGCTAAAATGAATATTCATGTATAAAGGGTTCAAGATTAATTTCTCAAACTTTTATTTAAAATTAAAAATGAGAATAGAAATATGAATTTATACATGGAATTTACCTAAATATTATGGCATTAGACTCGTATGCCCTCTTCCAATCAACATATATTGGCAAAGTAAGGAGATAATCTGTGTTCAGTGCAGATGTCAACATCAGATCCCTGGCTGATAGTTCTTCAAATTGCGCATCAGAAAGAAGTTGCATAAAAGCACGTTGGAAGCGAGTAGCGACAGTGACGCTGCTAACATATTTGGAAAAACAAGTCAATCAAAGCAGTATTTCAACAAGAAGGAGAAAAAAATAAAAGAATAATACACAATATTACACATACATACATCTTCCTTTGGTTTTAAATATAAACAGACATATCATGCTATAATGCCATGTCAAGAAGTTTCTATCTCACCAACCCTCGCCTTCAGAAACTCCCTTATTTCATCATTGAAAGAAAAAAGGAGATTGAATGTAGTAGAATGATGCCCTGGGGAGTTTGTGACAAACCTGGATCCCGTATCAGAATATTTCTTGAATTTCTTGTCCAGAGAACGTAAGAGACTCCTAAAATCTAAACTATGGTTGAAAAGCATCAGCTTTTCCAATTCAACCTCCATATCCTTATAGGCTTCCCTGCCCTCAATTCCAAGGATGCCACTGGTTACCAAGTCTGACTCCTTCCCATTAGCCACAAGTTTTGTTTCTGAATCGGCAGAACTGTCTACAATTGAGTCTTCAGCTTCAACTGAATTAGTAAGGTGATAATCAGAACGCATCTCTTCTAATATGCTTTTGTGCTCAGCATGAAGTATAGAGTCTAAGCATCTGCAGTTTAAGCAAACTATGCACATTATTTGAAATTGGGGACAGACAAGTGCAGTGAGGAAAAAGAGGAAAACAAATAATGAAGTCAAGAGGAGAGGAGGGAATTTTTACGAGGTGAGAAGGCGAAAGTGATCAACATCATCTTGCTCCTCAGACTTAAACATGATGGAAAGGATAGCATCTAAAAGTTGGGGCTTGGAAACAGGGATGTGTTTCTGTCTGGGCACTTGAATTTTAGATATTCCCACTTCTTCTTCTTCTTCTTCTTCTTCTTTTTCTTTCTCTTCTTCGTCATCATCAGCATCATTGGCTTGTTGGTCTTTGTTTTTTGGAACAAGACCTTTCTGGATCATGTTCATCTTTTTCTTTGCCTGTGTCAATTGTTGACTAGACTGGCTTTTGGGTTCCAATGGCTCCTTAGACATCTCTTGCAGTTGAAGCCCTCCAAGAGAACAAGAAGGAACCCTGCTAGGGATACAAGTAGTACATGAGGAATAGTGGTAAAAGAGGGAGTGAGACAATGCTTGTGTAGTACTAGTATGTTGCGAAATTGGAATAGCGTTGCCGAGGGTGCTCATCAAAGTTTGCCAACCACCTAACATCAGGGCAAGTTGAAGAACAGGAACAAGAACAACTGTGACTGTGAGTTGGGGGAAAGTTGTAGCCAATGCCTCAACGCCCTAATCAGCTCAAAATTATCGGTGTCGAATTGAAGCATATCAAAGCACCAACGCATAACAACTGCTAATCGGATAAGGAAAAAAAAAAAAAATTGCTCAAGCGTAGCTTTCCTTACTGGTAGACACTTGTAATCCTTTACTCTTTTCACAACTTTTTATTTTGTCCACTCGAATAAATTTGTATGGTATGGTTGCCAAAGTTGCATGAAAAATAACTTTAGCCATAAAAACAACAAAGAACTTCTAACTAAACAGAGCACCACATCTTTTTCATTACTTACCCGTTTGATTAGTCAAACAATAGTAAAAATTGAAATATGAAAAAAAAAAATCAATTATTTACAAATGAGCAGTCTACGGTCTACCCAGCCAATTTTTTTTTAAAAAAAGTCATAACCCCGTCCTCTTTCTCTTTCAATTTAACCAAGACAAGCAATTCAAATCACAGCCCGATATCAAAACATTGAGTAGAACGCTAAGTACGTTTGACCAATGCTATTGCTCGGAATCGGAATGATTCTTTTGGTTATCCATGCTCCACAGAGTTCAAATCTTTTCACTCGCTCTACGCCATCAAGCATCAACCACAAAAATGATAAAAATTACGACAAGGATAATCTTTTTAGGTTTACTCTCATTTGTCATTTTTTTATTATTAATATTATTATTATATATATCACCGGCCCTAGAAACGACGTCATATGCGTTCGTCGTGTTTGCTCAGCTCAAGCCTCAAGCCTTCTTCTCTCTCTCTCTCTACTTCTCTAGCCTTGGCCTCACCCAATTTTCAAATTTTCATCACTTTGTTGGAACTCCTCCATGAACCTCTCGCATTTTCATTGTCAAACAAGTATCTTTCCGAATGCTCTGAAAGCTAATCATTCGTCGTCAGGGACATTGTCGCGGGTCACATGCTACTTCAGACGCAAAACAAGCGTTGCCACAACGGCTCAAACAATCCCAGCCCGAGACAGAGTGATAGACTTCGGAAAATACAAAGGCAAGATGCTAGGAACCCTCCCTTCCAGCTACCTAAAATGGGTCTCCAAGAATTTACGCGCTCGCGATTTCGAAGAGTGGGCAAAGCTAGCAGACCAAGTCCTTCAAGACCCAATTTACAAAGACCGCATTGAGTGGGAGTTGGCTGAGAATGTGTTGAATGGTAATCAATTAAAGACTCTATCTTCTACTAGAGATGCTGAAACCACTAGTGCAGTTTCTGAGTTAATGGAGATAAGTGACAGGTTTGGTTGGGATAACAAGGACAAGGTTGGTTGGAGCAAAATCAACTTTGAGTTCCTGGGAACTTCTAACGGAGGTAGAATTCCAAGACTTGAAAGCATTGAGGAGGAGACAAACATGGAGACGGTAACCAAACAGAAAAATCGTGACCTTGAGGTTCTATCAGAAGGGGGAGCGAGGAGGAGGGAGAGAAGAGAGAGGCAGAAGATGAGGAAACAGGCTAAGGTCCAAACTGTGTCTGTGTTTGGGGAGATTAAGCTGGGATTAAAGGAAAAGAGCAGGGGCAGCTATGTAAATGACCCTGGTGCCGATAATGACGCAGTGTATCAATCTCAAAAGAATATAGTTGATGATAAAAATCTGTCGGTGCAGAATGGGAACCCATTCCCTGGACGTGAAGCTCTTCTGAGGAAGGCGTTGAACCGCAGGAGAATTGTCTCGTAAAATAAAAGAATAAACCTTTTTTCTTTTTCTTAGCTAAAATTCTTTTCTTATCTTTTTTTGCATAAACTGTGCAGTTTACTTTTCAGCTCTGCGGTTTCTTCTCTTGTCATTTTGCTGAATTAGGAGAATTATGGAGAAAGTGGACATTTTTCTTTTTTCGTGATCCCATATTTTTATTTTATATTCCTTTTCTGTAATTGAAGAGAGGTGAGAGGTCACCAACAGCAACAGCGTGAGCATGAGAACATCTATATTTTTATCTACTAGTTACTATACTAGCAGGCACCAGCGTCAGCACTCAGCACCAACCAATACCACCAGGGGGCGCGTTCTTCCAACGCGATTATCATTAATTTTCCCGACCTACTGAGTACTGATTGAGATAATGATATGCGTATGTGGTTAAAATCAAATTTTATTAAAAAAGAAAGCCGAAGGGGAAATAGAAGGAAAATGAATACAGGAACAGGACATAGACGAATCAAAGACCGCGAGACTATTTGGTCGACTATTTAGTATTTACCTCTCAAGCTGAAAACTTTGAGCTGGAGACTCCAAAGCTCCCCTCGTTCTCCCATTTCTACTTCATTTTATCTTCCGATTACGTCTCAAGTATGTCGTACTTTGAATTTTTTAAATTCACGATGTGCAATGAACACCTGCTAAGCTTAATATCTCCTTTTCTCCTTTATCTTCCCATTTTTCTGTCAAAATCTGTGTTTGTAGCTAGTAATTCGTACGCTATATATGCTGTTGTAATTTTTCTACCTGCTATGTAATTAATCAAAGGTTTCCTTTTTGGTTTTTATCTCCCAGTTTCTGGTGAAAACTATAGTCTTCTTATGGAGTTTTTCGATCGATTTGATGAAAGAAAATATAATATGGGTTTAATTCTTGTTTCTGAGGGATTCTTGGTTTAAATTTGCCCCCATTTTTCTGAGTTTCTTATCCAAACTAGTCAATGATATTCCAGAATGAAAACTTTTCATTTTTTCTTTTCTACTTCCTACTTACAGTACCTTTGAGACTTCCTATGCAGACTTCTAATGACCAATAATTGTGATAAAGAGGATTTAGCATCAAGTGATAATTCATTTGGGAAGCTTCATGATCATCTCCTGATAGAAATTTTCATAAGAGTCTCGATCTCAGAGTGGGCACAAATATCTTGTGTTAAAAAGCATTGGGCCAGTATCTTTCGTTGTGAATGCTTTTGGCAAGCTGCTCTTGCCAAGATTTATCCCCTGGCCGAACAAGTTAAAAGATGGCCTGGACCTATTCCTCGAGGTTTAAGCAGAAGGTAGTTTTTTTTTTGTTTCTATGGAGCATGTTATCTTGCAAGATACATGAAGTAACATATAATGGGGAATTTTAGTATTGGGAGGGAGGTTTCTGAACTTATCTATGGAAGATTCAATATTTTCCCAATGATGTGTAATCGCCAGTTCTAAGTTCTAAGAGTGGCATTTTCACAGATGGTCCATGATGGTCTAAGTTAGGCTTTTATATCGCTATGCATATGATAAGAGATTGGGCATGATTACTCTCTTGACTTCGTTTGAGAAAATATGTTAGTCTGAAATACAATTCCGCAAGAATGATGCCTTGATTGTGCTCCTCCAGGGAAATACCTCTCCTGGACCATTATAATATCTATCTCCCCTTGGCTCCCATTTGTTTCTACAATAATTGTATTGGAAATTTTAATCGTGCAGAACTCAAGTACTTGTCCTAATCACAAAGTTTAAATGATTATAAATTTCTTTCGTTCTTCTGTCTGAATCATGTGCTAGAAATGATGTATATACTGTGTTCTAACACTCTCAACTAATGGTTTCAGGAGATTCACGGCCTTATATATTAGTAAACACATTTTAGCTTTGGATGGTGAGATAGACGAGATTGTTGGCCATACTTATCTGTTTTTGAAAGAGCAGCTTGAACTTTCAATTATGCCACCTCATAGTGGAATACTTCATGGAACCATAATTGGTGTGACCTCTCTACTTTAGTTTTATCTTTTTCCTTTTTCCTTTGGCTAACATCCTTGCTCAACTTTTGACCGAAAGAATAATTGATTTGCTCATGGATTGCGTCGTAAATTCCTTCTTGCATGTCATGTATTGAAAGAAATAGAGACATCTTGTTTTCCAGCAGTGCTTCCTCTTCATGTGGATGCCTCAATATTTATTGTTTATGTGGTACTAAAGGCTTTCACATGTTATGCATTCATTTAAATAAAGTAAATCGTGACAGTTGAATATAAATGTGGCCACAAATGTTGATTATATTTTTATGTGTGTGCTATTTCTACTGTTTTCTTATCCTTCATGGCTGTGTATCGTAGAATTCTTTTTGCTTTGGGTGCTCATATAATTTGAAGGATCGGAGCTATGGATAAATAAAAAAACTGGTATCAGAGTACAACTAAACTTTGATAACCTTGCTTAGTTGATCAATCGCCAAAACTGCAAGTTGTGACTCAGTTGGCCTCATCAAGCCTTTGAATAGTTAATGAGTGAATGTCACTTTGTTTTTTAGCAGATCAGTTCATTGCTTGTGGCAAGTCAAGAGACATAGCTCATGAACTTGCTTCACGGATCTGGCTAGCTGTTCTTGACAATTTGGAGGAGAATGAGCAGACATTTTGCTTACTTAAACGGGTTGCGCAAGAGGGGGATGTAAGTGGTCGTCAACTCTACCTACTGAAACTTTCTTGCAAACTAATAAAAAAAAAAAAAAAAAAAAGTGAATGGAAAATTTAACAGAATGGCTAAGCATACAGAGATGCATATTTATGTGTTTTGTTTTGGGGGAAAAAGAAGGGGGTTGGTTGGTGTTGTGCTTTCCAAACGTGCACTCTACTTATTGGTGTGAGTCAGAATCAAAATTGATATTGTATCAGTATTATGTGTTTTGTCGCAGACTTTTCTTCCTTGTGTGCTGATCAATCATCTTGTTCTCCATGTAGCATGCAATTATTTGTTATTATTTTCAGCAGGTTTTTCTTCCTTACCCATACACTCGATCAGTCAAAGTGCAATGGAGGGTGTTTGAAAAGCTCTTCACTGATTTCCGTGATTGCTTCAGCCATGTAGATTACTATGACATTTTGTCATGTGCTAAGAGCAGGTTTCAGCCAATACCATCTGCTTGGTTAGGCTACTAGCATGGCATATACGGGGCTCCTCAAATCATTGAATGTAATACTTTGTAATAACAATATACATTTGTTGTTGCGATAATAAACCCATTCTTTTGGAAAATGTATCATTTTCAATATGCTGTAGTAGGACTAGAAAATGGAAACCGATGTGTATTTTCCCCTTATTCTTTCTCTTTCTTTGTTTTTTTTTTTTTTTCCTTAATTTCTATTTCTGCTTGTAGAAGGGGATGTGTAAGAACTGTTGGGAATAATATATCAAAATCGTTGTTTGCCCTATGATGTTTTGGTAGCACTATAATTTAAACATTTTCATGCTATTTGCCGTATAAATTACAACATTTTCACCATTACTATTATTGATTTGCATTAAACTTTATTAAGAATTATGGGTTTTTTTTTTTTTTCACTAGAAAGTTAAGATTGTCATTTAATCTACCTTAGATATTTTGTACCATGAATTCACATGTTTTATGGAAATGTATCCAAAATTTATTCTCCAAAATCTTGACATACAATTCCCGAATGCATAGATATGTATATATATATTTTTGGGGCCATAATGCATAGATCAAATTAAATTAATTAATAACAATTTTAATACTGAGAGGCTAAAATGGAGTTTTAGTTCATCAAGCACCAAACTTAAGAAATGATATTAAAAGATGGTAAACGTTAATCTCAAATCCGTTGTAGTCTAGTTGGTTAGGATATTCGGCTCTCACCCGAAAGACCCGGGTTCGATTCCCGGCAACGGAACGCTTTTTTGTTGTTGTTTCCCGCTTTTTCCCGCTTTCTGAGTCGTGCATTACATTACAGGTGGAGCAGAGTGCCATTATGGGAATGATGAAGGTCAAGAACATAATTACACTTAACTTAACACAAATCAAAATCACTTTTGCGCGGCCTTCTGAATGCATCACTTCTGACAATATTCCCTGTACTATGACACTGTCTTCTACTGTTACTCTCTCCTTCTAGGCTTTCGTGCTCCTATTACGGGAAAAATCCAACTACATTAATGCAAAATTATTTATTTACTTAACAACACTTTAACGTATATAAAAGCCACAAAACTAAACCATTTTTTATTGGAAATTGAAAATCAAACAATCTTGAGTGCTTAGTGATCACATTTATTGTATTTTTCTGGTTTCCAACTCTGCATCTGCATTGTCCTCTCTCTGTGTCTCTAACTCTCACTCTAGGGTTTCTTTTGCAAAATCTGCCTTCTTCAGCTCTGGGTTTTGTGTGATTTCACATTGCCCATAACTCTATTGATCTTGATGGAGTTTAATCAGTATTTCGTTACTGTTATTTAGTGGAGACTAATGCTTTTGGTAATTGACTTGGAGATATCCATGCTAGGATTTGGGTGCTGACCATTTGCAGCAATTGGCTTACTTGTGATAGGTTTGTTGGCCATTTTATTACTGCATGTACCTTTTTTTTTTTTTCAATCCTTTTAACAATTTTGGATCTTTATCGATTTTGGTCTATTTACTCCCTTGCTGATCAAAAGATGCCATTTCCTCTTTTGAGACGGTAAAGAAAAGAGTTTATTTGGTTTGTCTCACTGTCTGTGATGCATCTCTGTTCGAAAAGATGTATCTTTTGCTGGTTTTGGTGGTTTACTGTTTAGTGTTGCTAAAGGAGGTGGCTTTGAGCACTTCAATGTAGGAAGAATCTGCAAGTATTATGAGAGAGGTTTCCGGGTTCTGATCTCTGCAAATGCTGCCCCAATTATGCCAGAGGTAAATACTCTTCATTGTCTGGGCGTCTTTGAAAGTGTTCAGATGCAGTATCTAGAATACTCCTAAAAAGCATTCTCCTTTCAATACCTCTCTATTTGGGGTTTTTGGAGAGTACATTGTGCTTAAAGGGCCACTGAGGTGGGTAGCTTTCTTTCATATGAAAGGAAGGTAAGTTCGACCATAATATATCACTGATTTCTTGTCTTTGGGAAGTTGGGGAAGGTACGGGCTTGGCGAAGGCCAAGTTTTCTTGTTTATCTGATTTTTGTACTTAGAACTTAAAAGAGTTAAAAACTCCTCTCTTTCCACGGCTCCTGCTTAAATTTCCCTGGGCCTTGTTAAATCTTTTTGCTTAGAAATTTTGGCAGCAAGATCGCATAATTTAAAAATCAAAATTATTGTTCATGCAGCATAAATATTCTCGTCCATATAGGCATTCACTCCCTGTTTTGATGTGATTGTAGGTTTTGATCTGAAAGAAAAGAAGGATCTCCGTTTATAAGATAGGGTATAAATTAAAAACTTAATTTTTCAAAGAAAAGGTAGTAAAGCATGGACTTTTTTAAGGTCAAGAAGTTCAGAAAACCTCAGAAAGCAGATGCAGTAAAGGATATGGTGGACCAGCCAGTGCGACAGCCTGAGGAACCAAAGCTTGACAACGGAGCTAATGATCCGTGTAAATCAGAAAATGCAGATCCTGCTGCCGAAGCGGAGGACGATGATGATGATTTTATTACCAATGAGGTAAAGAGGAGGCTGAAAGAACTGAGAAGAAATAGTTTCATGGTCTTGATTCCCGAAGAAGAATCATGCCCAGAGGAGGAGGAGGAAGAGGAAGAGGGAGAGGGAGAGACAAGCTCTAATGAATGGAGAGATGTGGAAGCAGAAGGTCAGCAATGGTGGCGTGGGTTTGATGCTGTGTTTGAAAAGTATTGTGAAAGGATGCTATTCTTTGATCGGATGAGCTCACACCAGCTTAACGAAGTCAGCAAAGGTAGATTTTTCTTTATATTTGTTTCTTTTTTCTTTTTTTTTTTTGTTTCATTGCCATAGATAAAATCATGTTTAGTTTTCCCATATCTAAATGCTTCATCAGCAGATACTAGCAATGGTTGAGACTTGAGAGTGTCTACTTGGGCTTTGGGTTCAATTAGGTGTAGGGTATATTTTCTCTTGCTTTAGAACTGACCTGTTGTAAACAAGTGGACAATTTTATTATACAATTTAACATGCATGATCTAAACTTAATCTGGTACTTCCAGTTGCTTTCTGGTGTCTCTGTATCTGTTGTATCTTGTGATACGCTATTTGCATCCTTACTGCTTCAGGTTATCAGAATCCTTCAACTCCATCTCCTAGATCTGCGTCAAAGAAGCTGACATCACCCCTTAGCTGTCTTTCCTTGAAGAAGTTTGAAGAACCTGATGATGAAACTGAACATCTTCAACAACCTGAAAATGATCACTATCAGGATATTGAAACAGCATATGTTGGTCATATTTGCTTGACTTGGGAGGCACTTCATTGTCAATACACTCAGTTGAGCCAGAAGATATCTTGGCAACCTGAAAATCCTACATGTTACAACCATAGTGCGCAGCAGTTCCAACAGTTCCAGGTTCTATTGCAAAGGTTTATTGAGAATGAATCTTTTGAGCAAGGTCTCAGAGCTGAAATTTATGCTCGCACAAGGAACATTTTGCCTAAACTTCTTCAAGTTCCTAACATACAAGGTAAATGTTCTGTGAATCATGTGAGTTCAATTGTAGTGTCATGGATATAGCTGAAATTAGAAATAATAAAACAAATATATTTTCATCAGTTTCATTGGTTATTAATTATTGAACCTAAGTCGGACATTTTTGTCTGACTTTTGTGTTGGTATTATTACTAAGTGATCAAATCTATGATTTTATTCAGGTTCAGATCATCAGTCAACAGAAGATGATTCAGATATGAGAGTTCTTGCTTCTGATCTTATCAGGATTATTGAAAACTCAATCCTCGCCTTCCACCTTTTCCTGAAAAGGGACAAGAAAAAGTCAAGTGGCGTCATTAACCTGTTTGGGAATCAGAACCAGCTTGCCACTCCTCTACAACAGGTTCAGTCTGTTCTTGAGAAGGTAAATTCAGATGCTTTTTACCTTTTAATACAAATTTGCATGTAAAGGACAATTGGAGCTTGGCCATGAATCCACCCAATTATAAGCTTTTATTTTTGGCATTTACTTTGCTAATAAGTTAGCACCGTGTTCTTAGTGTCTTACCCTCCATATTGTCCATCAATCGCAGTATGTACTTAATACGCTACATAGTTGACTTCTTAGGTCTTGTTCAATTGGCTTCTTAAGATGTTGAAGACTTCAGTTGGTTCATATGCTTGCTCCAATGCTAAAATCCAACTATAAATTTATTAGCACCAATGTGGTAATCAATGATTATTGATTAATGATTCAAGAGCAATTTGTTATCTTGGCCTTCTGATTGATGTTTCTTGTTTGGTTATGCAAGACATCCTATCCATGGGGTTTCATGTTTCCTCGCTATCTTTAGGTTCTCTGATGTTGTGACCCTACTGGAAGAGTTGTTATCTAAGAGTTTGTAAAAGTTTGTTGTTACGAAACGATGAAAAGGTAAAATCAATAGTGTTCCTTTATACAATTGGTGAAAATATAGACATTAACTTCATCAATCGCAATTTAGCCTATGGATATTCATATTTTGATGAAATAGGCATGTAACTAAGACCTATAGGTGGCTCTATGATTTCCTATGTCGTGACAATTATCTAAGGATGCATACCATAAGTGAAATTGTCTCAGATAAATGTATGTCAATTTATGTTCTATCATATGCTGGTAGCAAATTGTGCCAACCAGTGATTACTTTTCTGCTATTAAACATGATGCTGGAAGTCAAGTTATTTTATTCTTTTGTTCTGCTTGCCTTTGTTATGGATGATCAACTATGTAATTAGGGAAATGGACTGCATTTTACGTTATTTTTCTTCCAAGTGCAGAAAGCAGTCAAACTGAAGGAACTGCGAAGAAAGAAGAAAGGGTGGAAAAAGAATTCTTGGCCCCAAAAGCATGAGGACATTCAGCTATTGCTGGGCCTCGTTGACATCAAAATCCTATCAAGGGTTCTGAGAATGACAAGGATAACTAACGAACAGCTGTTTTGGTGTGAAGAAAAGATGAAAAAACTGGAATTGTCAAATAGTAGATTAGAGAGAGACCCATGTCCCATCCTCTTCCCTTGCTAATATCAATGGTATGTATCAGATAGCTGCTGAGAAGCATCTTCTTTAGTTTCTTTTGATGCTGCAAGGAAAGAACTGGACAGTCTGCCAATATCAATGTCCTACACCCGCTTATGATATCTTCGGAAGAAACGTGCAAAGGTATGACATGGAAGTACTAGAGAAGGGTTTTCTCTACGTTATCCTATCTGAGTTGTATCTAATATTGTTCTGTCAAAATTGTGTAGGACTTCTGTAGGATGTTTTGTATGACTCTTGGTTATTACGTAGTTGTTAAGGATAACACTTGATGGTGCGTTGACTTGATTGTGTTATTCGTAGTTATGCTTCTATTTCTCAATATGTCAAAGATATTAAGAAACAGAAGCAAGAATTTAATGGCATATGCTGCCGGGGATCTTGCTCTAGTTTGTCAATTGTAGCATCTAGGTTTCTGTAATTTTTTCTGTATGACATTAAGATATCAGTGTTACCAAGGGTTGATAGCAACTGGAGTTTAGTTGAGGTAGTTGAGTGAGTGGGAATTTTAGCATGTTAGATTTTTTTGCGTATGGGGGAAGACAATGGTTGATAAATTCTCGAATGAAAATGATACTCCTCTATCATTTTTTCCCTACACAATTCTTACATTGGCTGAATTTTAGAGTTAAAATTAGACTGAAAAAAGTAGTTGAAGGGGGCTAATGCAGAGTGTTTTGTAAAAAAATTCTCTTTCCTTTTTGGGCCTCGAGTGTTTTGTTAAATTTGGATTGTACAGTTATATGGGTTAAAGTGTTTGATCACCTTCCCCGGACAAAATTCAATCCTATAGTTGCAAGAGAGGAACAAGAAGAGTATGAGAGTGCATCTTGGCTGGAGAACTGAACTTTCTGAAAGCTGTGAGATGAGTAGGAAGAACAAGAATCACATAAAATGTTTCAGTATCGTTTCGATCAAAGTCGGAGGATGAAAAACGAGAAGAGAAAGCAGCAATACCATCCACGTTATTTTTATAAGCTCCAGTTTGAAGGGTCTTTGTACCTCGAAAATAACAGAAATGAATCACTTGTGTTGGGTTTTTTTTAGGTCTGCTATGTGTGTCTGCCTTCACCAATCACCACCATCTTGTGGATTTCCTCAACTTTCAACTCACTTTCTCTTCAATTTGTAAATTGCAGTCCAGTTAACTTATGGACCAAACTATTGTTTTTGGAAGGGTAACTATTACCAAATCAGGGATACCAATGCATTGCAGGCCCAAATCCAGAAGGTCAATTTGTGATTTCATACGCGGCAGTCTGGATGTTGCCACTTCAAAACCAAAACCAGATTAAAAGCTACGATTATAAGTTATTTCCATAAAAAAAAAAAAAAGTTAAGTTATTATCAGAATGCCCAACATATACATATGATATATCGTAATTTGTTTGGGACATCTACCATAACATAAGATGCATGATGGTATTAATGTCATTTCACGTGTCCAATGCACACAGTATTCAATTGCTTTTTTGTAGAGTCAGAGAATTTCTTTTTAATTAATTTCTGAAACTTCATTTCAATTTTCAAACCCTGGCTACACTCACTGCAACGGGGTTTTACAAAAATAGACATTTCTTTATTAAACCAACGAACTCTGTTTCTCTCTCTTTCTCTGAAATTCCATCCCTGCTGTTCCCAGAACAACGGAGGGGCTTCCCAGTAGACTTCGGGTTGGGGTTCGTTTTATCAAATTTTCATGGTCGCCACTGTCAGTTGGTGAGTGAGTCTCTTCTGCCCTTTCGTTTCGTTTCATGCTATGCTATGTAACTTGCTGATCAAAATTCTTATTCATTGTTTCTATTTGTTGACGAGGCTGATTCTTCTGAATTCTGTGTTTGTGGTCTTGTACTTCTTCTAAGCTCGAACTTTTATGCTTTATTTCTCCCTTGGCTTTCTATTTGTAATTTCTTGTGGGATTAACATGCGCAGAGTTTTAATTTCATGTTCAGTTTTATGTTTTGAGGGAATGCCTAAGATAAAAATTGTTTCGCTTTTCTTTCTTGACTTTGACTTTTGAGGTGTCTGTTACAATACAAGCTATGTATTCACCATCAAGTGGATGAATTTTATAGTGAGCTTACTTGTTAACTGGTGCTCTATGATGATCAATGATGGTTTCCGCTCTCTATGACTACATATAGACAATGCTTACTTAGAAAATCTCATATCTCAGAAACATGTCTCAAGTATTCACCTTTCAAGAATAGGATGGACGTTCATACATTTGAAAATTAACTACAGTGCATGATTGTTGAAATATCAAGGAAAATTTTATTGTTGGATCCTCTTTTTTATTTTTTCTTTGAGGAATTTGAAATTGTTAATAATGTCTCACTTGTAAATTTTATTCATTTTTTTCATTATGCTGTTGATTTGCTGGTGCCTTTTTTGTTGTTGCCTCCCCCATCCCCAAAAATAATCGCCAAGGCTAAATTGAACTCCTCATCTTTTGCTTGTACAAAATTTGGGGATTACTAGGCAACTTCCTTTTGGTGCATTGCACTGAATCTACCTATGGCACCAAAAAACTTGGAAAGTAACTGTTGAGAAGAGTTGTTGATCAGCATGGCGACTGAGAGCCCTATGAGAATGGTGGAAAGCAGCCAAACTAGTAAATGGCTTTCCTCAAAGGATACTGCAACATTTAGACCTTTGTTCAAAAGTAAGGCAACAGAGGAGTTGGGGTTTTTCTTGAAGGGCCGAAAGTTTAATCGAGACCAAGCAGATTTTGTTCCCAGTCGAAGTGGTAGTGCTCCACCAAGTATGGAGGGTTCAGTTGCTGCAGTTGGAAACATGTTAGCTATGAAGGATTCTAGTCTGAGTTCAAATTCTGGTAACTTGGGCAATGCTCTTGATGACTGCAAGTCTGAAGGACGATGGTTGTTTGATCCTTCTTATGTTGCATACAGTTCCTCTGATGTCAACTTGTATCCCAGGCTTCCTCCACGACACCTGGGAAGTCAAATTGGTAGCCATAAAGAAAACCAGGGGAGGGCTTCTTCAGATAATGGTGGCAGTGGATCCCTCCATATGTATCCCTCTTCCCTTTCTACTCATAAGGAGGAGGCTGACAAAGAGAATTCACCTGAGCAAGCTTCAGAAAACTTGGTTGAAGACAGAAGTATACTTAAGCTTGGGCAGAATGTAGCTCTTTTGGCTAGCCGTCACAAAAGCTTGGTGGATCTGATACAGGTATGACACATATGCCAAGATTCTTGAAGGCCTATTTAGGATTGTTCTGTTTTCATGACAACTTCTTGGAAATAGAACAAATCTAATAGACCAAATTATTATGAAAAAAGTGGGATTTTTTGTCGTTATTTTTGCATTATTTGTCCTTTTTTTTTTTTTTTTTTTTTTTTTTTCTCTGTCTTTTAAGTTTCTACTCTAATTGTAGAAGACTTCACAATTATGGTTTGTAAACTCCTGTTTCTAAATTTAACATAAAGATGTGTTCGGATTTTTTTCCTTCATGCTTATCATTGCTAACATTTGTTTGTAGCCCCGTGTCTACGAGCCTCTCTTATATTTTTTTTTGGGTATATAATATTGGTTTTCTTAATGCTGCTTTAAATATGATGGACTAATACTTTTTTATTTTTCTTTTTATTTTTGTTAAATTTTAGGAAGATTTCCCTCGTACCCCTTCTCCTGTGTATAACCAATCTCATATATCAAGTCATGCTACAACAGAGGATTCGGTTGATCTTGATGTCCACGCAATTTCCTCAAGTGTTTCTTCTATAAATATCTCAAACCTGTCAGACTCAACTACATGTTCTACTAGTGTTGTGGAGACAGGGGCTGTGAGCGTAGATGCTTGTGAGTCAATATCAAAAGAAGATCCTCCAGAAACCTTTACAAGCTCCCAACATGCTGATGGAACAAAAACCTCACCACAGGGTCAAACATGCAACAAAAATTATGGGCTGAAGGATGATGTATCAACAAATGGAGTTATGGGCAGAGAAGAGCACAAATTGAGAGCATCTAATGCAGAGGTTAGAAGGCACAAACAAGAAGAACAACAACATTATGGCACGAATAATCCAAATCAGTCATTTACACATGGCTATCCTTACCAAGTTCCAGGTGTGGATGTGCAAGTTATATCCCAGGGGACAAACAATACACAAAGTTACTTCGGAAAACTAGCTCATAGCCATGCACAGTTCTCCTCTGTCCGAGTACAACCGTCATTGCCCTCTCCTGGACTCTCTGGTCCCTTGTATGCAACACCAACAACATTTATGACTTCAGGAAACCCATTTTATCCTAACTTTCAGCCATCTGCTTTATTTTCTCCACAATATAGTTTAGGTGGGTATGCTATGAGTTCTACTGTATTTCCTCCATACATGACTGGGTATTCTTCTCATGGTGCCCTGCATCTTCCATTTGAAGCTATATATGGTCCAAACCTTAATGGTCAAGCTACCAGTGTTTCATCAGGGGAAGGGAATCCACATGCAGGGGATTTTCAAAATCGAAGCAAGTTTTATGGGCAGCTTGAATTATCACCACAGCCTTCTTATGTTGATCCCCTTAGCATACAGTATTATCCCCGCCCTTTTGATGTTGCGTATCCTGCTGCTCTTCAGCAAAATCAACTGGCATCAAGAATTCTTACTGGGGGCCAGGTTCGACAGCAAGATTCAGCTGTTACCGCTTATTTGGATGGTCAGGCATTTCAGCCTCCAGTAAATGGTGGCTTGAACATTCCATGTTCAAGAAATATGGGGATCACTGGAAGTAGTTATAATGGAAATTCCTCTAGTATGGGTGTCATGATGCAATTTCCTGCCTTGTCTCTTGGTAGTCCAGTTTTTCCACCCTCACCAATGAGTGGAACTAATCCTCCAGGTAGACAAAATGGGATAAAGATACCTCAGGTTTCTGGCAGAAGTGCAGCATTTTGTTCCGGACAAAGAGAAATTAGTAGTTTTGATGATCCCAAGAAGCAATCTTTTATTGAGGAACTTAAATCCATCAATTCTGGGAAGTTTGAACTCTCTAATATAGCAGGGCGTATTGTTGAATTCAGGTATTATCTACTATATTTATTCCAATATCTGATATTATTCCCTGTGATCCCCTGTATGAAAAGAAATGATTTGTTGATTTATGTTTAACTTAGCACCGACCAACATGGTAGTCGATTTATCCAGCAGAAGCTGGAAAGTTGCAGTGCTGAAGAGAAGATATCTGTTTTTGAAGAAGTCCTTCCACATGCTTCAAAATTAATGACAGATGTGTTCAGTAATTATGTGATTCAGAAGGTATACTATCAAAATCTATGTCACCTGAACTTTTATATATTTTTTTGTCTAACACTAGCTTGCAGGCTTTTATTTTTTTTTATTTACTTGATGCTGCTGCTGATTCAATCATGTTTAATACAGTTTTTCGAACATGGAAGTCCTGATCAGCGAAAGAAGCTTGCTGATCAACTTTCTGGACAGATGTTACCTTTAAGTTTGCAGATGTATGGTTGTCGTGTTATCCAGAAGGTATGTTGATTTCTTGGGCTAGTGCTTGTAAAAATGATTTATTTTGCATTATATCAGAAAGGGATGCCTTATTAGGGAGGGTGATCTTTCCCTCAAAAGGTCATGTGTATATAACTTAAAAACAACAAGGAGAAAAATTAATTTTTTAATATTTGTATATTGTAGAATAAAGATTTCAGTTACGGAATTATATTAGAGTTTCCGTAATATTTTATTAATTCACCATGCTTGTCTATTCAGCTTATAAAAGGTTCAGGGTACTTCTACGTATATGGTTATACATTTTTGTTTCTTTTGATTTTCTTTTTCAGTAAGTAATAACCTATTTATGACACCAAGGGGGCCACTCAAAGCACATGGACAATATGTGATGGACGAGTAGATTTCTAGAGTTTTTAAATGTATGCATGCCTCTGCTTGCCAGTAAATCTTTAACCACATGGTACATTATTTAAGATGGATCCTTTATCTTCGATTCCAATAATAAAAAGGAATTACAGATTTGGCATGCATCGAATGTGCTATACTTGATGTCTTAACCAACTTTCTGATGCAGAAATTGATGGTTATCCCATTTCTTGCTTCTTCAGAGCAATAGCACTGATTAGTTAATCATTAACTTCTTATTTTCTTTAATTGCCCATGTTTTCAGAAGTTTCGTTCTCTTTTGCTTATGCCAAAAGTTGATTCTGGTATATTTTTGGGATGTTTGTTGTAGGCTCTTGAAGTTATTGAGCTTGATCAGAAGACACAGCTTGTGCAGGAGCTTGATGGACATGTCATGAGATGTGTACGTGATCAAAATGGAAATCATGTGATACAAAAATGCATAGAATGCATGCCAATGGAAAAAATTCAATTTATTATATCTGCTTTTAAAGGTCAAGTTCCCACTCTTTCTACTCATCCATATGGCTGTCGTGTTATTCAGGTAATGATACAAAGGTTTTGGTGCTATTACTCTGCTCATATTACATCTTCCAGATGCTATTATATCTATTTATTTGCTTGTGTTAGAGAATTTTGGAGCATTGTTCAGGTGAACAGCATATTCAATGTATAGTGGATGAAATCCTAGAATCTGCTTGTGTTCTCGCTCAAGACCAGTATGGCAATTATGTGACTCAGGTTGGCGAATATTTACTTTCAAGCTTACCTCTTACCCCTGAAAGATTTATTTTCTTCTTGATCCACTAGTGGTTATTTAGTAAATTATAGAAATCTTACTTTTTCTATAAACTAGGTAATACTCAACTATGATTTTCTTTATACATAGCAGTGATGTAAGGAATTGTCTGTCTGTAGCTTTCAGTGTACTATATTCACATTATTATTATTTACATCTAGTAATTGAACTCTTTGTTAACTGATAAGTATGACGATATCAAAATCCTACTTTGGCTACGCAAATCATGCATTAACTGAAGTTCATTCCTTTAGGGTGATACATTGACCCAGAAGCACCACTTAACTGGTTGAATGGATACCATGAGAATAATTACTTGTAGAGTGAATACTATTTCTTGGTTACAGGATTGAACGGAGAGAATATCTGGCCCTAGTAATATGGTTGTCCAAGAACTTACAGCTATTAAGAAATGGCTGCATTAATGTAAAATGGTTAAACAGAGATGGCATCTTCTCTATCTACAAAGGATAGAAGATTAGTCCATAGGATCCATTTTGTGCAGGAGATATTCTCAATCAACATATATCATTAACTTAAAGTTTTTCACCAAACTACATAATATGTTGTCTAAGCACCTCAAGTTGGTTTTGATATGGCTAATAAAGCTGATGGCTATCTGTGGAGCCATGATGTACCTTCAGAGGATGAGATGATTCTCAGTTGAATTGGTTTGTTGGTTGTGATACATGACTGTATGATAATAAAATCACAGTAGTGATTGACTGGTGAAAATCAATATGACACTATATAACAATTAAAAATGTTCAAACATGTATTAGATCTGTCTCTCCCCCGCCACCACTCTTTCCTTTCTCCTTCTCTATATGTTGCTTGCCTTTAAATCTAATGCTTAAATGAAATTTGCTCTGCAGCATGTCTTAGAGAGGGGAAAACCGCATGAAAGAAGTCAAATAATAAGCAAGTTGACTGGGAAGATTGTACAAATGAGTCAGCATAAATATGCATCTAATGTTATTGAGAAGTGCTTGGACCATGGTAATGCAATCGAGCGAGAGCTCTTGGTTGAGGAAATAATTGGGCAACCTAGTGAAGGCAATAACTTGTTGGTAAGTCAGATCGCCAGCATACTGTTCAGGTTCTTGATTTAGCTATAGCTGTTTTTAATGAAGTGATTGGACATGAGTGAGTTTATATGGACCTTGTCAAGTGTGTAAGTAGTTCAGGCCGAGCTAGTATTTGACTGTTGTAGTTATTGGTCCTAATCTTTTTATGATAAACGACTTATTTTTCCAACTGTTCTTACCATGAGTATAAGCAGACACCATGAGAAGGAAACTGAGTTTGTTTTTTCACTTCCATTTTAGACAATGATGAAAGACCAGTTTGCAAATTATGTGGTCCAGAAGATTCTTGAAATAAGCAATGACAGGCATAGGGAAATACTGCTGGATCATATAAGAGTTCATCTCCATGCTTTGAAGAAATACACCTATGGGAAACACATTGTTGCCCGTTTCGAACAGTTTGCTGGACCAGGTGAGTAGGTTTTCCATTTTCTCAATTATATACGTACTGCCAATGTGAAAATTTCTTTTCTATATTAGATTTTCTCTAATTTCTAGAATCTTTTTCTTGGATAACATGAAAGGGATTATTAACTTACATAGTTCCATTAGTACAAATGATTATTATTTCTTTAACAGTTTATGTTACAGCAGTTTGGTTAATAATTTATCAATTAAAGTATCTCAGGAATGCAAATACACATATGTGCATTTTGAGGTTCTGTTTTGTCTGTGTTGGATTTAACTAAGATCCCGGGACAGTGGGGAAATTATCTTCTTCTGTTTGATATGCAGGAAGAGATCCGGAGGTTCCTTGAGGTGCTTCTTGGATAGCGTATTGTATCTTACACAAACCGCCACCAATGCTTTAGCTGCTATAGGAGAAAAATGAAAAAGAAGCTATCATTCTTTGCAAAGCTGCCACTATATTGTGAAGAAAATTTGGTTTACCATGTACTCTATTTTATATGTGGGTATCTATGTATATAAATAATTAATGGTGATGTTCCAAAGTAACCTTAAGTGCCCCAAAAATTATCAGAAAATGGTTGCTCTTCTGCTCTATGCTCAATTGTTTTACTTGATTAGTATTCTAATGATGGGTTTTGTTCCCATGGTGATCATACAAAATCATGCTTGCATGTAAATTTTTCCCATATTTTATTTAGTAATCGTTAATCATCTGATATTATTCGGAAAGTTAAGTGGGTAGACAGTGAGAATTATATATATTGTTTTTTTTTCTTTCACTAAGAGAAATTCAGCCAATATTAGAAAAAAAAAAATTTAGTCAAGCCCCATAAATTTTTTATACGATCATATAAGCTAGAAGGATATTTATTTATGTGGGATGAATTTACATTTATTTGAAATTAATCTTATTTCTTAGAGACCATTATCTCATTTATGATGATCTTTGTTTGAAAAAAAAAAATCTATTTAAAAATAAAACTATGGACTAAATAATTTGTAGTTAAAGAGTACTGAAGTTGTTTTTAAAGTTTGTGAATTATGTATTTTAACTTTAAAATTATAGTTAAAAGTATTAAAAAAAATAAAAATTATAGCGTAATATGAATTATAATCACATGGTAAGAAAAATACTTATTTATGGATAACTTGTAATTATTCAACGATAAAATAGATAATTTATTGTTTATATAAACAATTAAAAGAATTACACTAAAATTAATATGTATAAGCGTCTATTTTTTAATAAACTTTATAGTCGAAACAAAAACACTCCCTATTTTTTATCTCATTAATCTAAAAAATTCGTTTGGCTTTGGAATATGATATTGAAGGAACAGAAGATTAGATATATTCTGAATTGTCAACGATGGTGTCTGAATGGGAATGAAAAAGTGTATCTTTGATGCTTTGTTTGGGTTTGAAATTTGAATGAATAGTTTATGAGTTGTGTGGTGTGGTGTGATGTGGTGGTAGATAGTTGGTTGATTGGATCATTTGAGATTGGAGTTATGGTGGAGAGAGAGATTGTGATGGAATGCACAAGAGGTGAAGTAGGAAAGCCGATGATACTACTCGTATGCGGTACACTCGTCTACTATCACTGTGCCTACCGGAATTCTAGCCTTGTCTCTTTGGTCTCCGACGTCTTCATAGTCCTCCTTTGCTCCCTCGCCATTCTCGGCCTTCTCTTCCGTCAAATGAATATCTCGTAATTTTCTCAATTTTCCTTCCCCTCTTTTGTTGCTCATTCATTTTTCAATTTTCGGTTGTTGGAAAGCAAAAAAAAAAAAAAATCCTTTCTGTTTAGGGTTCAGTTTTTGCATAAATAATTACTCGCAAAGCATTCCATTTTTAGCTCTTTGATGCATTGAATATGGCGATGTGGATCTTATATAATTGAATTGGGTGCACTTATTAGCTTCTCGGCCTTTGAGGTGTCGTGTTGATTTGATTGAAACTCTTTTTGTTGGTGTTTTTGGTGTCGATGATCTTGTGTCATAGCAAGGAAGAATTTTCATTTGAAATTTACTTACGCATGTTTCAACTTATATAATTCTCCCCTTAAAAAAAATCTGTTTTTAGGGTACCAGTCGACCCACTTGAGTGGCAAATATCTCAGGACACTGCTAATAGCATTGTTGCGTGGTTAGCTAATACCGTAGGCGCAGCCGATTCTGTTTTAAGAGTTGCAGCAAGAGGGCTTGACAAGAGGCTGTTTTTTAAGGTAGTAATTTATACAACTCCTTTCATTTTCAGTTTAGTATTGAGCATCAAGGCATTCTCCACAGCAATAGTTTTAGCTTTTATCCTCTCAGAAGTCATTATCAGTAGGCATGAGGAGGTCACTTTTAGCATTTTTAAGTGTTCTCAATTATTTCTTGGTATAGTCAATTTTCAACTACTGGATTGTTCAATTTCTAGCATTTCATGCATAGTCAGCAACAAAAAAATTCTTCCATTTCCTGCATGTAGTACTTGAGCAGGTTCTGCAACTCCCAAATAGGCACAGTCAAGAACCTAAGAGATGAAAAAATTCGGTCAAAAAAGAGATCAGCACTCTTTATTTTTTTTATCCTTTTGGCGTGTGGATTGTTTTGCTGTGAAAAGCAAGAATTTCAACAAAGAAGTCCATCTGCACTTGATGAACGGAAGAAGGAAAAGGAGGGTGGTACCGTTATATGAGGATAACATGACTTTTGATTGCATTCTCTTGAATAATTTCTGGCGGAAAGACATACAAAGAACTAATGTTTCATGTTGGTCTTATTTCAGGTGATTGTTTTCCTTTATGTATTATCTGCTCTTGGAAGATTGGCTTTGGGTGTTACAGTTGCTTATGCTGGTACGTTGGCACTAATATATGTCTCTCCTTTCTGCTGAGATTGCTTTATGGGAATAATGAGTTGGAACATAACCTTAAAATCAGGGGAGAATTGAATTAGTGTTCAGCAAATCTTTTCCTTTTTGGCTTTGCTTTCCTAAAATGTATTTAGAAGGTCTAATCTGATAAAATTTAATAAGATTATTTAGGCAAAATATTTTCCTTGTCCTTTCTATATAGGCTTCTGGAGGAATTGTAGATAATAAATTCTGTATCTTCTTTCTTTTCTGAATCCTGAAACTAATCAAAAGTTGTCCACATGGTTGCCCAGTGGGAGTCTTCTTAGTACACTACAACTTACTAAATTTTGTGACTAATAAAAGGAAGTCTTCATGGGTCATGTATTAGCTAGCCAAGGCATTACCTTAATAGAAAATTTTACTTGCTTTTATTAGCCAATCTCCTCTTTCTTCTAAAAAATAATAATTATTGACTACTGTGCCATTTTTATTAGTGTCTCCAGCATTGAGAAACTTTACTCAGAAAAATGTTTCTGATGCTCTCATTACGTCCCCTTGAGACAATATTTTTTGTTGTTGATAAGAATCTTTGATGATATGGAGAGTAGCCTCCTGTGCAGAGGATTTCATGCATATATGTTGGTGATAAATGGAATGGCAGTTCTATGTGTTAATATTGTAAATATCCTGCTTTAACCAGGGAACAGTTTTCACTCCCTGCTATAAAATCATCAATTAGACAATCCCAGTGCAAAAAAAAAAGACAGAATAATTTGCAAGATTCCCCCACAGGTTGTGTTTAGCAGGAACAATATGTGGATTCCCTTATAAATTAAATGTCCATCCTTTTTATTCTCTAATCTCTATTGATGGAGATGGGTCTCTACTATTGTCACAGTTTTCCATGTGAACTATTTGGCTTCAACGTTTGTGATGCTGTTATATAGTTTTTCATTTTGTCGACTGTATCTTCTGTGATATAGTGATGAAGAACTAGAGTCGGCAAAATAGTACTTCTTAAATATTCCATAAGCTGTAGCTAAGCTAAAAACACATGTAATGGCAATTTGCTGCCAAATCCTGGACAGAAGTCCCCAAAAATCGAATATGACAACAGGGTTGGTACTCAGGAGAGAGGAAAACTTTGTTTGTCCTGGTTTTGTATGGTTGACCACCTGAAAGTTGGTTCTTCTTATAGATGTTAAATTCTTTCAATACAAATCTCACATTTGATTTCATGAATGACCTGTGATAAGGGCGTCCTTTCTTGGTGCAGGACTATGCTTGTTTTGTCTTTACATGTTCGCAGAGTGCTCTCAGTCGGTCAGCTCATTTTTGGCCCGGTTCTTGGGGAGAAGAAATGATACCGGTGGAGAAGAAGACACAATGTAGCCTATTCATTTTTGTATTCACCATTTGTTGAGAATTTGAAGTTTATTCTATGGCTTTATTGGAAATTGCAGCTAGTCACCAATCATACAACTGAATTTGTGAGTGAAATTGTAAATATGATTGTATATGACCCTTAGCAACCCAAAAAGAGGTGTATCGGACCGATTTCGTGGCACAACGAGTTTCTTTTGGGAAAGGATGACGAATTTAAATTTGTTAGTCAAGTCCATGCATAATCTGATCATTTTTCTTTTATGTTTTGTGGTCTGCAATTAAATACTTAGGAGGGAATCAATGAGATTTTTATGCACCGCTTTTACTAAAAGAGCTAGAGAAGTCCAACAGAAGAATGCTTGAGGTACTTCTCAAAGGCTAATATGAATTCCAGTATGAGAAATGCCGGTGTATTTGCACAATTGTGCTCAGCCTGAGATTCAGGTTACATGTTCTGATCAATACAAATGCTTCTAACTTTCTATGCTGCTGCTCCAAGCAAGGCCAAACTTGGTTTTGGCCACATACCCTGTCCACCGAAGCATGTATCTTGTACATCATCTACCTCACTGGAAGTAAAACAAGAATCCTCCAGAAGTATATAGCTAGGATTATCTGTCTCACCCTCATCAGCAGACAATGACAAATTTGATCCTCTAAGATGGCCCTGTTCCTCCTTAAATACAAGGCCAGTGACAAATGGATGATTCAATAGCATATCAGCTGTGAATCTGTCTTGAGGGTTCCTCTGCAAACCATTAGGAATAATGGGTACTTATCTTCTTCTTGAGGTCCATGACGGTTGAATCAGGATCCATATCCCAGGGTTGCTTGGCTGGCTGTGAACATCTTAAATACCACACACCCAAGAGCCCAAATATCAGAGGCTCGCTGTTGAACCTTATTCCTAACACTAACACTCTCGGGGGCCAGATACATAGGAGTGCCTTTCACACCGGACCATCATCAGCTCTCTTGGATAACCCAAAATCAGCAATCTTTGGTGTAAACCAGAACTCAGCAGAGGAACTCGTGGGAGCAAGTAGAATATTCTGTGGCTTCAAATCACAGTGCACGTAACCCTTTTCATGAATGTGCTCAAGGCCACGAAGAATGCTGGCTGTGAGATACCTGATATGGGGTTCAGACAAGCCACGACCCTTTGTCTGTTGAATCATGTCATCCAAGGTACCACCCGCAGCTAACTCCAAGATGACGTTAAAAATAGTGGTTCCCTTGTTGGTGATGGTCAAGTCCTCCCCAAAGCATTGAAGCACAAAGGAGAACTCGAAAGAGCTTCCAAAATCTCCTTTTCCTTGTAGAGCTCGTGTGAGGCAGAGACCTCTGCTGATTTCAAGGCCATAACGGGAGGCAATATTCCAAATTAGGCAGAATTGGTTGAAATAGCCAAAGAAACAACCCCAAAACTTCCGCTGCCTAGGACTTGCCTTCTCTCCCAGACCATGCCACCACTGTACACACTCAGCTCTATCTCCAACTCTGACACCTGCTGCTCCATTGCTTTCTTTACTATCACCCTCTTCTCTGCCTTTGCCTTTGTCTTTGTTTGATCAATCAAGTATATATAAGCGATCCAGTTTTGAAACCGTGTTCCTCAAGTAATTTTCTTTTTCCTAATTACTGCGGCTGCGGGATTCCTTTCCTAGTGACCATAGGAACTAGCAAGGATATCACCTCTCTTATTATTATCTTTTATGCCGTATTGCCGTGTAACAAAAGCATTTTGTTTTTAACTTTTTGCTCTCAGTTACCATTAAACCAGAAAAATAATTTTATTGGACATTATACATTTTATTTATATAAAAAATATGATGTTTCCTTATCCTACCGAATCAGAAAATGAATATGCATGGTTTTGCAGATGACATCAATTGCCAAGTATGCTACATCTTCATTTCACTGTTCTAACGACGTTACTATTTTGCATACACAATGATTAAATTAATATAGAGTAGAGACCGAAATCTAAGACTTGGTTACTCGAGAAGAAACACTATTGCGGCAAATTGTATAGATTGATCATCGAAGCAAATATTTCCGTTGATTAAGATCTACTCGTCAAATTCTTGAATAATCCACCAAAATATGTAAACGGTATAGATTTGTTTAATCATGCAAAATTTCCCAGTCACGCTTTAAGGGAACAAAAGTTGAAGCTTGACAAAAAAATTTGGTCAATAAATAAACGCTACCATCATAAGTAAACTTCCACCAAATTCGCACTTCTTTCACTCTTTCCTATCATGATAATCTTTCCAGATCGATGGCAAAACCTGACGACCAAAAAGCTGGCTATAGAAGGGACCATTCTTAAGCTAGCTAGCTGGTTACTATTCTATAACCAACAATTTAATTCAAGATTTTTTTTTATTAAAAAAAAAAAAGGACTAATGGTTAATTTCTGTAACCTGTGAACCTAAACCATGTAGCCTTATTAGGCTATAAGGAATGAGCCTTGTGCACAAGCAATATGTCCTTCCATGCTTCATAAAACATCCAGGTGATGCCAGAGGATGGCATGACCTTTAAACAGCTGGCACCCCACCCTCTATAGAGTCCCATCAAACCTTCCTCCCGAATGACTTCTGAAAGCGCGGCTGCCATGTGTGGTGGGCACTTACCTTGCAAAGCTCCCACCATTAGCCGTTTTCTGGCCACCTCTAATGGGAAGCTAATTGTGCTGGCAGTAAAACCTTGCCAAGAATAATGAGACAATTAGAGCACATATCATTTATGCAATATAAATAGTCCAGTATATGAACCCTATTAAAGTGAATCATGGGCAAAGTACATCGTGCTTAACCACTTTCATCAGACCCAGCAATCTTTTCACGGAAACCAAATGTTTGAACTTATCAAATATTCTCTCTCTAAAAGACTAAAAGTAGGAGGGATGTCAAACAGTAGATGACTACCTTTTGCATTAACAATATTTCATGCTTCCATTCTTCACCAGCAACATGGACACAAATGCATGTCTATGTATGCGTGAGACAGGGCAAGTGTGTGTGTGTGTGTGTGTGAGAGAGAGAGAATAAACTATTAAGTCCTAATAATTAAGAAGTTCAAGAGAATTTTTCACCTGCTAGAGCTCCAACCAAAAGCATCTCTGGACGGTTTAGAGACTTCTTATTTTTGGCCTGGCAGTAAGATCTCTTCATTTTATCGTACATGAAATAATAACATGTACTGTATGGCAGCATGCCAATTAGTGTAGGTGAGATACCAGCATAAAAAGCACCAATCCCACCATCTTTATAAATTTTGCTAATTGCAGTGCTTAAACTAGGGTAGGCATCAGGACTGACAGTCAACCGATCCTGTAATGAGAAATCAGAAGACAATCAGATTTGGGAACAAGAGTAACAGACGAGAAGCCAAAGCTGAATATTTTCATTTATTGGTCATCATTAACTTAACAGTACAAAAATATAAATCATACTGATGGTGATGTCATCATGACAGTCAGATATATCTTCATGTCCAAAAACAAATTACAATAGTCCATTTGATTTTAATACTTCTAGTTTCTAAAATATTCCCATGACACAGGTACCTTCAAAACCTCCAGGGGATGGCATGCAAGTGTGCTAACAACTCCAGCAGCTGCACCAGCCACAGCAACAGGAGAAATCCAAGACAATGAAAAGTTCAAATCAATGCAACCTATCTGCACCTTGGGGCATTTATTCTGTTTGCATTTCTCTTGCATTGATGTCATTGCCCGTTTTACACACTCAAATGTACCAAGCTCAATTGCCTGCGTAGGCATAATACGTAGCATATTGACTGTATTTCCAGCCCACAATCCTTGCCATCCCTGCTGCTGCAGTACCTCCAAGAAACTACCAGTGATGTTTTTCGACCCAACACCAACTACCATTCTTGTTCTGCATAATACACAGATCATGAGCTTGGAAATATGTTTAAATGGTTAGACTATTTAATTTTCATATATTAGCTAAAAAATTAAAGAATGTATTTGTGGTCCTATTTAAATAAAACTCAATTATATCTCTAGAATTTTACATTTATATGTCTGAGAAAATAGAAATAGATTGAATTTATCAGCAAAATGCAGCTGATTATAAGGGCACTTCCCGAAGAAGGCTCAAGACCTTGCCAGAATGCAGTCACTTTGTCACTCAACAAAATTTGCATATCATTATTCCTTTGATAAGTAAAACTTTAAAATTGTGCTTTGATCTTCCAAACAAATAAGAAATAAACCCTTCTAAAGCAAACAAATGTTTGAACTTTGAAGTTTCCACATCATGCTCATTGATTTGTTTCAAAAACAGTATGATAACCAAACCTCAGAACATGTTTGCATAAACGTAATGTCAAAAACAATCATTAATTGAGAGATAAGCAGAGGAAAGGTAATTGTATTAAGCCAACCTGATTGTCTCAAGAGGAGCAAGTATAGCTTTTGTCATCGCCCCAGCTAGGGCCCCACTAACAAACTCACGAACCTCTCTGGTCCCCAAAAAATCCTGAAGAATTGAATACCATGTTTTGTAAGGGAAAAGGAAAATAATCAACCAACCGCAAAAAAAGCATCAAAATCAATCTCAGGCAGTGAGTGATTTTAATCATATTACATCAAGGGTCACTCATGAAAAACAACTCTTTGTTCTCCTGCATTTCCTGATGTTTGGTGTCATTCCCAACACAAAATGCACTCAACAAACTCAATCCTTCTTTAACACCAGCCATGTCTGCTCCGATCATCATCTTCAACACTGCCCTTGCCCCACCCACATTTCTGATGAATAACTCACCAGTTGCACATAATATATATGCAAGTTGATAACTGAAATCCAGCCAACAAATTCCACCCACTAGGTTTTGACAACTAGTCACCTCCTCGCTCATGGCCACGTCCAATTTGCCAATTGTAACAAACCTACTGTATTAAATTTCTTTTCCAATCTACCATCAATTTCTGTTCTTTTTCCATTTTTTGTTTTGTTTGTGTGTGTGTGGGGGGGGATAAGAAGATGGTAGAAAAGAAAAAAAAAACGAGGGAAGAATGAACTCACTCTGACGGCGTGCCTGAGGTCTGGGAGCTGAAATCGGAGATCAAAGTTATTTTCTTTTTCGATGTCGATCTCTTTTGGAAGCATAATGATGCCATACACGTCTCCAAATACCCCGCCAACGCCGTAGTTCTTCTTCTGTGACTGTGATTCAAATGCCATCCTTCCTTGTTAGTATGTAAAAGCCTCAGAATCAGAATCACAAAATGCAAATGAACAAGTTTTCAAAAATAATATGCAGCTTTATTTCGTAAACAAAAAAGTCCAATGTCCGAAAGTTCCTATATAACAGAGACAAAAAATGTGAGAGCGATATTGAATTGACATGCCTTAGAGAGGGAAGGACTTTTCGACGACATTTGGTGAGAACTGAGATATTTTTTGGGTATCGGTTTATGTTGGGTTTTTTTTGGAGGGTTTTACGAGAAACGTTTCTCTTGTGCTATGTCAACATTTGCCTATTTCTGTATTTCTAGGGTTCCTTTCAAAGATTTGGGCGCTTTCGCCCTTTGGAGATAAATTGGTTTCGGTGGGGGACTAACCGCCAACTTTTGGGGTTTAAAGACTCTGGTCAATCCCAACCCAAGGAGACGAAGCATAAACAAAACAAGACACAGTTTTGAAAAAACAAAGGGACCCAACCCAAGACTGTGACAGTGTGACTCTGATTGGTAAAGTTCCAGTCTTTTTAGTTTTACACCGCCCGCGAGCGCTTTCCGGCTTTTCAACTTAAGCTATTTTTATTTTATTAACTCTCACAATTTAAATTTAATTAGCTATGTACAAAAAATATTTATTTTCAAATTAAAACTTACTTTAGCATGGTTCTAATTCAGCTCATAATCCTATGATAATTGTGCATGTCGATTTACTTTCTAATTTATATATAAAAGAAAACCCCACTTTAAGCAACAACAATGTCAATTTACATACATAAGATATTTGATTAGTTTCTTGTTCAACGATATATCTACTATGCTTTATAGGGAACAAAACAAAAAGAGATAGGCTTAAAAATATCGTCGGAAAATATTCAAAGGAAACATGACCCATATGGTTGTCATCCTTCTAATGAAACAATATAACATGCATGAATTATTTTTGAAGTGTTTATCTTCATATTAGTCTTGAATTCTTAATTCATGTATAAACCAATTCCAAAATACTTACCTTTTAAAAAAAGATAAAAAAAGTTATTCTAAAATACATCCATTTAAGCAACCTTATCCTTTCTACAGAAAAAAGGAATAATAATAATAATAATAAATATATTGAATAATAATAAATCTACAATATACACATTTGACAGTGTTTAAGTAGAAAAATGTGTGGAAGTGTAGAAGTATAATTTTTCATATATTTTTTCTCCTACTTGTAAATTATAATTGTACCAAAAAACTTTGAAGGGCTAGAATAAAAAAGAAAAAAAAAAAAAAGTTCGAATTTTATATTGGAGGATAGTTATGGCTATGAGTTTGAACTCAATCAAAGCCCATTAGCCCACGTGAAATATACCATTGTACTCAAAACTGGACCTCGTTAGAAAGGAACCCGAAAAGGGAAGAACGATAAGAAATGGGCATGCAAATTGCAAAAGACGAAATCACACGGCTTGTACACAAACCCATCACCAAAAAGTTTATCTGCCACTTATAATTTGGATGGCCCACCTTTGTGACTACATAGCATTCTTCACCATTCTCATTTCTCCCATGAATATCCACACATCTTCCAAGTCTCATTTCATAGAAAAAATCATATATATGGTATTGAAAAATACCCATACGTATATTTTTTTCAATTAAAATAACCTGTAAATATATGGGAAATTGACCAATTCATTCTACAATATTAGCACCTGTGCTAAGTAGTTTAAAGTAGGATCCAATTCATACTAGTTGCATGCTATCTTTTTTTTTTTTTTATTCTTTCTATTATCTTTGGCAAAACATAAGCTAATATTTGCACTCCCACTTAAAATCAATAGTAAAAAATTAATATTAGGAAAAACTAAAAAAATACAAATTACTACTTAATATTAATGTGGAATATGACATACAAATATTATTATCTTATGACAATTTGAAAAATGTTTAGATACTAAATAACTTGTAGCTAAATGGTACTAAAATCATCTTCAGGACTTGTTGGTTATGTGTTCGAATATAAAATTGTAGCTAAAAGTATCAAAGAAAATGTTTAGATTTTTGTCCAGCAATTAACTTTATAATATAATGTTTGATTAAGTTTATCATTTAAATTAATTAATACAACTGGTCAAGTTTTATAATGCATGTAATTCATTGTTCTTACCATTTTTCTTAGTCTATTTTTTTTCCTGGAGAAAATGAAATCAAAGTTGAAATAAGTACAAACCTCCTGCAAACATGGCATTTATACGTCTGATTTAATTTGAAATAGGTAGTGAAATTGTTCTATTTCTCAGTTTGATTTGTTAAATCAAAATGCAAAGAACAAAAAAGTTCATACTTTATTAATGATATTGTACTTCAAATTATACCTCCATCTAATCATTTTGAATTATTGACCATGCATATTTATTCTAAAAAATAACGAATTTACACATTTCTTAATTTATTCTATCAAACAATTTAAAAATAAAATTAATTGTCATGAACCAAAAATATCCAAATCGAATAATGGATTTAAAAAAAAAGGAAATTATATTACTATTATGGTATAATTTCTTTTTAGAAAAATAGCTAATACTTTTTATGTTTTTTTTTCTTAAAATATTTTCTTAATGGATAATTTTTGAAGAACCATGTAACACCAAAAAATATTTTAATATTTTTTACTGGTATGGGAGGAACAAAGAAGAATTTTTTCTATTTGAAATCAAATGATTTTTTTTTGCCAACTTAAGAAACCAAACAATGATTATCTCATTATTTTATATCCTAATGTATACAAATATTTAAAATTTAACCAAATGTACAATAAACATACTTATAAAATTTTTACAGAAAAATATTGTTTTGGTCATAAAGTTTGTAAAAAAAAAAAAAAAAGACCTATTAGTTTATACATATTAATTCTAGTTTCATTCCTCCAATATTATTTAAGTGAATAATGAACTATCCGTTTTGTCCCTGGGTGATTCAGGGCGTAAGTGGGTATTCTTTTTACCTATATAGTTATTTTTAATTTCTTATTCCCTTAAAGCTATGAGGGTATCCTTATGGACTGTATATAGTTATCCTTCCCAAAATATGTGATTAATGAGCACAATATATGATTATAACCCATACAGAGTCATATCTTAACATGTGAGAACAAATTTCCCATAAACAATATTCATCACAAATGAGATGATGACCTATAAGGAGCAATATTGATTATAAACAATGTAACTTCACCCCAGTCTAAGTAATTATCATTCTAACCTATGTGATAGAACCCTAGAATTATTTGAGTATCTTTTAAACTCTATGTAATTATTCTTCACATAATATATGATTAATGGTCATAAGGACAAAACAAATAATTCATTGTTCACATAAAGAATAAGGAAAGAACCAAAGTAAAATTAATATATACATTAAAAACTTATAAATTTTATGACTGAAATAATAATTCTTTCATCTTTTTATTTATCTAATGATATTACATGAATATGTCATACTACACTAACATAATAAGTATATATAACTTTTATATTTTATTAGAATTAAAATATAATTTATTTTATTTTTAAAAATAATTAACTTATATTTATCACATAAAATAAAAAATATTTCAACAACCTCTTATATTTATCTTTGTGTCAAAAACACCACCTGTGAAGAAGCGCGCCAAAAAGAAGAGCTCTTGACCTAGTTGTATCTTCTGACCTTGTTTCGCCGTTAACGACGCTTAAGTATCGTCTCCCCAAAACCCTAAAGTCCAATTCTTTAATGTCGAGCTCAATCAGATAGAAAAGGCGCTAAAAATCTCAGTAATTTCATCAATGGCGAAGAAACTTGCGACCAGACGCGAGCTACTGGATCGTTGGAGGGGCATCGAGGAAGAAGAGGACAACGACGATGACGATAATATTGATCCCTCGAAATGTCGTCATCTTCACCAGCACAAAGAACAATGGTTCTCTCCAATTTACCTTTTAAAGTGCCAAATGCACATTATTTAATTCTTATAATCTCCATTGGTTCCGGCAAGCGCAAGAAAGAATACAAGTTACAACTCACAATCAACTAACTACTGCTATTAGTTTTAATAATATAATGCACTGAGAAGAGTTACAATCTGAATAATTGCTTGATTGTTCTTATATATTGAATTTTTATTATAATATTTATATTTTCTGTTTTACTAAATGACAAGTTTGTGTCAGAGAATATGGTTACAGTTTTTGAATTCTACAAAAAGAAAAAACTTTCTTTTATAAGATTATTTTGATTTTAAGTAGTTGTTGAAAGGAAAATTTGAGTAATAATACTTGGTTTTGTGGATATATAGATATATATTTTTTCTGTTTTCACAATAAGTAATGGTCCCAATGGATAAAACATAGTGACTTGAGTGATTACACCACCGTCTACACTGAAGTAATCCTAAATAATTTAGGTTTGGTCAATCGTTTTGATGTTTTATAATGAAATGTAATTAGCTGTAAATCTCTGTCATATACGGGCTGATAACTGTTCCCAAAATTTCAAGCCCTCAGATATGTTGTTTTCCTATTTTACGATTTTTTTTTGGAACTTTAGCAAACTTGTAAAAGCTTATCCAACAAAGTTTACTAATTTATAGACTCTTGACTGAAATTAACTTTGACTAGAGAATAAATTAAAATTGATTGTGAAATGTAATCATTCAACACATAGTTTTACTTGCCAGAACTTAATGGATATTGTGATTTTGTTATCAAGCTTTGATCTTTCTGCATGAAGAGAATGGAGTTATGCTTTAACACTGGAATTGCTGTCAATGTTGCTTTCTTGGTTCATATCTTTTGAACCTTGTCACAGTTTCCTTAACCTACAATGTTATTGTTTGTTGTCAGGTTTGCAGACGCATATAATTTCTTAATTTGTTTACCTAATGAAAGTCATATTTGGTGTGGCTTTTGGGATATAATGGGGCCTCTTTTGGAGACCTTCTACAATTACTTTAAAGATGAGCGTCAAGATTCACCTCTTAGACATTTATGGAAGAGGATCTCTGATGAAATGCGGCATTGCCTCCAATGCATTTCTCAGCACCATCAAGCCCAAGATATGTATTGTATGGAGTACGAATCTAGCTCTATAGGTCCTCTTCTCGATGTCTTGAAAAGGCTTGATTATGAGAGGGTGACACTACACTTGAGAAATATCAATGCAAGAATAGCAGGGGAAGAATATGATCCTACTTGTGATAATGCTGAAGTTGTTAATGTTTTGTATGAGGTATGTATTCTGTTTTGTTTTATCTGCCCTTAACTTCCTTTCTTTTTATCTCCCCAGTTCTAAGACAACAAATTTGACAAAGAATAAGTAATGCAGCAACATTGTAAACATGTATGCTGGATTACTTGAAATATTGAAGCGAGAGTGCAAATCCAATACTGTTAGATGAAAAGGAATTTATGGATTTTTATTTGATGCTAAGATGGATTTTCCTCATCATTTTGTTCTATGTCCTCTCTCTCTCTCTTCCCCCACACCCCACCCACCTACATTGTCATTTTCATTTTTGTGTGCTAATTTCCTAAATTGGAGTTCAGATATTATCAACTCATTTTCCTTTTCCTCTTATTTGATACAGGTATTAATGTTCCCTATCCTTCTTGATTATCAGCCCCTGTTCACTGAGTTTGAATTGTTCGTTGAAGCTATTGATAATAAGCATGAACTGGCTTTGTCTGGGCATCAACAATTTCCGGTGAACTTTTGTTATTTGAACTGTATTTTTGCTTTCAGATTTTCCCTTTTAGATTGCTTACAAGGGAAACCATTCTCTCCTAGGGAGTTTATGCATTACTTTTTTGCAAGAGAAGTGTGCGTTCTGTTGGATATCGCTTAGCAGGATCTATGGGAAGACTGAGGTACCTTTCTTTGTGCAAAAAGGGCTTGAGCTTCACTTATTATGATTTCTTATTATTTCTTTTGCTGTAATATTATGATTTCTTATTATGCTGATGATGTCTCATGGATTCTGAAAAAAAAACCTCCCTCTGGGTTTTAATCTCTGAAGAAGTATTTAATAATATGACATTTTAAAACAAGGAAGACATGAAACCAGATATTATTACCTTATGTATGGTAGGATATGGTTTGATATATTAGTATTGTTGATGGTGAGGGTGATTCAGGAAAGAAGCTCCTTGCTCATCCCTTTCTTAGTTGCTGTTTTGAGATCTTGTTTTTTGCTGCAAGGCTTTCAGAGGTCCCTCCCCACCCCCCCTNCCCCCCCCCCCCCCCCCCCCCCTTTCTGTTTTTTGATAATTTAATGTTGTCATCTTTGTGTGTAGGAGAGCAGCTGACTTGGAGCCTTTGCAGCCACTGCTTAAGAAATTTATTGGCTGTTTAGAGGCAGAGGCTCTGCCATCAACTTTGGAAACTTCAACACCAAGAGTACAGCTGGATCGTGTTTCTTTATGGATTGGCATAAAATCATTGTAAGAAGTCATAGATATCTTTCTATTTCAATCTTACAGCTTCTGTATCTTTTCTTCCTGCTATTGTCTTCATGGTATTTTTGTGTGTCTGTATTGTGAAGGCTTGGCTTCTTGGATCCTCCGGCTTTTGAAGAAGGGATATTGGAACATTATCCCTTTTTTCTTGATATTGTACTCAATCATATTAGTGGTGACTCACTCGAATTTTCACATGCTGTTACTTGCTTGAGACTACTCTTTGAAATGCTTGGTAGGTATTGGCTTTTGATAGTTACAAGTTTGAATTATTCTTTATTGTTTGGCTCAAGTTTTCTGTTGATTTGGCCTTCTTCAAGGTTGTAAGCTTTGGTTAAGGTCCACGTTATCTCCAAGTGTAATGCGCAATACTCTACTGGGTCAATGTTTCCATACTCGCAATGAGAAAATCCATAAAGATATTTTTGGTCTGTTCCAGCCTTTTCTACAGGCATGTATGCAGAATGTTCTGGCGATGATTTTTGTTTTTATTATTTTTTGGGAAGAAAGAGGCATTGTCCTAGTCTTCCCATATTATTTCAAGTTATTTTTTGAAGTTTTTTTTATCCATTTAGTAAATATGCTCTGTTGATGTTACTTACATGTATGAGCCCATGTGCCCAGTCTCTTGAAGCTTTGCAAGATGGGGAGCATGAAAAACAGCGTAGGCATTTTCTCTATTTTCTGCTCCATCAAGTGCCTGTGAGCAGTAACTTCAGCATTCTAACAAGAAAATTGGCTTGTCAGGTTGTTATGTTTTCCTTTAGATTTTTGCGTAATGGCTATATGTGTTGTGTGGCTATTTGTTAGCTTTAAAAATTGACACTGGGGTTGTACGGTTCTGTTGTTTTGGCTTAGCTTGGTTGCTATATATTTCAAGATTGTCTTTTCAGATATCACTTCTTGTTGTACACCGAGGTTATAAGATGAACCCACCTTGCCCTCCTTTTGAGTGTGCACATATGTGGTATGTACTCTCTTTGCCCGTTTTTTAATTAAATTTTATGTGGCTTCCATATGATTTCTTTGAATTTGAAGTTTAACTAGCTTATGTGAAAATTTTCTTGGCCTTTTCCTACAATAATTGACTAGTCGCTGTTCTGCTGAGAAAAGAAGTGTAAAGTTTGTTTAACTTCTATTTAGCTCTGCAGAAATCTTGACCAAAGAAAGTTACTAAAATGCATAAAATTTATAGGAAAAGTAAATAACTCTGCTGCTGGAGGGTGTGAGAGGCAAATAAATATTTTTTTATAATCTTTTTAATTGTTTAAGTAAAAAAAAATATAGGTAATTGCCCCCTAACTTGATGGTCCCAGCTCTGCCACTGTATATGACAGATGGGAGAGCTTGGCCTTATAGGGATGCATTTCAGATACACTTGGACTTATCTTTTACTAGTTACCTGATCATTTCTTGGCAATTCTGTTGGATAGGGGGCCTGCCCTTGTGTCATCTTTGAAGGACTCCTCACTTCACAATTCTTTGAGGCAACCTGCATTTGATCTTATACAAACTATCATAGTTTCAGATGCTACTGCTTTAGTGTCTTCATTGTGGAATTCCTGTACACGTCCGAGCACCAATTATAGCATGGCATCTGAATTGGATGATGAAAAGGATGATATTTGGCTTCTAACTATTCAAGATGGTGAAGAGAAGGATAGTAGTTCTTGGAGTCAATTCACTGTGCAGAGTAGAATAACTTCAGAGGAGTGCAGAGAGTGGATATGTATTCCCATGTTGTGGATAGATGTTTTAGTTGATATCAATCCATCAGTCCTTCCAATATCATTTTCCAAGGCAGTTTTCTGGGCGAGATCTCGTTTTCCTATGGTAGAACCTGAAAATAGTGCAGAAATGACACTTCCTCTGAGATCTTGGCTTTCATCTTCTGCTGCAGAAATTTCCTCTTCATTGGGGTGGAAGGTTCCTACTGGTTCTGATGATGGTGGAGATGGAAACACATTGAAAAACTCAGTTGAAGTGTTAAGAATGTCTTTTCCTTTAATAAGAATATTAAACAGGTTTTAAGCATCATCTTAACTTTACTTTTATGTGTTAATTTAGATTGAAGTTTTGGCAGCTTGTGGTTTTGTTGTTGAATGAGTTAAAAGCAGGTTTCCAATCTTGACTAATTTCTCTGGAGTTAAATCTCAGGTTAACTGCACATTTTTTAAATCAGATGGGGCAAGAAGAACTTCGGAGACAGTGGACTTGGGAACCACAGATGGGTGAAAGCTTGATCCTTTCACTTTTGGATCCGAATGATGTAATATGCCAAATTTGTGTAGAACTTGTATAATTTGTCCATTATCATAGCGTTGAAATTATGGATTTTGCTTCTCATTATCTTTGTTATTTGTGGGACACAGCATACATTATTCATAATTTGTTTACTGCTTGCAGAATGTCAGACAATTTGGAAAGTGTATGTTGGAACAAGTCTCAGCTACCCGTGGTCTTTCTTGTGGTTTGAAGTTTCTTTGTTCTTACAAGCCCTCATTATCTGCCACTCTTTTGGGCCTCAAACATGCCATGAAACTGGTAACGTTTCCTTTCTGTTAGTGTTTTCTTTGATAATAATTTGTGGTTAGCACCCTGCCTTTTCTCTTTATAAATGTCAAGTTCTTTCAGACCAATTAGATTAGCTTAATTATTTTTAGATTTTGTGGACATGATTAATGAGTTGATGTCAATTGATTTTTTGTCTAGTGGTCATTTGGCTTGTTCTCTATAGTTTTGCTAATGCTATTGTGATTGCATGTTAGGTCCAACTGGATTCTGTTCTGTTGAAGTTTCAAACCCTACATCATTTTTGGTTTCTTCTATGCAAATTACTCAAAGAAGGGGATCTACCTGCTCCAGAGCTGCAGGAAAATACACAAATGCCAAAGTTCTCTTCTGAAGGAGGGTTTTTGAAGCAGCCAGCTTTTGGTTCACTCCCTGTGGATATCAACGACCAAGTTTCAGATGTTGACTTAAAAACAAAGAAAAAATTTAGTTACTCACTCTCTAAAATGGCCTGGCCTATTTTTTGTCGGTGCTTGGTAAAAGGAAAGGAATTTATTGATTACAGTCTTTGTCAGGTATTGTCTTAATCCTTTAAAGTTATTTACTTTGTATAGTTAGTTTTTCTTATATTTGTTTAAGAGCGCATATAGCATAATGCCTTATGATCTGATGTCATGCACTTGTTATACCTTGGTTCCTCTGTTGTCATCAAACTTATCCTTAAAACAATCTATAATGGATTTCTACACCTTTACAAGCATCTTATGAATGACCATTGCCTGTTCTATACTTGTACCCTTCTCTCCTCTCCTTTATAAAATTTCTTCTTCAATTAAAAAAAAGTCTGTTGTGAATGATTTGCCAGCAGAAGCTTCAATTTGTCTGCTGCTCTCAGAATAGAGGTTGAAATCTATTCAGTAATTGAGAATGTAACAGTATGATGTATCACACTTCAGTTTGATTGAGCTTCTTCTTTACCTTTACAGTTCCATTGTTATTTCAAAACATGATATTGTTTTGGAAGAAGGAAGTTCTTCACCTTTGTGGTTCCTATTGTTTCAGATGACTTGTGTTCGGTTACTTGAGATCCTTCCTATTCTTGTTGATCGACTGCACCTGTCATGTGGTGAAGAGCTTCAGAATCCCACAATGCTGGTTGAAAATATATCGGATTTCAGATGGCTTCATGATCTCATGGAATGGGGGAAGTCATCACTTAAAGTCATAATTGTTTATTGGAAGCGAGCAATTACTTATTTACTGAATCTGTTTAAAGGGTCATGTGGTAAAACTGCTATGTCAACAATCATGACCATTGAAAATCTTATTTCAAGTGGTGAGGCTTTTATATATACTTATAGAGGATGATGTGGCTTTTTTCTTTTTCAATTTCTTTTTCTCTTGATACCTGAATGCTAGATCATTAATATGTTTTGTTATGATTTTCCCTGTCAATTTAGATGGGCATCCTTTGGAAGAATTGACAGAACAAGTTTCTCGCCTGTCTGTTTCACTATCTAGGGAAGGGTCTCGTAATTTTAGGGAGGAAAACTTGAAGCCCAAATCTTCAATATCTGAAAGCTTGTCTTTTGAGAGGAAATATTTTTCTTCAGATGTACATTATTCATCCTTGGAAGGTACAGGTGTGCAAATTGTGAACTCCCAAATGGTGACAAGCAAAGAAAGCCAAGAAAGTATAGTTATCCTTTCAGATGATGAAGTGGAACCAGAAGTTCTTCCCAATAAGGTCATTCTATCTGATACTGAGAAAGGTCACTGCATTTCTGATGGCAAGAGAATGTCCTCTGATGCTGATGAAAGCATATTAGATGCTGACACTGCAAAACAGAAAATTTCTTGCCCGATCTCCTCCAAGGGTCTGTTAGAGACTTTCGAGGAACAGTTTCCTACTGATAATTTCAGCCTTTCTTCTCAGAGCCGTGAATCTGGTAATTTAAGAGACAAACCGTGGGCTGCACTGTTAATTGATTCAAAAGGCCAAGATGGTAGGAGAGAAGTATGCTCAAAATCCCAGGATAGGATCAATTTGACCAAGTTTTCTGATGAAGCTGTTGGTGCAAAAAAATTGAATAAAGCTTGCAGCAGTATGGCTCCAAAATATGTTGAATCTTTGTCTAGTCCTAGCGATAAAATGTTAAGTGATATAGTTCGTGATGCTGAAGATGATCTGCTGGAGACCGCACTAAAAGCTGTGGGACGTACCCAGCTGCACATCGGAAAGCCTACTTCAGTGTTCAGAAGACAAGTCATTCAACTCAAAACACCTCTTGGAAACAAATCTGGCCGTTTACATAGATTGGAGGATGCAGCGAAAAGGTTCAAGCCACCAAGGCTGGATGATTGGTATAAACCTATTCTTGAAATAGATTTTTTTGCAATAGTTGGATTAGCATCCAAAAGGAAAGATGAAAATCGGACTGGAAGCAAATTAAAAGAAGTTCCTGTGAATTTTCAATCACCTGAACAGTATGTGGAGATATTTCGGCCCTTGGTTTTGGAGGAATTCAAAGCACAACTACATAATTCTTTTCTTGAGATGTCATCATGGGAGGACATGTACTTTGGAAACCTCTCTGTGATGTCAGTGGAGAGAGTTGATGACTTCCATCTTGTTCGTTTTGTTCATGATGACAGTGATTTGGGTGCATTTAAAAGCTTTTCAGAAAATGACCTTGTTTTGCTAACTAAAGATCCTCCACAAAAATCTTCGCAGGATGTTCACATGGTTGGAAAGGTATATTGCCATCTATGTGTCATTCCCTTCATCTGAACAAGTTAATTAGAAACTGTAAGTTAGGCAATCAACTTTTTAATCTTAGAAATGTACTGATAATCTGGTTGGCACACATTTCCACTTTATTTGCATATCTTATAAGAACATTCTTGAGTTTTGATTGGTAATCTCTGTGTAGTTTATTCTGCTCATGTCTTGTGAGATGGTAAATTCAGATTTTAACATATAAGTGAGAGAATATGAACATTTTCTCTGTATGATTTATGAATAACTAAGCAGAAAAGATTAACTGCTTGGTAGACTTTGGCTGAGTGCCAATGTTATCAATAAATCTGGTTGCATGTAAAATATAATGTCTCTATCATGCTAAAGCAGCTAATCTATGTTTGCAGGTTGAAAGGCGTGAGAAAGACAATAAAAGAAGTTTAAGTATTCTTCTTATCAGGTTCTATTTTCAAAATGGATCCTCGCGTCTAAATCAAGCTAGAAGAAATCTCACTGAACGGAGTAGATGGCATGCATGCCGTATAATGAGCATTATCCCACAAATTCGAGAATTTCATGCATTGTCATCAGTAAAAGGCATCCCCTTACTTCCGCTGATTTTGAATCCTGTCAATGATTCTTTTTCTCCTGGCAAATTGAATGAAGTATATCTCAGTAAGTTGTCCCAACCCTTGCAGCAAACTCTGAGGTCATCCTTTAATGTCAGTCAACTTCAAGCAATAAGTGTTGCTATTGGAGTGGCTAAAGCAAAGAAAGATTTTGAACTCTCTCTTATTCAGGGTCCCCCAGGTACTTGATCCAATCTCAGCTTATTTTGACCTAGCAAATCTGATGATTTCAGTGCTTATGATTTCAACTTGTTTGTATGTATGAACTATAGGCACTGGGAAGACACACACTATTGTTGCTATTGTTAGTGGACTGCTTGCTTCTTGTTCACAGAAGGTGAATTCTGTAAAGAATCCTCTAAATGACAACTTGAATCAGAATTCCTTATGCACGAATTCAAGATCAAGGATTAGCCAGGGTGCTGCAATTGCGAGGGCATGGCAAGATGCAGCCTTGGCTAGACAGTTGAGTGAGGATGTCCAAAGCACCTCAAAATGTTTGGAAAATTGTGTGAGACAAAGAGTGCTTATCTGTGCTCAATCTAATGCTGCAGTGGATGAGTTGGTGTCGAGAATTTCGAGTGAAGGTCTTTATGGCAGTAATGGGAAAATGTACAAGCCTTATCTTGTGAGGGTTGGAAATACAAAAACAGTCCATCCAAATTCACTGCCTTTCTTTATTGATACACTTGTTGATCAACGTGTGGCAGAAGAGAGGATGCATCCGAGTGGTGGGAAGAATGATTTAAGGGTAGATTCCTCAGGGGCACTGCGTTCTAATCTAGAGAAATTAGTCGATTCTATCAGGTTCTATGAAGCCAAGCGAGCTAACTTAAGGGACGGAAATTCTAACTCTAAACATAACCTGAACAATGACTCTCATAGAGGGGATGACAAGGAAATGTCTGATGCAGAAATTGAATTGCAGCTACGAAAACTTTATGAACAGAAAAAACAAATTTATAAAGATCTTAGCAATGTACAGGCTCAGGAGAAGAAAGCTAATGAAGAAATCAAGTCACTAAGGAATAAGCTGCGGAAATCTATACTGAGGGAAGCTGAAATAGTGGTAACTACATTAAGTGGCTGTGGGGGGGACCTTTATGGAGTCTGCTCTGAAACAATGTTGAGCTCCAAGTTTGGGGGTCCTTCTGAGCATACTCTCTTTGATGCTGTTGTAATTGATGAAGCTGCTCAAGTAAATATGTCTTTGCTCTCTGTTAAAGATTTAATTTATCAGCAATATCTTGTTTGATTTTCTGCCTTCTGATCTATCTTTCATGTTGCACAGGCTCTTGAGCCTGCTACTCTGATTCCTCTTCAGCTTTTAAAGTCAAGTGGAATAAAATGCATTATGGTAATGATACTAACTCTAATTTTGAAACTTCTGGTATAAAGTAGGAAGTTACACTAACCTTTGTTATTACCCAAGGTTGGTGATCCAAAGCAGCTTCCTGCTACTGTCCTCTCAAATATTGCAAGTAAATTTCTCTACGAGTGCAGTATGTTTGAACGTTTGCAAAGGGCTGGCCATCCTGTTATTATGCTTACTGAACAGGTATGTTTTTTGCTGTGTTACCCTGCTTGCCCAGTTGACAATTTATGATGTCAATGTCATAAAAGAGTTTTGCTTTATAATCTTTATGGTGATTGGATTGGGCAGCATGGATAATCAAGTTATCTGAACCTGAACCTGAAACTGAAGTGTGATAACATAATGCGAACTATTTCATGCAAAATGTCCAAGTGGATGTGAGAGGGATCATCATATGATTCATGTCCTTGGTTTCTTGGGTGTTAGCATATGATATAACCAAGTTATTATATTTTTAATCCCTGTATGATTGGATCAAACAATCCAGAAATTGGTGCGCATGGCAACTGAATTTTTTTATTAGGGAATTGGGGGGTGAAAGTAAGAAGATAAAACGATTAGGGGAGAAATAGTCCATAATTTACTTCTTATGATGCTTAAATTCACCTGATCTTATCTATTATTTTCTACTTTTGGGTCAGTTTTGTGAGTTACTTTTATATTTTCCTATTTAGAATTCAAAGTTGAAACCCTTTGTTTATGATTTTTTTTAACATGGCAGTATAGGATGCACCCAGAAATATGCAAGTTTCCTTCATTGCACTTCTATGACAACAAGTTGCTAAACGGCAGTCAAATGTCTAACAAATCAGCACCCTTTCATCAGACCAAGTGTCTTGGACCTTATGTATTCTATGATGTTATTGGTGGTCGAGAGCTCCGTGGAAAAAATTCTGGGTCATTGTCTCTATATAACGAGCATGAGGCTGATGCTGCGGTTGAAGTGCTTAGGTTTTTCAAGAAGAGGTACAAATGTACAATCTCTTTCTCTTTTTTCCTTCTCTTAATGTGGGTGATTGTTTATAAGACTCTATTTGAATGCTTTTTAAGGTACCCTGCTGAATTTATTGGTGGAAGAATTGGCATCATTACTCCATACAAGTGTCAACTTTCACTACTACGATCTCGTTTTCTTAATGCATTTGGATCTTCAAACATAGCTGATATGGAATTTAACACTGTGGATGGTTTCCAAGGTCGAGAGGTGGATATACTATTATTTTCCACTGTAAGAGCAGCAAATGCAAGCTCTGCTGCACCTGGGATCAATCCAAGTAGTATTGGCTTTGTTGCTGATGTCAGACGGATGAATGTTGCCTTGACAAGAGCCAAGCTATCACTCTGGATTTTGGGTAATGCAAGGACTTTGCAGACAAACCGCAACTGGGCTGCTCTTGTGAAGGATGCTAAAGAAAGAAATTTGGTTGTGTCAGCAAAAATGCCATATCATTCAATGTTTGAAACAGCTTCCAAAAATAATCATTTTCCAGAAAACTCTGATATCTGTGCAAGGCCACTGAAGCATGAGAAAAAGGTTAAAGATGCCAGCCAGAATATAACACAAAATTTGGTCAATGAGAAGGAAACCTTTGAGAGGAAAAAGCAATGTATTGTTTCTGAAGTACAGGATAGGAATACAGGTAATGAAGATGACAATGCTTTTTCAGCTCTTGGAAAAGGTGCTCAAAGTAAGCTAAGAAATGCCAAAGATGAATACAGTTTCAGCAAGGAGGAGGACACTTCAGGCCTAGTTGGAAAACGTGACAACAGAGCCTCTAGTGATGGTCTGCCTACAATCTTAGGTCAGCAGGTTAGTAACAGTGGAAGAAAAGGCAACGATAAAATGAAAATTAGCATGGGGAGGACGATTTTGGCCAAGAGGCAATCAAAATTTGAGAATTCAAGGAATAATTTAGACCATCCAGAAGAAGAGGCAGGTCGCAGACATAAATTATCAAAGCTTTCAGTATCAGAAAAACCAAGTATATCTTCTGCAAGGGATAGGAGCAGCAGTCATAAAGAAGTTTCTACTCCCTCGATGGAAAGCTGTGAGAAAGATAGAGAGGCAAATGATGGTGGTAGAACTCCCAATCTAAGTAAAGTTTCTGAGAATTCAAAAAGGAAACAACAGCGTGAAGCTGTTGATGCTATTCTTTACTCATCTTTGATATCTTCAAAGAAGGCTGAGGCATCGACAAAAGTCCCCACAAAAAGGCCTTTTTCTTCATCTGTTGCAAGTGGGAGTATGAGACCACCCAAGACAAGAAATGGTAAACTCCTAAGTCCCTTGCTTACTAATTTTGTATGATGTATTGTTCATAGTTGTTATCATAATACCTTTGAAAAATATATTTTGGAATCTTGACAGCTTTCTATATTTTCATGTCTATCTTCTATCTTCTGTGGTGTGTGTTTCATTTAATCGCAAGTTTGTGGCATACATGATCTCTATTTTTCTTGCTATTTCTGAAAAAGAAAAGAAGCTATGTCTTCCGATAAGATCTATGATTGCCAATTAATGTTCCTTAATGCAAATTAAAAGTGGTCTTCTTTTGATTGCATTTACTCCCCTGAATTTAGGAATTTGTGTATGTTTCAGTGAGACCAGATCCATCAGCACCGGATTAATGAAGGAACAATTGAGCTCCCAGGAGTAAGGTTGAAGTTTTTTTATTGATCCTCTGATCATTGCCTCAATTCTATGAATTAAGCTGGACATAATTGATGCTTCTCCATCGATGACCTAAAGGTGTGCAGATTTTTATGGGCTGCAATATGGAGATCACTGGAAACTGTAAAAGGAAGAGATTTCATTTGTCTCTATGGATGTTTAGCCATAACAATAAAGATTAGCTATCTGTCTATATAGTCGTAAATTTGTGTAAATAAAAGAAATTTTGTTTGATGTAACTGACAATAATTCGATATGTCACTGAGATGTAAAAAATTATAGAGATCTTAGTTTTTGGACTTAGAAGCATCATGCATTCCCATGTTTAGAGTCATTCAAGTATCTTAAATACTGATATAAAAAGGAAAACATGCCAAATGCCTCGTATACTTTTTTTTAAAGACGTGTTCCACCTCATTGGACTCTTAAATGCTTGGTGCTAATAATTTGTATATTGGTGATGAGAAGAACCAATCAAGATTATGAGTATGTTGGTGACTGTGTATATGACTGGAGAATTAGTTGGCAATTCACAGTCGGACACAGGGATAGTATAAACATAATATTTGAATGTGTACACATATATAATTTCACATGCATTCTTGCAGAAGGTCAGAAGGTGCCCATCCTGTGTCCGTCAGCTTATAATCGCATCAATGATAAAATGAGCAGGTTCCATTTTTCTTTCTTTCTTTCTTTCCCTTCCAATCCAACTTTGTTTTATCTATATATTTGGGACCTATCCTCAATAATTATCTTCATGATTCTCACTTCCTACTCTTTTATTAACAATTTCTTACCTGTTTTTGAAGTCAGACAGTCATGTGAACTAGCATTTTCATCGTCAATTTTATTTTTTTGGGGGTATAGAATGTAACAGTTCATATATTAAGTTAGAAAGAATACGAGCCATCTATTCTCAACCCTCCCAGAGGGTGGAGACAGGTATGAAGATAAGAGACAAAATGTTCTTTGAAAGAACCTAAGGAAAAGGAAGCAAATGAGTGTGCTTGCTTATAGCTCATTTAGAAAATCTGAGACTGACAAGTCCTGCATCTGCATGCATGTATGTCAGTGATATTACTACTTTGTGTGGCCTCCCGCTACTGTTACGTACATAAAACACCACTTTACTTGCGAAAAAGGTTGAAACTAGGTAGCTTCCACTAAGTCTGTTAGTCGTATTTGGTCTTTCTGATTCTTATATGCATGTATTACTGATCAGCTTTCTATTGGAGGTTAGACATTTCATCATTCAATAAGAAAAGGAAATGATAAAGAACGAAAAGTGTGCAGGTCTCACTTCCCTGCAGAGTGCAGGGTTAATTAATATATTATTAATATGTGGTGTGTCAACAACAACATATACGAAATTCAAATTTGGGGACAAGAGAGAAAAGATATGTAGGAAGAAAACTTGCTTGCCAGATAGCAACTAATTGACGGCTTCAATTGTCTATGCACAGCAACAAAAAATATTATATTGGTGCTGAAGTAATGATCGGTTGATCACAGCAACACAGAGTATCACGTGACCTGCACGTGATTCTCATAAATGAATGCACATGTGATCATCTTTCCAAGATGGAAATAATACAAGGCAATAGATATCATATAATGATATGTGATGCACAATGAAATGCAGAGATTGAATAATTAACAACAGAGATATGATTTATTACTTATGACATTCTCCATAAACAATAAAATACTATTATTCTCACACACACACAAAATTCTCAAAATATACGGCAAGTCTCACACATATATAGTAATGATTAATGAATAATGACATGCATATGCATTGAAAATAATGGAGCTTATAATCATTGTGGTGGAGGGGTCCATAAAAAATATAGATGCTTCCATTTGGGAGTCACCGAAGGAAAATCTTACAAATATAATTGAAAATGTGTTCATGTTGAGGACAGTTCCTAACGAATTCCTCGAGCTAGCTAAGATAGTTAGTGGATTATAATGGTGAAGAGAATGGATCATATGAAACCTGAATCCGTTTCCATTGGTAGGGTTGGGTGAGATGAAATGTGACTATATGCGCTGTTCACTTCACTTTCTATTTGCTCTTGTTAGTCTCAACTTCCAACGATAATAATCAATATCCATTTGGTATATACATAATATATGGTGCAGCGATGAAGAGGGACCTGACAGTACACCAACTTCCTGCAATTATTTTACCCTTGATCAACTCAAGCAGTGCAACTATTTCTAGTTCCCAAAAATTCATGAATTTTGCATTTGCAAGCAGCGCATTCACTCAAGCAGAAAAACTGCATTTTATTGCGTAGAGATAATTCTCTAATCGTTTATACGTTCTCAATTAAAGTGTATTGTTATTTTAGATGTTGCTCGCAATTAGGTAATTAAGTATTCATCCTAATTTTTAAAAACAAGCTAATTATCCCAAAGTTGTTGATTTATACATGTATGTTGTGACCTATAAGTAAAGCAGGACTATCTCAATAATAGGTAGACATATATCATTATTAAAGAGAGGAGTCAATTTGTTGAGCCCGGCAAAGAAGGGAGAAGCTAGTGATAATCTTTGTGCCAAATTAATTCAATACTACTATTACTATTACTATTATTATGTAGGAGGACGTGAACACAAATAAACTTGAATTTCGCCTTGTACTTAATTATATGCTTGTCAAATTGATGTCAACTCATGCCATCCATTATAAGTAAACTTTCTTTTTTGTGCACCACTTCCAGAAAGGTTGAAGCAGAAGCAAGAGAGAGGGAGAGAGAGAGAGAGAGAGAGAGAATTTTTACTTGGTCTCTGTATAATGCAAGTATGCCCATGTGAACAGAGGAAGGGGTAAGTAAAGCCATAGATTAAGAAAAGCTAACAGCAAAATGAGGGGAAAAAATAGAGAGAGACAGAGTGAGAGGAAAGCCTTAGCTCCGCCAAAACAATAAATTAAAGTTATAAGATAGTATCATACACTTGTTCCAATAAATATAAATATTGGTAACAGTAAGTAAGCATAAGAAATTAGAGGTAGCTAGATCCGAACTCTGAAGAAGCATTAAGTAAATCAAAGTCTATGTACAATTTGTGCATCCTGTTGGATCGGTTTGACCAAATAATTAGCATTCATAATTACTTCTGGTACATAATATTCCTTACTATTTAAATGCAAATGGGCCTCGTGATTTACATTTTATTTCCTTATATGTTACTATTTGATTAGTGTTCCATTCATGGGGTGAACGGATCAAGTGCTGCCAAACGCACAAACCGGGCACTATTATAACATTTTTAATTTGGGAAAACCATGAACTTGTCCTTTGAGAAAAGGAATTATATTTGCTAATTCAACAACTTAGGAAAATATATTTAAATTAGAGAACTGAGCATATATATATATATATTAATGCTTTTTTAGACCACAGTATAGATTCATTTTTTATATGTCAAATTTTGTGATTGGTTTGTGACTTGCAAGTCTCATTGTCAAATGCCATCTCTTTTTTCAGAAAAGTAACTTGGGTAAATGTTAATTGTGTGATTATCATTTTATTATGTTGTAGTTTTCTTTTATTTTTCTTCTAGCTATATATAAACATTGATTTTTCCATATACGTAATGCTTAATTAATTAGTCTCTTCTTATCATATACCAAGCTTAATAATTTCTTCCTAAACAATAGTTTTAAGTAATATAGTGTCTCTATCTAGTAGAGTTAATTTGTAGTAGAACTCTTACATTTCGCCAAAAAATGAGAAAGCTAAAGTAAGAACGAAGCTATCTACATTAAGAAAATGTTTCTCAATGCATGGATATGACATTGAAAGAGTAATAATTTTAGTGCAAGTCAAACAAAATAGATTTTTTGAAAGAAAAGTTGATTTTATGATATTGAATAAAGAAATTAGGGCTTCCATGTTGTGTTTGTGAAACTAAGATCATGTCAACCTGCTGGCTTGCTGTTTTTATGTAGCATTTGTTGTATAAAGAAATGGGGAATTCACATGGAAATCACTGAGTGCCATCTTCCATAATCTTCTAAACACTAAGTATCCAATAAAAAAAGCAACAATGATTCAAGATGCCAATATATAAATAATCTTAATATATATACAGGTAACAGACAAAGAGTTAAGAGTAAGAAATTTTGAAAATAATCTTAGATGCCTTTTAGCTTTTGACTGCCAAGCTAGTTAGTCATCGCTACAGAAATTAATAATTAATTAGTACATAACAATAGATAAGGAAGTACGAACATTTCGATGAATTAGCCTAAAATTTCAAACTATTTAGTTAAGCTGTAAAGAAATTGGTAAGAACTCAAAAACCAATGGTAGTGAGGCTTGAGAAGCTATCAAAGTACATACCTTGGGATTAAATAAACATAACTTGTGATGGTTCTGATTCTTGAGGCAGTTGCACCTGCAACCGACGCACCCTAACTTCAATTATATAATTGGTAGATAATATAAAACCAATTTAGGAATAAAATATTGAGTAAATTAAGAGAGGCCAGCGTCTTGACCTTCCTTAAATCCTTGCTCCACCACCCACTTGAGATTCACACAAGAGAGTCAGAAATAGGGCATCCAAACCACAAATTAATACGTACGCCTTGATGGATTCAAAGAAGTCTAACAAGATCAGAGAAATTGTTAGGCTTCAACAAATCCTCAAGAAGTGGAAGAAGGTTGCAAATGCTTCCAAGAACAGCTCTGCCTCCTCTTCAGCTACCACCACCTCAAGCAGCAGCAATGGCAGTGGAAGTAAAGGCATAAAGTTCTTGAAAAGAACTCTGTCATTCACGGATGTTTCTTCTTCAAATTCAAACGATGTGGTTCCAAAAGGGTTTCTTGCTGTTTGTGTTGGAAAAGAGCTCAAGAGATTCATTATTCCAACCGACTACTTGAGTCACCAAGCATTTGTAATGTTGTTGCGTGAAGCCGAAGATGAGTTTGGTTTCCAGCAAGAAGGAGTGCTCAAAATTCCATGCCAAGTGTCAGTGTTTGAGAAAATCCTGAAGGTGGTCGAAGAGAAAAGAGAAATCTTGTTGTCACATGAATGGTTTAATGCAGATAAGGACAAGATTGGTTGTTTCTCATCAGATTGTGAGGTTACACCCTCTCCTCATGCTCAAATGTGTAGATGATGGATCAATTATAAATTACTTCTCGAGTCATCAGAGCATTGATAGAGAAAAAAGGACTTAATTAGACGATTATTTAGACTTGATCAATAAGCTAGTTAGTTTCCCTTTTGTTTTGATATAGTTTATAAATTAATCATCAATCACAAACAATTTGATGCCTTATTTTGTGTATCTATCTTTTTTATTTCAAAAGACATCCAATGCTTCTGCTGAAATCTCATCTGATTGACTATGTATTGTAGTAAACAATAATATCTTGCTATATATTGATCTTCTTCTTTTTCTTCTTTCTCTCCATATATAGGATTATGTTTAATATATATTCTCATAAATTTAACGAAACTGTTTGTGGGAAAGGTCGTCATATATTTTGACTCAGTGATGATCCTCATAATGACAAACACCCTCCTTCCCTCGTCTTCAAAAAAAAAAAAAAAAAACTACCTTGTGCACTTCCATTAATTATTACAGGCATGGTTGCAATAATTAATTCCACATCTTATGTGGATAAAATGTGATCCGAAATATGCGGAGTCCTCCAGCAAAGAATTTGATGATCCTAGTTTTCATAATATTTTAATCAAATGATGAACCATATATATAGTAATAGTAGTGAGTGAGTGAGAATCAGAAATACTGAAATATATATAAATTTAAATCTCAGGATCACATATATATAGTACAAATGTAGTGTACCATTAATGGCACTCTGTAATATAAAATCTTGAAACAGAAACAGTAAACAGAGGTGGTGCATGCATGGAAGAAGGTTATTTAATGGTATGGCTTCTTACGTTGTTTCTTGGTGCTCTTAGAGAAACATGTCATGAGAATTTGCTCAAAATCCTCTTCTTCACATGGGATTTTAAGAGCACCATCATGCTCACACCCAAATTCCTCAGCCACCCTTTCCATCAAAACCCTAAACTCTGGCATCGTTAAGAAGCTTATTGGAATCACAAACCTTCGAAGCTGTGGCCCCACATAAACAGCCAGGTATCCCTTCTGAGTCTGTGACGAACCCCGGCTGGTGCCATCGGACAATTCTCTGGTAACCGCAAGCATGGACTGCCCTAAATTATCTTGGGATTCCAAGATTGGTTTCCTCCTGATTTTCTGATAATTGCTCGCTGAATTTTGGTAGAGTTGGTGCTTGATGTTGGTGGCAGCATCTTTAAGAGGGCTTGGGACTTTTGGAGCTGCCAAGGACAAGGACAAGGAGAAGGACAAGCTTGCAATTTTCATTTTCATGATCATGCATGTATCAATTACACAACCAATATTAATTGCATTTATTAATTTATACAATATATGTAATTAAATGAACAAACAGTTTATCTCTTCTTCACAAACTTCTTCCCATATATTGTCTCCTTCAATATTTACAGCCATCTCTCAAACTCCTATATATCAATTAGAAGAAAAACAGGAAATGAAAAAAATCAAAAGAAATTATAATATGCCAAAGTTTATGAGAAAATAAATTATATGGACATATCATTGGGGTGGTATAACTAAAGCGGGTGAACTGTAGAGTGGGGTTATGGAATGCATGGAGAAAGAGAAATAAAGAAGGCTAATAATTCGATCGTATCATTGCAGAGGAGGAAAGGTTCTTTGGTAAAGAAACCTTTTCTCTGCGAGAGACATTTAAACATTTGATCTTTTAATTTGTAGCTAAGAGAGAATGTCAGTACCCATCGATCGCCATTAATAACATAGTAATCTACGAGTGGTTGCATAAGAGTTGGAATAGTTATTTTAGTTAAAAGAGTGAAAATGTGAACCATTAAAATCCCAGAAGGGATTGAATGATTGGCCATGTATTTCTCCCAACCTTGCATATATGGCGCTATGTCTTCTTAAGCCAGTATTTTTCATCTTTTATTTCTACTTTCTTTTCCAAAAAAATTAAAAAGAAGCGTAAATACCTGAGGTTGAAAACCAAATACCAGTCCATTATTAAAAGGAACTTTAAAATTAATTTTTTCCAAAAAATTCCAAAAATATATTGCAAGTTCTGTATGTCTTGGCCTAATATTTTTCTTTTTCTTTATTTTTATTTTGTCATTTTTTTTTTTGCTAATGTTTGTTTTTTGGTCTTGATTGTAAAGGAACAGAGTTATCACCATAGCCCAAATAAGGAAAAAAAAAAAAAAGGAAAGAGCCCGTAAGAACAGAACAAAACCAAACAGAAGCATTTGGGTCATGTTTATGCATTTAGTATTGGGCCATTATCCTTTTGAATCTAACAAGTGCTTGAATTTTTCTTTTTAGTCAGCCTTCTTGCTGGTGGGCTTTTGTATGGCATCATGTGGGTTTAATTAGCTTTTGTTTATACGGCAACAAAATATGAGATAGTCACTCCAGTATATATATATATATATATATGAGAAAGTCATACAAGATATTATAGCGAAAGAAAAGCAGTTTAAAATATAAAAATATATAACAAAACCATATTCGTTGATCTTCTTAAATTATTTATATATAAAGAGAATTATTTTTCAGTTATACATTAGAAGTGTAAATTTGACTGTTTTCGTACATCTTAAAATGAAATGTTGATCAAGATAGTTGAGTAGAATGTCTACAGAAATATGTAAAATTAGGTATATAATGTTTTATTCCAATGTCAGTGTATTAACTAGTTGATTAATAATATTTTTTTTTTACAACTATTTCTATTTGATTAGAATGTTAAGCGGGGGGAGCAATGGCAAGGAATAAGGATATTTAGGAAGACGAAAATGGGAATGTTAAAAGGCATTTTTAGTAATGGTTGTGTATTGCTACTGAGACTTTGGTAATCTCAGAAGTCAGAAGCAATAATGGCCATAACTGCTTCAATTATAGAAAAAAATTGTAAGAAATATCAATTTACATTTCCGCGCTGATGTTGGGGAAACGAAAAGTCCTCACTAAACATGCATCTCCCAAGGCCAAGGGTCAGGCTTTTGAAGTTATAATTAAGGATCCCTTCCCCAAATCAGTACTGCTCATCTCATCAGGAACAGCAACAGGAATAGTGCTACACACACAAGGTATCTGTTTGTATGTATGTAATGTAATGTATAGTATGCCAATTCATCACACAAGCATGAAGCATATATAGTTGTTAGGCAAAGCATAACATAACAGTCCTAAACAGAGTCACCTTTTCCCTCCTTCTTAAGTCTTGGTCAATTTCATCTTTTCTTTCTTTCTTTCTTCTGCTACTCTACTTTCTGTTTGTATGTATGTAATGTAATGTATAGTATGCCAATTCATCACACAAGCATGAAGCATATATAGTTGGTAGGCAAAGCATAACATAACAGTCCTAAACAGAGTCACCTTTTGCCTCCTTCTTAAGTCTTGGTCAATTTCATCTTTTCTTTCTTTCTTTCTTCTGCTACTTTACTTTTTCTCTGAGGGTGACAATGACTCCTGTACGGCCATTTGCTTTTGGTAACCCATATAAGTAAATATGTTAATGGAGTAAAGGAATCTCTAGGTATACAAGAGAGGAAAAGAGAGATTATGATTCAAGATTTGCATCTCTTCTTTTCTTTCCTTCATTTTTATGGCTATAGCTATACACACACACACACACACACACACACACATATATATATATATGCAGCCACCCATACATTAATAACACATATATATCTTATAGCGTCACTGCTAAGCTACCTCTTTCTCTTCCTCTGTATTTGAATTCGATTTGCTTTTGAGTAAATTAATTTAGAAAAGAAGCGAGGAAGATGAAGAAAATTGATCACAAAAAGAAAGAGGTTGAGGTTGATGGTAGAGAATTGTTAGATACGGTGTTCTCTTGGTCTATCAGGGATGTTCTCGATGTAGATCTCTACAAAGCCCAGGTTTGCTCCCCACCATCATCATCCTCTTTCTTACACTCTTTTTTGTCAATTATGAGCCACAGCTAGGGGCAATGCATGCATGCATGTCAATTGGTTAGATTTGTAAAGATATCAATTACAGTAAAAGGTTGTGTAATTGTTTGATTTGTTAGACATATTACAAAGGGCCAAAGAAATATTCTTCTCATCATAGGAATGCAGTTTTAACTTTCAATTAACTCAGTTTCACTAATGCTCATTCGTCAACATTGTATACTAATTCAACTCGGCAATGCCAGAACATCTTGAGCCTTACTATTTGGTTGAGTATCAGTCGCACAGAACCTAATCAATGTAATAGCATAGATTATGCTATGGGAGTAGATAGTTATAGAATAGAATAATTAGAGATCATTCTGGGACATCAAATTTATCCAAGTTATTGCCTTTTGAAAGAATATTTAGTCACACAGACTTAGTTATTTTGATACCTAACTAAGTGCTTATTTACTGCATTCAATTGTCGGCGTTCAGCGTTGACAAGACAAGTATTCTAAGTTCTTGCTCATTTGTTTGACAGGTGAAGAAAATCCCAGACGCATTTTCATCAAAATCTGCTTATTTGAGTTCATTCGGTTTCCCACTCCTTGAGGAAGCGCGCGCTGACTTGCTATCAAGCATGAGTAGTCTATCCCAAGCACCTATATGCGAAATATTCCTTGTCAGAAAAGCAAAGAATTTTCAACTTCCCAGCGACTTATTTTACCACCTTGTGTTGAAAAGGCATGGAACAGGTAAATATGAGCCTGTAGTTGGAGACCTCATTGCTCTAACCCATGTAAAACCAAAATGCATTGATGATCTCAACACGCCCAACAATCCCTATGTTGTTGCCTTCATTCATAAGGTAAAGGTAGATGGTTATTCTATTCCAATTGAATTCTCAGTGCTATCATCCAAACTCATCACAACTGAAGGTATGGTTAAGTACGAGCAACAAACTGTCTTTGCTGTTTGCCTGACTAACATGACCACCAATATACGCATCTGGATGTCACTCAACAGTAAACTGAAAGGGGGCAACATGAAGATTATTGATCAAGTTCTTCAAAACAATTCCTCTGTAAGAAAATTTACGAGTTCCTAAATTTTTGTTGAAATTAGAGTTGAGAGACTTGACCCATATTTTCATATGATATACATAATTGGTATCTTGACAGGATTCTGAAACTTGTACCAAATGCCGCGGCATGGAAAATTGCAATGCTAGATATTCAGAAATTAGAGGCCAAATATACTCCCCAGATTTAAATGACTCCCAAAAAGATGCAGTTCTAAGCTGCATTAAAACAAGGGAATGCTATCATGAGAACACAGTCAAATTAATATGGGGACCTCCCGGGACTGGGAAGACAAAAACCGTGGGCTTGCTGCTATCATTTCTCCTTAAAATGAAGTGTAGAACACTAACATGTGCTCCCACTAATGTTGCAGTACTGGAAGTTACAAAGCGGCTCCTAAAGCAAGTTACGAATAACGAGTTTCAACATGGTAATTATGGGCTTGGAGATATTGTTTTATTCGGGAATGGAAAGCGTATGATGATTGATGATCATGATGAACTTCAAGATGTATTTCTTAATTACCGTGTTGATGCACTGGGAGAAACTTTGCGTGGGTGGACGCGGAGCTTATGCTCAATGATATCTTTGCTTGAGGACCCAGAAAAACAGTACCTTGAGTACTTGAAAGACACAGATACCAGAGAGAAAGACAAGAGCCTTGACAATGAGAAGATAAAGAGCAATCACGAAAAGGAGGCAATCAGTGGCCAAAAGTCCAAAGGCAAGAATAAAAAGGAAGTAAGAAGAAAGGACAAAAAGCTGAAAGGAAAAAAGGAGTTCTCAAGAGACAAGGAATATGTGGGTGGCCTATCTAAAAGCTCGGAAAATGAACAGGAGCATGTAAAATGTGATAAACCTTGGACTTTCGAGGAGTTTGTATGTCAGAGATTCAATAGCATAAATGAACGCCTAACCTCTTGCATTCCGAATCTGTATACACACCTACCAACTTCTTTCATCTCATTAGAAGATTTGAAGAACATGTCCAAAGCACTTGCTCTGCTTCCTTCTCTCAAAACGTTGTTAAATAAATTCAGCAGAGGGAATGCTGGGTTAAAGCAAATACTTTATGTATCCCAAGACAGAGAGAGCAAGGTTGGTAGCTTTTTAAAGCTGAGAATGGTAAGGAAAGAGTGCCTTCATATACTTAAGTTGCTTCCTCAGAAATTCTCTGTTCCGATTTCTGATACCAGATTAAAAAATTTCTGCTTGGAAAATGCACGCTTGATCTTTTGTACCGTGTCAAGCTGTGTCAAATTGCATGTAAGGGGGATGCCTCCGCTGGAAATATTGGTTATTGATGAAGCAGCACAGCTCAAAGAATGTGAATCAACCATTCCTTTGCAGCTTTCTGGTCTACGCCACGCGATCCTTATAGGGGATGAAAGGCAATTGCCTGCAATGGTTCAAAGCAAGGTTTGGAGTACTATGATGATATACTCTCTTTACCACTTCTTTGCCTTTTTCACACGTAACTAATAATTTTAATGTTAACACAATCGAATTGTTTGTTCCTAGATTTCTGAAGAAGCAGAATTCGGGAGAAGTTTATTTGAAAGATTGGTTTTGTTGGGGCGCAAGAAACACCTTCTCGATGTACAACACAGAATGCATCCATCCATTAGTTTATTCCCCAAAAGGGAGTTCTATGACAGTAAAATTTTGGATGGTCAGAATGTCAAAGAGAAAAGCTACAAAAGGAAATTCCTTCAGGGAAAGATGTATGGCTCCTACTCTTTTTTGAATGTGACACATGGAAAGGAGGAAATTGATGACAAGCATAGTCAGAGAAACATGGTTGAGGCATCCATTGTCTCAGCTATAGTCGAAAATCTTCATAAAGGTGCGTGTACAAATGTAGCTAAATTGAAATCACCAAAATGCAAATCTTTTCTGCTAGAATATGGTCTCTAAGTGTGATATCTTTGTTTCCTAGCTCGTTGTTGATAACTGACTCGGTCATTTCTGTTTATCTCTTTTTTCCGTTCTAAAAAGAATATGTTAGGACAAAGAAAAAGGTGAGAGTGGGGGTCATATCACCGTACAAGGCTCAAGTTCAAGCCATTGAAGATAAAGTCAAGAGATATGCTAAAGATTTTGATTCTGATAGTGGCTTCAACATAAACGTTCGTTCTGTTGATGGGTTCCAAGGTAGTGAGGAGGACGTGATAATTATCTCGACAGTAAGATGTAATGGCAGGGGATCAATTGGTTTTCTTTCTGAGAGGCGAAGGGTAAATGTGGCATTGACCCGGGCAAGGTGGTTAGGTTTACTCGAACCTCAGATTATTACATGCTATCCCTCTTGTGGCTTTGCAGTTAACACTCTTGTTTTGCTATATATGTAGGCATTGTCTTTGGATTCTTGGGCACGAAACAACATTAGTTAACAGTAACACTGTTTGGAGGGGATTGGTGATAGATGCTAAGAAACGAGGTTGTTTCTATAATGCTGAGGAGGACAATAGCCTAGGCCGGGCCATTTTGTCTTCCTTGATTGAGCAAAATGAAGTAGATACTTTACAGAATATACGTCTTCCTTTGTTCAGAGACAGAAATACAAGATGGAAGGTGCGCAGGATTTTCTCTTCAATCCAACTTCAATGTATTTTGGACTAGTTTACAGAATTGCAAATAAGTTCAAAAAGATTAGACTTTCCATGTTAAACACACACAATATGCTATTTTCTCTTCTAGTCTAGAATTGACGCTAGTTCTTACTTCAAAACAAAATTAGTCGCCTCAGAGATTAAATGGTCACTTCTGTAGCTGAATTTGGTTGTTCCCTGGTCAACAAACATAATTGATCAAATAGCAGGTGATATTTTGCCATGTCTTTGGTTTAATCTACCAAGAGAGTTTAGATTATATACAGAAATCGCTAAGTTAAGAGAGTGAGGGTATTCTCAAAAGATGGTGTTTCTTTTTCTTAATGTGCTTTCCATTATAGGTTCAATTCAGTGATGAATTTTGGTATTCCATGGGGAGAGTTGGAAACAGGGAGACGTGCAACCAAGTGCTTTGCACAATAGAAAAGCTCTCAAGTGGTTGGCGTCAGAATCACAAGAAGAGAAACATTTTAGTCCACGGTGGGGTGTCTTCCCAGGTGTTAGAGGAATACATGGTCAATAGGTTGCTGAGTCTTTTCTGGACTGTGGACATTCTCCAGGAGAACTCACATTACATTCAGGTCATGATGGTCTGGGATATCTTGCCAAAGTCTGATATTCAAAAGATAGCAAAACGTGTTGACATATCATATAGTAGCTATACAACAGTTATGATAGAGTGCTGCAAATACAAATGTGTTGAAGGGTAAGTGTAAGCACTACTGATTTTCAAGCAAAAAAATTGTCAATTCTATATTTGAAGCACCACTCGGTTTTCTTAACATGTTTCAGGAATGTTGTCGTTCCAATGAGATGGCCAGTGGACTCAAGCATGAGCTCTGAAGTTCAAGCTGTGGAGTTGTCGAAACCATTTGCTTTACTTAGTATAGGGGGAGTTTCAAAGACAAGAGGCTACAACCAATGGGTAAGGAAGCTATAAGCCTATAAGTGTAATTACGGTTTTCAGTAACCGAAGAAAGGGCACAGCTGAGGTTAAAGTCAAATTCACTGGAAGAAAAGAAAATGAATGCAGAAGGAAAATACAGTGGGGCCAATAAGACCGAGTAATTAGAAATTATAGAACTGAACTAGAAAGCACGATAGCATATTGCTCATCAGTGACAAGCCAAGCAAAAAATTCGCAATGTTCTGTCTACTTTCCTGACAATCACAACTTATATCTCAAAAAACCCGGAGACTATCACTCTTTATTTTCCTATTAACCTGAAATATGATTATTGCCATAATTATGGTATGCTTTATGCTTATGAATATGATTATACATGTCACCAATTGCCATTCAGGAAGTCCAATTTGTTCCAGTCAGTGACTATGAGTGATTAGATTATCACAGTGATCCCTTCCTCTCATTGACATACCGTCATATTCCTATTGTGGTGTTTCTCATGATGCCATATAATTCCCTGGGCTGTTTAATTACATGAGCCATAAGGAAGCAGTCCAATTCTGTGTCATTGTCTTGCGTAACGGTCGACTAGTGCTTTAGCTCTCTCTGGTGCAAAAAAACGAGCCTGCACAAAGAGCCAAGGTTCAACAAATGGTGAACAACTACATTGAAAAGATTTATAAAGACAGGATAAATAATCAACAAGATCCCAAGAACATCAATTTAAATCAAGCCCTGGCTTCCAGGGCACCATTGAAAACTTGTGTGCTACTTGAATACACCTGCTTGGGCTGGCGATCTTGTAGGACACGTTACTAACTTACCCACCCAGAATACGGGTTGGTCTATGTATATATGTTGCTTAACATTTTTTTAAATCTACTAAGAGGCAAGTAAAAATTCATATACTAACTTGTATGAACATCCTCTCTGCATCTCCAACGTTGTTGTTCTCTTTCAGGATAATTCCCTGCAGAAGTATAACAGTGATAAGATTTGAAAGCATGTCCTCTTTCAAACAACGCTGATTAGTCCAAAGAGCATGATCAAGAATAGATGAGCTAACAAAGTAACTTCTACAAAACATTTTACTAACTGTTTTGAAGCATGAAACGTAGCTTTTGCACACTGTATAGAAGTCACTAACAAATGAATGAAGAAAACTAACTACAGCGTATTTGCAGAAGTTATCATGTTTTATGAAAGAATTTTGTGCTTTTGAAAGGTTTGTGCAACTAGCATCACTCAAATACGAAACAGTATTTCATTGCTTTTGCTCAGACCCTGCAATCCATGCCCCTTCCAAAAGAAAGGAGTCAAGTTGTAGTGATCTCCTGGATCTACTAATTTCTCTAGCTCTGTTCAATGAAAAGTTTTCTAATGATAAAAAGTAATACTACTAATATTACATTCTTATTATTTTTCTTCTTGTTTTCTTCAATTTGAATTACTATGAACAGAAACGAACATAACCTGCAGGACAAGTGTATAGAGGAGAGAATTAGAGACCTTAGCTAGGTATCCACGGAAATCATCAGGGTGAGTAGATATGAGCTGATCGTAAACAGCTACAGCATCACTGATATGGCCCCAATCTGAATAGGCTTTCCCAAGAAGTAATTCAACCTGAGTGTTGCAGAGATAGAAAGAACAAAAATAAATAAAAAAATTGAGATATGTTCTCAATGTAAGCAAAACCAAACAAATATACTGTTCATATTATAAAATAAATAAACAATGCTGAGTAGGAGGAAAAGAAAAAATAAGTACGCCATGAATGCTACATCAAGGAAGATCCTGAAAGGGGACTAGAAAATATCAAATGAAATTTATTCCAATTAATGGTGCCCCTAGAGGCTAGTGTGATTCCAATACACTAGGTCTGGTGGTCCCTTTGCCATTTTATAAAGTGCATTCATATACATGGAGAAAGCATTCATTGTAGAGAATTTTGTATCTCACAGCATAAAGTTCTTTAATTACTTTGTCCTAGTTAAGCTTTGTAAATTCACTATTATTTCTCAAACCTGTTTTTTATACATGAAAATGATGGTATTTTATAATCAATAACAGAGGAAGTGATAAAGCATTGAGGACTATCTGATTCTCCTGAAAATAATATGAAAGAAGCAAGTTGGTAGTCATTTTATTTTCATAATAGAAACTATTATCTGTTTCAAGAAAATATTCTTTTCATTTGACTTGAAACTCCAAGAATCTTAACTCCTGTAAAACCAGATACTACTAGAACAGATGGTATTTTCAGGAGTTTTCTATCTATGAGAAGAATAGAATGGGAAAAAAAATGAAAAGGGAATGGGAAAGGATAAGGAAACTGGTGCTCATCTTGAGGGTAAAACCAAACGATCATGTTGCCATTAAAATTATGGGCACATTTTCGTGCTGACGAGGGCCCTCTTGCACTGATGTTGTTAGGTAAAAACTACTCAGGCAACACAGTAAAGCACAAAACACAGAATGGATAGATTAGGCCTCTGGAATTGTATAACACTAGACACCACTGCCGCTGCAGGGTAGTGCTATTACAGCCCCTAGACCTCCAAAGAGAGTAATCTTTCATTTCCTCTAACAAGATAAAAATAACCGAATGCCCCTTCTAACTCAGCCACTTCCCTAAATAACACACTCCCCATGCACACACACGTGAACTCACCCAACTAACTTCCCCCCACATCCGGAACACCCCTTTTTCTCCTTTCATACACTCTCAGCCTTTTCTGCTGGTTTGGACCTACTTCAGTCCTAGAGGGTTCATCTAATTCAGGCCCACTATCCTCTAGTTCTTTTGGGCTAACAGATGTTTTCTCCTTTTTCCTTTTATTTCTTTCTTGCTCTCTTTAGGAGGGATTCCTAATCTTCCTGCTTTATAGCCTTTCTCTCTCTTAATAAAGTCTTCTTTATTGACCAAAAAAAAAAAAGTTTAAGTGTAGAGCTTTATATGTGAAATTAACATCTGTGATCACTGAACTAAAGCACAAGTTTTCATTTCGTAATTTATTGATCTTCAAACTATGTACATCTATCCCAATGAAGAAAAAGATACATAATCCATTATTTTTGGAAATATGACCTACTTGGATTGGGTCCAGCATCTGTGATTTCACTTGACTGCTATCAGCTTTATTGCCTAAGTTTTCTAAACTTAGACGCTCTCTACAGGCCAGAAGGAATTGAACAGCCTGTAGAAGAAACAATGAGAAAATGACATTTAAATTAATTCATAATCCACGAGAATCAGATGGTGTAACATGTACTATAGAGGTATCCACCAAGAAAGATTTAATTGGTGCGGCATGTGCATCCTAATAATTTGTTATCAGGATGACGAACCTCATCTGGCTTTTTTGCAGCAATCAATGAATTGGTGAGGCCTCGCAGGACTTCAAAATTGATATCTTTAGACACCTGTCAAGGAGCAAAACAAAATTCATGGATAATGCTGCTGGATTTTCTAAAGAAGCCTGATATAATTAACCATAAAAATTGATGGTTATAGCCTCTTCTACACTCTAATTTTAAATTCCGCTTGAGAATATGTGGGGTTGTATTTATGTGGTGAAAAACGTCCTATTTAATTGTGCAACTGATTGGTGTACACAATAAATATAACCAAAAAGCTGTAAAGCACATATCATGTTATGTAAAGAACAAAAAAAGAAAAGAAAATAAACCATAAATTCATCAAACTTATGTCATAAACTTTCATGTGTGCGCTTGATTCTTGGCATCCTTACTATGATTAAGCATTTCATTTTGGGCAATCATTGTAAACAGCTAACAGTGGCAAGTGTTCAGCACATGTTGAGAAGACTGACCATTGCTGAACTTTTGTATGCAACAACACTCCCTTCATAATCTTTTAGTTCAAACTTAACTTCTCCAAGCAAACGAAAAACATCAGGGTCACTAGGTTTTTCCTTGAAAGACAAAAGAAATCACAGCTATTAGTTCAAGGGATATATGGAAAGCATGACTTACACAAGATATATGGAGGCAAATTCAATGAGATGTCCAAGGTCAAAATATTAATAAACCTTAGACAAGTCATCAAGTAGAGAGGCAGCTCTTGCATACTCTCCTAGTTCTGCCAAAGTTACTGCAGCTCCCTGAAAATCCTTTCAAGTTATTCAGTAACACTGAAAATACCAGAATAGAACTAGAATCCCTGACTTACTTCAAGAGCAGCTGGATCTTTGGGGGAGTTACTTAGTGTTGTCTCATATTCCTTCAGTCTACTCTGCCACATATCAGGAAGCATATCTTTAATCATTCCGTAACTTTTCATACCAAAGTTAGTACTTTTAATATGTGTGTCAGAGACAGAGAAGGGCATGATGCTAGCCAATAGTGTAATACTTTTCCAGAACGATAGGAATGATTCCAGTGCAACATGACTCTACTTTAGCAACAAAGTACTGATAGACTTAAATTAGTAATGTGGATTTCAAGGTAAGTAGCTGCAAAGTTAATAGACAAGAAAGAGTTACTACTCTCTTCTCACATCAAATTTCCTGTGAAGAGAAACAACAAATTCAATTCTTTATTCCTTTTCCTGGAAATGAGTGTCTGTGCATGTAGAACGCTTCACATGAGTATATCTGATATGACATACCTCTCTTTCATATCAAAGCTTTCAGCATTCCTGCTTATTATGCCTAATTTTGGGAAACCTATGAATATTGCTGAAAGAAAAAAGACTAACCAAATGGATGCCAAAATTTGTTATCTACCAGCTGTCTCCCCTTCTTACCAATCTATGAAAGGAAACAATACTAGAGCAATTCATTGAACATTTTCTTCATATGAAAAGAAAAGAAAAAAACAAAACATGCATGCTGAGAAAATTAGTGCCTGAAGAAAAACAATAGTCAGATGAAAATGATACCTGAAGAGTAGCTTTCTCCTCCTCTGACAGCTTACTATTGACCACTGCACTGTCTTCAGTGGGACTAACACTGAAAGATTTAAATCCATATCTCAATTAAACAATTACTTATAACTCAAGCAATTAAAGGAACATGGTGAGGAAAAGATATCAATAATAGAACAAAATGATGCCGTATCTGCTATACTCCAGAATATTGTCTGTTTTTCAATGTGCATACATACCTTCCTGATGGAAGAAAATCTCCAAGAGCAAAAACCAGACCAAAGACCAAGACAGCTACACCTACTCCAATCTGTACCATGACAATTATATCTGTGTAGTATGTTCGAAGTACAAATTTATGTGCTAGAAAAGAACACTTTTACCTTGGTACCAAGGCCAATTGTCTTCTTGTCCGAGGCAATAGGTGCATCATAGTCAATTGCTCCAAATTCTTTTTCCTCATCTGCCTTTTTTTGTTCAAGTGCGGACCTGCGTAGGGCAGAAAACCGAATAATTCATTTTCAAATAATCTATGGAGATGCAAAACCAAAATTCTTACAAAAAGAGATTTTTGTTACAATCCCCCAACCAACAAAAAGTGTGGTAAGAAAGAGAATGAAAAGAACTAAAGCTATACCTTCTAACTGCTTTTAGCCGTTCCTCAAATTCAACATCCAATGAACTGTTCTTAGATTTTTTATCACCTCGAGAACTTAAACGAGGTGCCTCTACAAGGAAAACTTCATGTTAACTTGATGCATCAAAATAAACTAAAAGATACAAAAATAAGAGCATAACAAATCATAGGAAAGAGCAGTTTGCTAAACAGCAATTGACGCAGTTGCGCATATAACGGCAAGCATATCCACGCCTACAGATGAGTGACCGGATTACAGATCATAATTAGATGAACATATGTTTCATGGTTAAAAAGAAGTTAAACCTTCTGGCTTCAACTCCGTTCATTTTCATAGAGTTTTACCTTTATCAAGCTTGTTTGTGCTAATGAAATGTCTCAATCAATATGGGTTTCAAATGCAATTTCATATGCTTCCCTTTCTTGCTAAAAACAACAAAAGAGTAAGCCAATGTGATGCCAACAATAAACCAGTATACTTCACTAATTTTTGTCATATATAAGGTATGTGGATGCTCAAATTTACTTAGCATCAGATGAAGTGTGGAGATCCAACTATTTCAATGCAAGTTGAGTTTTAGCACTATTCCTCCTATAGTCTTCCTGGTAAAAGATACAATAGTAAAGGGGTGGAATCTGTGAGTCATCAACTGTAAGCATATAACAGCAATTAGCAAATCAAAGGATGTAAGCCGAAGTTGCCAAATATTAAATGAAAAGTTGATCCACTTACGAGGGGATACTGGGAAAAACTGTTTAGTTGTTGATTCCCTGCACCAAACAATACCGTTAAGCATTACAACAGTAAATAACATAATAGCAGAGTTAATCAGATAAACAGACGAAGGAGAGATAGAGATAGAGATAGAGAGACTGATTACTGAAGTAGAGAAAGGATTTTTAAGATAAGATACCTTTGCTGCGACGCCAAGCCCTTGTCCTCCCTCGAGGTAGTGATTTTGTTAGTCTAAATAATTAAAATCAACCAATGAATCTCCAAAAGGAAAAGAAAATCCCAAACACAAACAAGAAGAAAAGGATATAATTAGGAACCCCTATTATAATCAAAAAGCAAAAGTTGAATGCTGATACCCACCCACCATAAGTGATAATATGATACAAATGTTCAAAATTTTAATTTAGAAAAGGAAATGTCGAGCTTCATCGGACAAAAAAAAATTGAAAACAGACTTGTAGACTTGTAGGTGAATTTTAACGCAAGACACTTTGATGATCATTCAAGCACAGATAATTATAACTTTACGGAAACTATTCACTTTAAATGTTATGATATCTTTGACTTTAATCGGATGATTAAAAAGAGAAAGCTTTGAGCGAGAGAGACCTTGTTCTTGTTAGTGTTGTTGGCCCCAAAACCACGGCTGGGCTTGGAATCTGAGCATTGTATTTGAAAAGATAGAAAACCGCTGCCTCTGATTGTGGTATACATATGTGAAAATTTATCTCATTTTGTTTTAAACACACATAAGATGAACCACAACTTCATTCTCAGGAAAATTTTCTTGCTTTTCCAACACAGCAGCTCACGCACACTCTCACTTCGTTCCTTCTCTTACTACACAACAGACAAGGGAAAGCAAATGATAAGGTTTCCGTCTGTCAACTGTCACCCACCATTTTACGGTTTCCCACGTCATCACTTCATTTAATCCGCGTCAGCAAATATGATGGATTTTGAAAAAATTTATATTTATGTCCTTTAAAAATTTAAAATTTAATAAAATAATTTTTTAAAAAAGTATAATAATCAAATAATCCTTAAAAAAATTAAACATATATAATAAAATAATTCATATTTAATAGGTCTATTAACAAGTAATAAAATTAATAACGTGTCACCGTGACACGTTAAAATCCTAACAATTTCTAATCACCAAAAGTGCTGCAGAGGTGGAATACAAGTTTTAGAAAATGAATGAAAAAAAAAAAAAAATAGTGTCAGGGAAACACTAAACGATGTCGTTACAATTAGGTTGAAGGCTGCACATCAGGTCTTCGCTTCTTCCTCCTTCCTCTGCCCAAATCCCTATTTCCTCTTAAACCTCTGCCACTCTGCAATACCACCACCCCCTTCCTCGTCGTTGTAGCTATGATGTGACTTAAATAAAGATGAAATTGAAATGCAAGTTCTGTGAGTAATTTAGTTCACTTAAAATGCTGATTGCATAAAATATATGAGAAACAAGAGAGAGAGAAGGAGGGGAAGTCACCTTGAAAGGAAGAGAGCTTTTGTGTCACTCAATCCGGCTCCTCTCAATGAATTTCTCCAAATTCTTTAAGGGTTTTTGTGCGAAATTCGTTTTCTAAGACTACCCAAGCAATTTCTTTTTTCAAATGGTTCAATCTTCATCAAGTTTTTAGCTGCGATTTTACTTCTTCTCTTATTCTTATCTAATTAAGAACGAATTTCTCCAAATTCTTTGAGGGGTTTTATGCTCAATTCATTTTCTAAAACTTCTCAATTAAGGACGTGTTGTTCACCAGCAAGCTGGAGGTTGCCACTGACGAAGACGAGCATGCCGTTGTTGATGTGCCTCTAAATCCATCTCGCTCCATTTTCTCGAATACCTTTGCCAATGGATCTGGATCCATCTTGTTCACACCTGATCAAGAGTTAAAAAATAAGGTGGAAAAGTAAGTTACCCATGATTGGTGCAAGAGTTAAAAAATTATTCCTAAGAAAGTTAGATACCCGGAAATGTAAACTTGTACACAAAACTTCAGAATCTTATTCCCACCTGTGAGGGTGGGAAAGTTATATTCCGGAGGCAATGGGAAAATCTTGACATGTGAAATTACTTAATTACTCTTTCGCTGGTTCTCTCTCTCTCTCAAATTGTGGATTCTACGCCATTCCTCTTCATCTTCGTCTTCGTCTTCTTCTTCTGCAAAGTCTGATACTGAGCACAGAGACGAACCCAGTGGTGATGGAGCCAGAGAGAGGGCAAAATCACCATGACTGAAAGCACTGTTATTCCATGGAGGTCCCAAACGAACTGGACCATTGTCGCTGGTTCTCTTGAGAATTGCGTCACTTTCGAATCCTCACTGTCTTCCACGGACGATGGTGATGGTGAAGTAGAAGCCAGCACTGTGGATTCCTCGCCCAAATCCTCCCTTGTTCTCTATCCACCTTCATCCGATTCTGGCCCTTGTGAGATCAAGAGTAAGCGCCAAATTTGCTTGCTCTTCCGTTTGTTTGCGTAGTAAAATACATATTTTCCATGAGAAAATTATATGAACTTCGTTTTTATACTGGTGTGTTCATGAAATTTGGTTATGGTTTGTCAATTTGTGTTCGTAAAATTCCAATATGATTCTCTGGTGACCGGAAGCCCAGGGTAATTTTGAAAACATTGATAGCATTCTTGGGTATATTCAACTTGAACCAAACATGGAAATAAAATTTTGTTGGGAATGAACCATAATATTCCCAAGAAAGTAAGTGATAACCAAACATGGAAATATGAACTTTCTTAGTAATCTCATTCCTGAGAATCCTATTCCTAGAAAAGTAAAGATTCCTAAACAAGTATATAACTAGTACCAAACACCAACAACACTCACTCAAACACAACAACACAAATAATGGCTTCCGAGTGCCAGGAGAAACATGCAGATGTGTGCAGCTCTTCCAAAACGACGCCGATTTTGCAATGTTGGCTATTAGTTTTGCCAATTAGGATTTTAATGTACCACATCAATAGTTAACGTGAGATGTCATAAATTCTTTTACTTGTTAACGAACCTGCCAAACAATAAAGTATTTTATTATAAATGTTTGATCTTTTAAGAATGGAGGTTTCTTAGATACTTTTAGTATTTATGTAGTATGTCATACTACATAGGAATAACCAATAAATGAATGACATGTGTACAAATTAACTGTTTTTAAGTTTGTTTAAAAAATTAAATAAATTATATTTTATATATAATAAAATATGAAAATTATGTATGCTTGCCACGTCAGTGTAGTATGGCATACTTACGTAGTATCATAGAATCCCCGTTTAAGAATTATTTTGTTATTATCATTCTTATAAAGATTATTTTGTTAAATCTTAAATCTTTGAAGGACACAAATATTGGTTTACTCATGAATTTTTAACCAAAATGAAAACTTTTTCCCTTAATAATTTTATAGAGGTTTTCTCAAATATTTGGGAGTATGTGATACATTTTTTACGTGGCAACATCACAATTTTTAATGTTGAAGCATTTAATATTGACTATTTATTTTTAATAGTTAAGATTAATTATTTTTTACATCAACCACTGTGATACTACTACATCATGGAAATATTACATATTTCACTAACATAATAAAATTCCCCTAATTTTATACCCACACAAAAAATCTCCAACATTTATCTAATTTTCTGTATTGTTTCTCACATTTAGTTTTTCCTTATCTTTTAAACCTTTTCTATTATGTTATGGAAGTGAAAGAATAAAATTTTCTATTTACTCATTAATTAATATCATATTATAATGTCATGTTAATATAATTTGTATAATATAAAATTTATTTCATCTACTCAAACTTTATAACTAGCCAATGTTATAAAACGTAATATTAATTAGTATATAAAAAATATTTCTCTAAAACAATGCTTATTTTTTAGAAATGAAATGTCTTTAGAAACATCCAAAACTAATAGGGATTTATATTCTACTCAATTGATAGCTTGATACCATAATTGATATACTTATACCAACTATTATAAGTGGTTTTATGTCACTTATGTATATCAATTTTTCTTAAAAGTGATGTGTTATCTTTCTCTTTTCTTAGTATTTTATATTATCTCAAGATAAAAATAATAGAAAAAATTATTATTTAGTTCCAAAAATTTGAGAAAAATACTATTTGTTTCTAAACAAAATGGTTTTTAATTTAGTTCTTTCTATATTATGTGAAATGTCTAAAATATTCTTTGATATTATGTGATTATTTTTTGATGCTATATGATTATTTTGTTTATATATATAATTATTTTTTAGTATTATGTGATTATTTTGTTTACAAATATAATTATTATATTAAAAAAACAGAATAATTATATAATACCAAAAAATATTTTAAACATTTAACAAGACTAAATTAAAACACCATTTTATTTGGAATGAAATGTAATACCGTAGTTTTGTAACCTACAACTTAATAAATTAATGTAGTTTAAAACGAAATGCGCTTTCCACTGGCTTTTAACTTAAATAGAAGAAACAAGATAAATTAGAACTTGTCATTGGCATGATAGAAAAGTAATGGGGGGAGAAAAGGAACTCTCATACAACTTTATAAGCAACTTTGCTGTTAGAAAAAGTATAAAATACAATACAATCTCAACATTATGAATAAAATGACAAAAGGATAGAATTTAGTATTTACATAGCATGTTGGTATAGCCTTTTCCAGGAAGGAATTGGATGCCATAACATTTTCCCTATTCTAATTGTTTGATTATCAAAGATTGTATTTCTGAAACAGATTGCAACAAGAATACTTTCTTTTCTAACAAGAATAATGTTGAGCAACTAGCAAGGGTGTGTTACAACTTACAAGTACAAGTGGTCTTGTTCAATTCACTACCTAGCTAGACTACTAGTACCTAGTTCTGGTTCGGAAAGACGGAAAAGTAAATTAAGCAAGACAAGACAAAATTGAAGAATTAAGAGCAAGGGAAGGCTTGGTGGGAAGATCCAATCCAAATTGCAGAAAATGGTATCATGGAGAAGATTTAGTAGCATTGGTAACAGAGTTCCAAATGTGAGCAAGAGGAGCGAGAACATGAGGGATGAGAGCACCAATTCCTGTGAGTGCGGCGCCTGAGGCTAAGCCGATAGCAAAAGTCTCGGCATAGCCAGGCTTGGAGTCGAGCTTCATGTCAACAACAGTGAGGCGATTGTTGAGAGCATCAATCTTCCTCGAACTGTCCATCAAGATCCTGTCTTTTTTGCCTCTACCGGAGGAGATCACTCCAAACAGCGCTTTTTGGAGATCCTCTATCACCTTCATCGAAGCTTCTCGTGACTCCAGCCCTTGGGATTCATAGTGGGATATCAGCTCTTGTGCCGTTGGCAGCTTTCTTTTCACTGAACCACTTGGGGTTGCAGTTCCAGTTACAGTTCCTGAAGATGGAAGACTATTATTTGGGTTTAGTGGCGGTGCCCGTTCCATTCTCCTTACCTTTCCCTCTCTCTGGTTTTTATCTGAATTTGCTCTTTGACAAGGAAATCAGCCCTATTGCTATTGGTATCCTATTGTATTGGGTGGGAATTCAGTCAGGATCTGGAGCTCACTCACACAAAGCTTTCTGTCTTTGGTGGCTTCTCTTCTCTTCTCTGGAGATAAACCAGCTGATTTTGTTTTCTTCAGTTGGGCTGCAGGCTGGTCGCGGTTGCAGGAGGGGGAGGAAGGAATAGATAGGGTTTTTTATTCCATTCTGATTCAGTGCAAACTAAGAAAGAAAGAAATGGAGTGGAGACAATATATATAGAATAGGTCATGGGCTCATGGGCCTTGATCATGTCCTGGTGTTTAGTTAATAGCTGAGCTGATGATGTCCCAAAATGTCATCCTCAAATTTCTGAGGCATTTTAGGCCCATCAACGCTTAGGTCCGTCTAGCCTTATGTAATGTAAATATCATCTCCATTAGCAAAAACAAAAATATAGACAATGTATTGCCTCAAATTGATTACTGCTAAATATAGACACCATCTGATACACGACTACATGATAAACAGTATGCATTGCGGATGCTGGTGCTGCCATGCCTCATGTACAGTGTACACCCACCAATTCTTTTCATATCACTCTTTGCTCCTCACGCTTCACTGGTTTGACTGGGTGTGGAACAATATATACAAGGGACGCCTCCAATCGCTTCTCATCAACAACGTCGTATTTTCCGTGTTGTTTAATTTATGTCAAGAACCATTTAGATTAAGCAAAAAATTCATATAAAGTCATGAACGATGTGGAGAACTTGAAATTAAAGGTTCAATTTTACAAGGTTATAAAATCTAACTAATATTTGCACTAACATCAGCAGCAATAAGCATTTCTTATTCTGATAAAGGACAATGAAATTTCAGGATGACTATAAATTAGGCTCCTTAATATACATCATGGATTCATACTACCTATCTCTATAATTCCAAAATTATCAAAATCAAATTGGCCAAGGTATGCTATTTCCGCAATAGATATCAATAACTCTCACAGGAAGATTGGAGCCATTACGAGTGTAATTGTTGCGAGCATCTTTATAAGGACATGAAGTGAAGGCCCAGCGGTGTCTTTGAAAGGGTCTCCCACTCTGCAAAATGAGTGAAAATTTTCAACACTTACTCAAAAAGAAAGGAATAATAGAATGATATAACACGGACGTAATCATCACCCAATCCAAATCCATTTCACAAAGGCTTCTTAAACTCTGAAATATCATAATTCAGTAATCATGGCATAATAATCTGAGCAATTCATCAATAAACAACTACAAGACTCCATTTCTCTAATGGAAACTCACTCTGAAAGAATCTTAGACATATCTCTCTTCTCCCTATTATCTTTTGGTGTCAATTGTATTAGTCAAGTACGCTGAAAGAAATACTGAGAAGAAAAAGATGAAACTTAGAAACCTCTTCGACTTTTATAATCAGATATAACAAACAATCCTGAAGAAAAACAGTCCTTTTATATGACAAAATATATGGTGAGAAAATGGAGATGAATAGCCCTCTTTCTACAGCTCAAGTGGCTGTTTTATTGAGGTTACAGAAGGTTGGGGGTTTTAAGTAGGTGTCATTGGTGATATTGGAGGAGTGAAAAAGCAGTGGCATTGGTGAATGTAATAACAAAAGGCAATGACAATGGTATTGGTAGTAGTTACAGCTAGTGGAAAAGTTTAATCTAGGTGGCTACGTTGGTAGCATATGAAGGTTATGGAAGTGCTATGATCATGATGGAGATGATAACATCAAAGTCACTGGGCAGTGCTATAGTTGCTATCATGGCATCAGCCACACTTAGGATGCATTTTGTATAATTAAAGGGGAGAAATTAATGGAGTAATATTTCAAGGAGTAACAATAAGTAAGTTATACTCTTTAACTTTACCCCTTTACACCATGTACCAAATATACTTAAAAACAAAGTAAGTTATACTCCTTTAACTCTACCTTTAATCCCCCATACCAAACACACTCTTTTAGAGTATTATTATACACAGTGAAAATGCTACAAGTGTATTATTATGAGTACTGAAATAATTATAAACTGAATGCAAAAAGAATTATCAACAAAGCTCTAAGCAACCATATAACAAGATTCTATAAACCAGACACAAGGAAACTAAAGCCAAATATTATATGAGATCCACAGAACCCCTGATTATCACTATAATAGCCATTCACACGCTGATGCAATTATTGTACAACAAAGTTAAAATCAGATGTAACTTACGTATCTCCTGTTACTGCCGCTTTATGAGCATCACTTCCCTTGCCTCCAAGAGCTCCTGTCTCTATGTACTTCTTTGCATTATCCCAGGCACCACCAGCTGTGTTCAGAAAAAGTGCCATAAGAATACCAGAAACTGTTGCAAACATCAGGAAAGCAGCCACAACTTTAGCCCCAAGTAGGGGATGCCCTGTATAGTAGCCCAAAATTCGGAATACCAAACCTGCAGGTATTTAAGTAATAGTAAAATTTAGCATATTTCATCACATTAATTATTATTAAAAAGGAAAGAAAAGGAATTCGAATTATTAATGAGGTTATCCAGAAAAGAAAAGAACTAATGACATGCATGCAATAGAGAAAAAGATATTGAAGATATTATTGAACTTTCCTGATACAGAGAACAGGATGATTGAAATGAATCCATAAATTTGAAAGCAACTGAGATTCTGAATTAAGGGAACACTTTTAGAGTTAGCTTGCAGTGTTCTCTACTGCTGATTTCACAGGCATTGTTTTGAAGGTTTATTCAAGAATGTTAACAAAGAAAAACCCTGATCAAATTGGAAAAAGACCTCATCTCTCAGAAGGCACAAATGACAAAACTGTAACAATTCTGTGGGAAATTTTCTCTACTGTGGTGATAGTTCACCCAACCTCAATATACATAAGATACCAATGAAGATTTTGAAATCAGATGCAACCCAAAAAATAAGCTTTAACATGTAGAATTCTTCAATGCCAATGCATGGATGTTACTAACGACAAACTAATTCACCCAATAAAGAGAAGGGAGCAGAAATGAACCATAAATGAAAAATCAAAATATAAACAGCATGGCTTATGTATGACAGATATAGGAAATTTGGCGTTTCAAAGTTATGCATTTAGATCTAGGCAGGATGTGTGAGAAATTACGGGGAGCACACCCAGCACTCATATGAATTCAAAATAGTGAGATATTATATATGGTTCTGAAAATGGAAATTTTTATACAAGATATTTTCTGTGATTATGGAATGCCATTCCTCACATGATTATGAATTTTCATTAGCATGCCATTGATCTAACTTATCAAGAAGTACTTACTATAGACTCATGTAACAACATAATCAGAGAGACATGATCTTGCAAAACTGTGGCCATTTTCCCTACCAACAATGCTTTATGTGCAAAAATGTGCAATAAAAATGCTAAGAGCAATTACCCACCAACTACAATAGGTGAAATGATGGCCAAAGCACCAGGTTTTATCATCTCCCTTAACGATGCAGATGCTACAATAGCAACACAGCGACCATAATCTGGTTTCTCCTTATAATCCTGTTGGAAGTACATTGGGAGAAACATAATAGCAAAGTTCAAGAAAACAAAAGTAAAGTGCACAACAAAATCAATTCACAAACCTAAACTCACCATTATACCAGGCCTCTCAATGAACTGCCTTCTCACTTCATTAACAACCTCTTGTGCAGTTCGGCCAACAGCAGAACATGCCCAAGCACTAAAGACAAAAATAAGCATGGAGCCCAACAACCCACCTACGAAAACTTCTGGAATTGCTATATCAACCTGGAATTCAACCAGAAGTTGTAAGTCAGAAAAACAAAGTGCAATCTAATTCGAAACAATAATAATAGTTATGTGGGAGTCAGTTCCACATACCTGGTTAAAAGGTTCATGAGAAAATGCAGAAACCTCATCCATATAAGCACTAAACAAAAGGAAAGAAGCAAGAGCAGCAGAACCAATGGCAAAGCCTTTGGTGGTAGCTTTGGTTGTGTTTCCTACTGCATCAAGAACATCAGTGATCTCTCTGACACTTTCAGGCTGTAAAGAACATATATACAGTAAATTAATGGTTTTGTATATGTGAGAAATCAGAGAAATAACCTTTTGGACAATATCATTCAAGGATTACCTGCCGACTCATCTCAACAATTCCTCCAGCATTATCAGCTATTGGACCAAACATATCCATGGTAAGAACATAAGCAGCAGTGCTCAGCATTCCCATTGTTGCTACAGCTGTGCCAAACAGCCCACCAGTTGGGTTTCCCTTTTCATCTACTAATCCAGAAGTCTGACCCAGCCAGAAAGCTGAGACAATTGATATACTAATGACAAGGACGGGAAGAGCTGTTGATTCCAGACCCAAACTGACTCCAGCAATTATATTAGTCCCATGACCAGTGGAGCTAGAAAGGGCTAATGTGCGCACAGGCTCATGTTTGTAGTCAGTGTAATACTTGGAAATCCAGACAAATACATAAGCTGTGATTATACCAATCAACCCACACAAGGCAAAATTGAACCATGCTGAAGGTGCTTGTTCAGTGTAAAGTAACCATCGAGTTGACTGTAAAGTAATTCAATTCAAAAAGTAAGAAGAATAGATTGTAAAAGAGAATTTGAAAAGGATGAGTATAATTTTCAGTTTCGATCCTAAACAACGCTTATATAAGTCTAAATATTTCCAAATGACAAAGAATTGAGGTAGAGGACTGTAAACTTGCCCAATCCGGACAACTTACATAAGTGAAATAAAAGTATCATAAATTGAAGATGAACTATTACCAGACCAAATGTTAGAACGGCTAAAACTATTGTAACAGAATATCCTTTCTCAAGAATTGTCATTGGATCCTCGATCGGAGACTTCACACTAGAGTCACGCGTACCCCTAATTGAAAATATTCCAACTGAGGAAACGACCAGATCAAATGAGTGAACAACGAGGGGAAACAAGATGAAGCCAGATGGATCTGAATCAAAGAAAAAAAAAAGATCAAATTAATCGAGCACATGTAAGAAAAAGCACTGATCATCTAAAAGTAAACAAGAGATAGACATGGACGGGGATAAATAGGTACTTGCCTTCAATTTTACACCGCTGTGCCATTGTTGCCCCCAGAATCATGGCACTGATGATTTCAGCAGCAATACTCTCAAAAAGATCAGCACCTCTAGCAGCACAATCTCCCACATTGTCACCAACCTTAAAATCAAATGCAAAGCAATATGATAACCAATAGAAGCAGATCCAAGAAATATAAGATAGAGAAGTGAAAGCATCAAGTCATACAAATTATGTCTTTCAACGTTATGCGGTTCGCATTCAGTTAATGAGTATTAGTTTCATAACCGTAATATCTTAATTATCCTCTTGCAATCTTCTCTTGCGGTTAATATTAGAGTTCCAGATAGAAAGAGATAGAAATAAAGACATCTCTTTTTCTTTTTTTGGTACTTTTGGCTACAATTCCATTACATACCACCACAACAAATTCGTTATCGCACTTTCCATTTAATCAAATAATTAAGCAAGCCCCAAATGCTCATAAGAAAATTCCACAAATCTTTCACATGCGAACATAAATGCATGTGCTTGGGAATCAAGTAGTCAGAAAACTCCATCACTGGCTTGCAGTATACAGTTGTATCATGGAGGAAAACACATTATCTTTTATGTTTCCACCCTTAATTATCAGCATGTAAAACTTTAATGTAACTAGGAAACGACATAATTGTTTTCAGAGGATTCTTATTTACTTCTAAGTTTTAACAATATGACATTTTTTTTTGGCCAGGACTATATGACCTTATTTCAAAATCACTTTCAGAAATAAAAGCAACCTACAGTGCAGGGGAGAAAATTAGTACTTTACCGAAAACTCATATACAAGAAGCGCCAATTTTAACGCATGAATGTTTCTCACAATGAAGTAAATAGAGATAAGACACAATTACCAGATCAGCAATTACAGCAGGATTCCTAGGGTCATCTTCAGGAATTCCCTGCTCGACTTTTCCAACAAGGTCTGCTCCTACATCAGCTGCTTTTGTATATATTCCACCACCCAACTGAGCGAACAGGGCTACAAAAGAGGCGCCAAAACCGTATCCAACAAGGAGAAGAGGCACTGAAAGAAAAACACTTTAACATAAAATGTCGAGAGGAGAGAGGGACAGAGAGGGAGAGAGTAGACAACAGAAGTGCCACCAAAGGATGCAAACAACGCTCCAAATGCAAAAACATCAAATTAAGTCTGCAATCAAACAGTTAATAAATCTAAATTTAAATGAAAAAATGTACATAACGCCTTTCCCAGCGATTAGAGCAAAAGTAACCCTAACAATTGGAATACAGTGTAATAAACATCTAGTTCTTACTTTCTAATTCTTTAACTGGTGAAAATTTTATAATGAAGAAGGTTTATTATGTTAAACTTTTTTAATACAAAAAATATATTTTTAAAGACAAAAAAAAAAAAAAAGAACATGAACATGAACATGAACATGAACATGAACATGAACATGAACATGAACTCTAAACAATGACATCACTACAATATTGGTCCTCCAAACATAAGATCTAGCAATAAAAATACCCCTTAATGCCGCTCTCTTCAATACAAGCAAGATGGGTAATAACTTCTGCCCAAACATCGTGGCATTTCTCTCCAACCAAATACACCATATAGCCGCAAAAGGCATGCCACCAGAAAATCTTATTCTCCTTACTTCTCTGAAAACCTCCACATTGGACCATAAAAGTCATTCCAAACTCCCTGGGCAAACCCATTGCTCACCCAAAATACCAAAAAGCCTACTTCAAATATTGCACTCTAAGAAACAAAGTACAAAGAGGTGATAACCTTGTACAATAGTCCACTTTGTTTGGAAAGAAAATTACCATATACAAAAGTCCTGTCAATTTTTAAACAAAAATATATCTACTTCTAATTTTTTAATTTGAAGTTATAAAAATACATATCAAGTTACCGTAATTTGCGAGAAAAGCAATTGTTTAACTTTTCCCCCATCTTAAGTTACTAGTCTACACAATGTGATACTTTAATCTAATTAACCAGACACAACCATGTTCCGATAAATGATAATATTTAAACATTAAACGAAAAATATACACACTTTTTTATTCATGATGAAAGGTTAGTTAAAAGGAGAAGTTTATACATACAATCAGTAACCTTCATTGAACCCGGTGAGTCCACTCCCAACCAAACATAAAATGTGGCATAGAGAATTGCTATACCAATTACCGCCATACCAACAACAATGATAGCAGAGAAGCCACCTGCACGAATAGCAACCTGCACCACTTTTATCCAGTTAATATAGAAATCTTGAACTGTTCATAGTTTTTTTTGGAACTGACGATGAACTAAATAATGGATAAACCTGCAATGCCTCTCTTGCAGACCGCCTTGCGGCACTAGAGACTCTAACATTGGCACGAACTGACACCCACATCCCCACATATCCTGCAATAGCTGAACAAAGAGCACCTAAAAGAAATGCGGCTACAGTGATGTACGCAGAAGTTGACCTGAATCAGAATAGTGGAAAATAACAGATAAGGACATGTTAAACATACAAGATTAAAGCTTTATAGCTAATATGTATTTATAACATCACCTCCCCAGGCCAGAAGATTCCTGTTGAGGAGTTGTACTGCGAAACAAATATATGCAAAGGATAACCAAAGCAAGCAACAGTGCCATCTTGGATATGCTCCCATACTGGGTCCTGAAAAATCCTTCAGCTCCATCTCGTATAGCATCTGATATCTAGAAAGCAAAATGATAAGCTCAGGACAAGCAAATAAGGAGTTCATGGTATCTGATCCAATTATCCATACTTATCATCACAATACAAGAGAATAAAATAATTATACAGACAACATTCAACATGCCAAACCAACTCCTTCCTTCTTTCTACCAAAACCTCAAAAATGAATGTTCCAAAGAGACCTGACAAACCCAATGTTCACCCAAAATTCCAAAAAGACGATTGCAAAGCTACCAAGCAACCTCAAAATAAAATAAAAGATTATTGTTTGACTCCAAAATCCAAATACACATAACAAAAGAGGATGATACAAGCCATATCAGTTTCCCAACCAAGCATCTTGTTAGTTACTACCTACAAAAAGGCACAGACGCCAAACAGCATCACCTCCATAGCACATTTGGGAAATCTGTTCACCTTTCACTTCTTCATCAACTAGATATAAGTAAGAGTAAATTCCCTCATGTTTAGCTACGTTCAACAACTTAGCTTTGTATGTACTCTCTTACAATGACAAGGATCATACAGTCCACAATGAAGATGAAAAACGCACATTCAACTCAAAACTTCGCATTCTATTCTTCAGTAAGTTCATAGAAAGTAATCAACTAAGCCTATGTAGAAGCATCTTTGACACAAAACCAATAATTTAGTACCAAAAACCTTGTAAACACAGATTAGGGTACGGGATCAGGTAATTGAATCAGCCAAACCATAAGAAATAGATTTACCTGAACCATTTCAGGGGGGCCCTCATCCTTTGCAAGCACCCACTTTGTAAGATATATTGACACAAGGAAGCTGAGAATACAAACAGAGAAGACGAACACAATGATGGGAGATGTACTCGCTCCAATGTAAAAGATAGCTCCTAAACCCAGGAGCAAAAGTATGAACAAGACACGAACGTTTATACCCAGGAGAATACGAAAAATCTGTAGAAAGGCACAAGTCAATGATTTTTGTAGCTCAATTAATAAAAAAATGCTATTCACTGAATAATTCATGACTCAACAAAACAATACTGCAATGAAGGGAAACACTCAATTTACATAATCAAAAAATGAGCACACGTGTGAGTTTTACTTAATTATAAAGTAAACAATGAGGTGCAATAAGGCTAGATACAGAAAATGAGCATAGAGCTTTTACCAGCGGAGTGTAAGCTTTATTACGCATGTTGGGAAAAGTTCTTGGCCTGTCTTGGTAAGGCCCCAGACTACCACTCTCCAAATCATCATCCACCATCATATTGTGGGTAGAATTCACCCTCCGGGCTACAGGATAAGGGTTGTACTCGCCAACTTGGGGCAAGTCACCCCCTGAACCTGGTCGCTGAATTTTGAATGTTGTTATCAGCCACTAAAAGATTTAAGTTTCACTGATGGCGTGTAAGCAAATAAAATCTTTTGTTGACAAACTAGATAGTCTTTACATCCAAGGGCCTCTTTCTTTCTCTTCCTGCAACAGGATTCAGGAATTTCAAATAGAAATAATCAGCTTAAAATTTCTGATCAGCCCAAAGAGAATCCCTATAAGAAAAATTATACATAAAAAAATATACATCAACAGAGAAACAAAGAAACTAGATATAGAAAAGCATTTAGAGAAACAGCTGCTAAGTATAAGAATGTAAAAACAAAAGCCGTCAAGAGTCAATCATATCATAAATTCATGGGTTGGATATTTATATGGTAAAAAATCGTAATGTTCCTTTGGCTTTCTGGAAATACACAGTGCAAATTCTAGATCCATTTTTTTTACAGTATTTTATGAGAGGGCTCAGACTTTGAATAGAGATATATCAAAGTATAAGTAAAAACATTTCTGGAGAGCCATTTATTCCAGAAAAGCGCAATGGACTTCAAAGACTTGCACATTATCTCGGAGGCCAAAGAAACGCACAAGTTCGCAAATGCTCAATCAGTAGAATTGTATCATACAGGTCCACATATCTATCGCGACCAAAATCTACGATCTAAAAGAAACAAAAGATTGAAAAATAAGAGCACATATTCAAAGTCAAAATATGAATTCATATTGCAACGGAATCAATCAAATGCTACAATAGCAGAAATTGTGTCCCTCGATGCCAATAACATATGTAAGATAAATATTCAAGTAGATCTAATACTTGACCATTCAACAAAATCGCTGCGAATATTCTGTAACCGCAATTTGCCGTCAGCTTTGCTTTGTTTGCTCTTGCTACACCTTCTCTCTCTGGTTTTCTCAGCGATTCCCGCAGAGAGAAAGCGGAAGCTCTTTCAGGGAAAGATGAAACGTAAATTTCTTTCGAATTTTTTGTTTTAATTAATCATGACTGTTAAGCAGTGAACACAGGAAGGAACCTGAATGCACTGCATATTCGATTCTTTTATTTTTACTCTAATTTGCATACTATATACTGTTCATCTGTCAATGGGATCCAGTAATATTTCGCCATGTCATGTAAGCTACATTTCAATTGGCTAATTTATGTGATACTGTTCAAAATGAAAGAAAAGTGGGTTCTCTGCACATATATATTTTTTTAAAAAAATTGTGCGACAACTTCCCACTTTTTTACTCTCAAAATCAGTAATTACATACACATTTCTTGTACTTAAAAAAAATGATAACAAAATTTTTTCATAATATTTTATAAATTTTATTATTTAATAAAATTAAAATTCAACCATTCTTAATTCATTTTTTTTGTCAAACTTAAATTTTCTATATTACAATTCTGTACATAAAAATTATATTTATTATTCTCTGAAAGTAATTATATTCCCAAACTTAAGTAAGGGAGAAAATAAGTAACCATTAGTGGCAACATATTAACAATAACTTTCGAGGGAAATGATGCCCATATCAAAACTCACAAAATATAAGTAACGAATTTACAAAAGAAAAAAAAACACACATTTTTAAGATAAATTATCACCTATCAAATAAAATTTTATCTTAACAAATGCAAAATAATATTTAGTTTAGTGGTCACTCATTTTATTTAGTTACACACATAAGTTTTTATAAGGTTTTTTGTATTAGATAATTTAGGACCTCAATTTTTTTGAATAATCTAAATGTATATGTTTGTCTACACACTTTTACAAGGCTTTTTTTTTTTTTTTTTTAACAAAGGAAANAAACATGTTGACTGAACTATAACTTTTTCTCGTAAACTTTTATTAATTAATAACTTCTTAAATTTATTTCCTTTGTTAATATTTTTTTTTTTGGGTTACATTTCCTTTGCTAATATAAATGAATCTAATCCAGTTCGTCATTAGCATACAATAAGCATATTGATTTATGGTTGCAAAAAAAAAAAAAGCACACTACTTTTATTATACATTTAATACTACTAATTATTAATAACTACACAAAATTTTACATTAAGCAATTCTTTTTTTTTTTTTTTTTTNTTTTTTTTTTGCTGTGAATTACATTAAGCAAGTTAATGTTTCTGGTGTTGCTTTCTCCTGAAATGTTTGGTAGTTTGTGCTTCTGTTTGCTTGCCTTTTTGCCTCGTATGTTACTTAAAAAAAATATAGACTTATTGACAATTTTGATCTCTTTATTTTATCGATTCTTACAAGTCAAACTTTTATTTTTAAAAGTGAATGATTTAATTGCTGTATTTTGCTGAGTTTGGCAGTTTTAGTCATTTTATTAATCAACTAAATAGTTAACATAACAGAATGCTGACGTGGCATATAGAATTAGTTTTTTTTTTTATTATGCTGATATGGCACAGAGAAAGTAATTTTTAAATGTTAAATAACCATTTAAGTATAATTAAGTAATAATTAATAGAAAAAATGAGTTTTTTAATTGATAAATAACCATTTTATATTTTTTTTTTCATAAAATTCAAGCAAATAAAAAAAAATTCAAATCAAGTAAGACATGTAAAAAAAATTTCATATTTTTTTTAGATGAAGTCTATAAGAGATTCTACCAAAAATTTCAAATTAATCTGAAATTTGAAATTTTGATAGAATATCGTATGAAATTAATTTGAAATTTTTTTTATCTACTTGAATTTTGTGTAAAAAATCTAAAATGATTATTTAATAATAAAAGTACTCATTTTTTTGTTAATTTTAATTATGCTTAAAAAACTTTTTTTGTGCTACATCAGCATTATCACAATAAAAAAACTAAATTTCTTTGTGTCATGTTAGCATATTGTTTGGTTGACTAGTGAGAATACTAAAATTGTCAAATTTAGTAAAATGCAGGGACTAAATCGTTTACTTTTAAAAATGGAAGACTGACTCGTAGGAATCGGTAAAATAGAAAGACCAAAATTAAGCCAAAAAAATATAAGGAGATAACCTTTTCTTTCATGCGGGATCCCCTAAGGAGGTTTATCTTTCACATAAAAATAAAAAGAAGGTTTCTTAGATACTTTTGTTATTTATATAGTATGTCACACTACATAGAAATAATGAATATGTGAATGACATGTGAACAAATTAATTAGTTTAAATTTGTTTTAAAAATAAGATAAATTATATTTTATATCTAATAAAATATAAAAATTATGTATAATTGACACATCAATATAATATAATATTCATATATAATATCATAAAATCCCCAAAATAAAAATGCATTCAAATGAAAAGTTTGTCATGGCCCTACTCCATCGTTTTCAAGCCTATTATTTTTTGCTAGTCTATGGGCTAATATGAATGAAGAACGCTTTCTTACAGCCCGGAGGGTCAGTGAGCGAAGTTTAGAGTCAAAGTTCAAGGGGACCAAAATCATGAATGGAAAGAAATACATTATTGTTAAATTTAATAAAATTATATCTATTTATGTTTTCACTCAAATATGTTTATGATCCTAACTCTGTCATCCTAATCTGTGTCACACTTAAATGTGGTGCAAATAATTGTTTTGCTTAATTCAAAAAAAAACTTTGAAGATGTGACTTAATTATAAGTAGAATATTTGCTTTTCAATCCCTTTTACTTAAGAAAACAATTATTTCAAGATATTCAAATTTAAAAATATAACATGTAAAATAAATTTTGAAATTTTAATTTTTTAGATGGTAAAATTAAATAAGAATGTGCAAAAATAAGCAAAGAAACGATTAATGTAAAATTGGGGTACAAATAATTCTTTAATTTTCAAGAAAACATTTAATACTTTATATATTGTATTTAACTGTTGTCATTGATGATACTAAAACCTCATTTAATATGCTAAATGTTGGGAAAACCAATCAAAACAATTTAGAACAAATATGCAAAGGACTTATGCAGAACAAATAATTAAATGGGGGCAACGGTTTTAAGATAAACAGGGTTCTACTTCTTCTTGTAAAAGAAAGGGGAGTAGGGGTAATTTTCTTCATGTGGCTTGCCGCTATATATAAAAAGGATCATATTGGTATCTTTCAAACTAAAACCATTTGTAAATAGTAATGTAAACGTATTTTAGAAGGGGTCTGAATTGAGCTATATATATTTATATATATTATCTATACCATTTGTATTCTATATATATACAATACATGAGGCTAGCACTTTATATATATGCCTTGTATGAACCCATCTTTATTTACATAAATTTGAGAAATAAAATTTTCCAGATTATAGTTTGGTATTTCCTGAATTAACCGGTAGATGGGGGTGGTGATTACTTGGGGGCATCTTCTAATAGTATTAATAGAATAAGAAATATTTAAAAGAAAGAGCGTAATTAATTGAAAGTTTGGATTAAAGAAAAGTGGAGGAAGTTAAAGTGCCAATGTGTATATATAATATGAATGACATTAATATAGTATTTTGTTGATGACTGTTCTAGCATTAGCCTAGAATACAAGTTACTAGTACTGCATATATAGGTATGCTATGTGTACGTGAAAAATGATGAGAATGTGTTAGTATGAAAAACGTCTGCAAATGGCGCCAGTGAGAATGGGATATATAAATAAAAGTTGTTTTGGAAAGTGATTCGTAATTAATGTTAATACTTCCGTATTACCTTAATTACATAAATAGTTGCGTCTTGAGAGGGTGCATCTTAGTTAATTAAAAGAATTGATCTTAACCAATCCATTTTCGACTTCCAGTCTCTATATATATATATAACCTGAAGAAGCCTTTCTAATCTGCACAAGTAAAGAGACTTATTACTACTCTCTCTCTCTCTCTCTCACTTATTCATTATATTTATAAGACTCTTGCAAAGGGTGAGAATGCTCTGTTGATGCGTTTTGTGCAATGTTTGTCCATTTAATTAATTTTTTTCAATATAGTTAGTTGTTTTGTTTCTATTCTCTACCTTTGACATAAAATTAATTATTTAGTTTTACCAAAGAAAGAGATATCTGTAGACTGTAGTGCATGCATGAATGTTAATATAAACTTAATTAATTTGGTTTACTGTTTAGTAAGTTATATATTCTCCTAATTTACAGGTAATTAATTAAGATGAATCAAATGATGAGGGGGAGGGGCTGCTGCAGCGTTGCACTAGTGTGGCTGAGTTTGGGAGTGATTGTGAATGTGATTAAGGCGAATGAGATTGGAAGGCCATCACACTCACATTCACATTCACATTCAGAGGGAGGAAAGAAATGGGCCGTACTAGTGGCTGGTTCTAATGGTTATGACAATTATAGGCACCAAGCTGATATCTGCCATGCCTATCAGATACTGAAGAAAGGTGGCCTCAAGGATGAAAACATTATTGTTTTCATGTATGACGATATTGCATTCAATTCCAACAACCCAAGGCCTGGCGTTATCATCAATAGACCCAATGGTAATGATGTTTATGAAGGAGTTCCCAAGGTATCTCTTTCATTTCTCTTTCACTCTACTCTTTTTTTTTTGGTTCATTGAAAGCTATACAACTATCCCCTCCTATAATCTCACCCCATCCAGTCCCAATGAAATTGCTCATTGCTCAACCATTTGAGACTCTTTCAGTATGCTTTAACGTTTAGCTAAATCAACTATATAAATAGTATATAATTATAGTAATTGAATTATGGCTGTAGGATTACACTGGAAGTGAAGTTAATCCAAAGAACCTCTACGCTGTGATCCTTGGAAATCGAAGTGCTCTCACAGGAGGTAGCGGCAAGGTGGTCGACAGCAGTCCAGATGATTTTGTTTTCATTTATTATGCCGACCATGGTGCTGCAGGGCTTCTCTGTTAGTAACCTTTATGATATATATATATTACTTTACTTAAAGCTTTAATAGTTTTGTTTGTGACCCATAGATATTGAATTAATGGATGGGGCAAATAATATTTAATCAGGTATGCCGGATGGGGAAGTTGTGTATGCTAATGATCTCGTACATGTCTTAAAGAAGAAGCATGCTGCTAATGCCTACAAAAGAATGGCGAGTTTCTTGATTCATTGTCGTCAATAAAATTATAAACTCATTCTCTTCACTTTCTAAGTTAAAGATATTGAGATTTATGGATTGATTTTTCAAAAAAAAAAAAGGTGATATACGTGGAAGCATGTGAATCTGGGAGCATATTTGAAGGGCTTCTTCCAAATGATATAAACATATATGCAACCACTGCATCCAATGCAAATGAGAGCAGTTATGCAACCTATTGTCCTGATTCCTATCCCGCTGCACCACCCGAGTATACTACTTGTTTGGGAGACTTGTACAGCGTTTCTTGGATGGAAGACAGGTACCCTATACTTAAATGCTTCCTATTAATTTTCTTCATCATAGCATTCTCAACCTTATTCTCTTAATTAATTAATTTTTTTTCTTTTATGGGAACTTCCATTTTGGGATGGGAGCAGTGACAAACATGATATGGCAAATGAAACTTTGAGGCAACAATATGGAGCGGTAATTAAGGCAGAAGATTATGTGATATCTAAATATTATTTAAGTAGCAATTTGGGATTTTCTTGTTAATTAGAGAGAGGTATCTTGTTCACTTGCATGTATAGGTTCGTAGGAGAACATTGTGTGGTAATATAGAAACAAGTTCTCACGTGATGCAATATGGAAATAAGGATCTGAATAAAGAATTGCTGGCAACCTACATGGGTACTGATCAAGCCAATGGTAACAACACCCTCATCATCACTACTACAAACGTTGATTCATATTCCTCCTCTTCACCACGGCTTGTCAGCCAGCGAGATGCCCATCTACTCCATCTTTCGCTTAAGGTTTTCTTTTCTATATATTGATTACACTTAGTACAACCTAACCTATCAATTATCTATTCAAGTCCATCATCTATGGCACTTGCTAATTATTCTTTTTTAACAAGAAGAATTAATTGTTTGTTTCAGCTCCAAAAGGCACCTGATGGCTCTATTGAGAAGGTGAAAGCCCATAAAGAGTTGGCTGATGAAATATCTGAGAGGGAAAATTTAGACAGCACTTTCCGTTATATAGGGGACCTCTTGTTTGGAATGAAGAATAGCACTGCCATGTTAACCAATGTCCGTCCAGCAGGCCAACCACTTGTGGATGACTGGGATTACTTTAAGACACTTGTAAGTACAAACAACAGCATTTAAATCAGTATTACCCACTATAGTGTAGAATATTAAATTAAATTAATGCATCTGCACTTATAAATTTCTTACAGATGAAAACTTACCAGAGCTATTGTGGAAGCTTATCAAGATATGGAATGAGATACTCGAGAGCCATAGCTAACATGTGCAACGCTGGCATTTGTGTGGAGCAAATGGTGGTGGCATTATCTCAAGCTTGTCCTAATTAAGAAACAGCTTGCTTCTTAAACTTCCTTTTCTTTTCCACTTAAATAAAATCAAGCATACATCCTCCATTGCATAATTATCCTGCTTTCTATTTCCTTGGTGAGTGGTGATTATATATATATATATTCCTCTACTGGAGGAAAGAAGATATGAACTCGATCGAATGATCATAAAATTGAAAAAACCACCTTTTCAATATTCATCAAAACCATCATGTCCGCAAGTGCAAACGCATATCCCTTGTTTTGGATGAATAACAAACGTTAGAATTGCATATTTTAAAAAATATACTTGAGCTGGGCACAACAACAGTATAATCTGCAGGCTAAGTGTGCCTTCGTCTTCGTCAGTATTTAGATCTTTTATACAAGGTCAAATAAGCAAGAATCTACTGAGGTAAAGATAAATCTATTATTATAAAACTAAAAGTTACTTGGAAATCCATGGTGTAATATTTACAGCCTATCATGACACAAGTACCCAAGGCCCTCAATGATGCAGAGACAGAGGAGGAGGAGGAGGAGGAGGGGGAGGCACGAGTACATTTTCTACACCCATAAATTCAGAAGCAAATTCTTCGTCATTTTTTCCCAGCATATCCTTTAAGCTACATTCAATATTCCTTCCTTTCAGCACCCAATATCTTGGCTTTATCTTCTTCTCTAATGAATAGCTAAAATACCTAGGATAGCCTACCACATCTCTTACTGGCCTCTCCATTGTGTTCACCAGGAATTCTATTTTTGGTCTCAGAACCTCCTCAATGTTGTACCCAAGGAGGGGAGAAAATGAGCGTACCATGAAGGCAATCTCTTTTTCTGAAAGCCCTAACTTCATCAAATACATCATCCTGCACAACAACACCAGCAGATCGAGTTACAAAGATAATAACTAGAACAACAACGGAATTACACAAACACTTCAGGAGATGAGGGGGGAAAAAAGTCTACTAATGAGGGTTCATTTTCCTGTTTATGCACTACAATATTTATAATGTGGTGTCAATGCAGTTGAAGAAACTCTAAAGTCAACCCTAGTTATCCTGCATCTTCTTTTTCTTTTTTCTTTTTACATTTATAGCATACACTCACTGCCTGGATATGACCTGAGGTACCCTGGTTATGTACTAAATATTGACCAGGTAAAAGTAAAAACAACAATAATATCATACCAATAGTAAAGCCAAAGACAAAAATGACATACACAAAAGACCAATTCAGTGTCAGCCAGAACATTACCGAGGTAGTACAGTTCTGTCAGTGTCAGACACAAGAAGCTCTGGATACTTTTTGATAACCTGAGGAAGGTGAACTTTAGATATACCAACACTACTAAGGAACTCAATCTTCCTCCGGAGAGTTTTACTAATACTGGCAGCAAAAATTTCGGGACAGCGAGCAAGTATTTTGCCAATACTTTCTTTATCAAAACCCATATTTTCAAAGAACATGACAACCTGTACTTAACAATGAGCAAGGAAGCAACAATAAGTATGATACAAACTTCTATGCAGCTGAAAATAAAAATATTTTTAAAGGTATCATATACCTTAAGAACTGAGAAGATCAGATACACTAGGAAAGGTCAACAATAAAGTAAAAGAAAAAAGGCCTGTTGATGTCAAGATTTGACATGCCAGTGGATACAGGAAAGCAGATTCCACAGGTGACTATTTCTAGCTTGTTAAACTATTGCTTTACAGAGCACATTTTTCAGGCCTCCGTACATATAACTTTTATCTTCACAAGAAACACACTTCAAACTGGCTTTCTTGGTGGATCTGGTTATACGCTTATGAGTTGTCACCAATTAATATGAACATATGTTGGCAATTGGAAGTTCAAATTCCATACATCCATAAAAATTACCCTTCTGGTTATCTAAAACCAAAATACATTGGATGGAATACTGATGCCAAGAAACATGACTGGTTAACCTATGATATTAAGCTGATAGAAAAGAACAAAGGAATTAATAATTTAACAGGCTACGATTAGGGCCTTGGGATGGATTAAAGCGAAGAAACTGAGTGGTCAAGGCATGTTCTTGGTTCCTGCACCAGCAACAAGAATAGCATGTGAGATGGATGTGGAATGGGAATTAAGTAGGTCAACTTGACAGGTATTCCGCAGGCATCTAAGGTCAAACCACATTCTATAAGCAGCTGTAATCAATGTGTATCTGTAGAAGACATTTCTTAATGAAAGCTCCCAAGTCCATAGCTATCATAGTGGCCAGAAATGTGATAATATTAACTAAGACCATGAAAGCATCTAATGTAGGAACAAGAAGGGGATTAAATTGATGACTTGAAAAACTTTCAAGTTGAGGCAAATTAGGTGTGGCCTGTTTGCTAAATGAATAGAGGCTCTATGGTTTGAAGGTAAACTTGTTGATATACCATTTTATTTTGGCTGAAAAAACTCATTGATATACCAGGACCTAAAAAATTCTCCTTGCTTGTACAAGACATGTTTTTGCACAGTGGCATATCCGTACAACAAGTGTGTCTCATTAGATACCTGAGCACATCACCTTCCTTGGATTTGAAAGTGTAGGTGTTAATTAATTTCTATATAACAGCTCTAAAACCAAGACATCAAATGTAAAAACTGTGAATGGTGTCAGAGTAGAAGCTAGAAATTCAGCATTGATACAAACACTACAAAGCATATTCATGTTTTGAAACATATGGTACAGCTATTTGAAATTTCCATGGTTGAGGCTTCAGTAAGAAATACCTGGAGAAAATGTTGGGGCTTCATTAATAGTAGCTGAGGACTTTTAGCAACAACCTGATCCAACTTCTTGTTTTGAACACCTAGTTCAAGAAACTGATCTGCCATCAACTTTAGCTTGCTAGTTGAACAACCCAATAGATGAGGCCAGCTTTTGATTGCACAGTCGATACATGCCTTTGGAACCTGTCATGAAGCATTCTGTTACCAGCACAGTACCACCATAAACTTTTGTTCTTGTTAAACTAAGTAAGTATAGCTTCCCTTCATGCCTGAACAACTCACCCACTATATAAGAAACAAGGACATTTATGAACAGAGACAAATATGAATGCACAGAAATTGAATAGTTTTTTACATCAATTATTTGTTTCAACTTTTTTTTTTTGTTTTTGTCGTTGCTCAGCTTTTAGGCTGAGTTGATGCTTAAACATATTATAATTTAAAAGGCATAATACGTAAAAACATTTGATTTGACATTACAAAAGGATATATCTTATGGTAGCAGTGACAATCCACACTTACTAAAGGTATTGGCTAAACCCATTTCATGTAAAGGACAAGCAGCATGTTCATCAAACAATAGACAATAGGGAACCTAACTAGGCCACTTACTTCATGGGAAGGACATGCAACTCTTGAAATATAATGTTTAATGCTACTTCAAGCTGGCATCATATCCATAAGACCATTCAATTTCACTTAGGAATATGTTATAGGTAAAAACACAATTCAAAACAACCACTGAAATTGATCTCCTTGGTTTGCTTTCAATGATAATTCAACTACTATATACACATACAGACACGCACGTATACATTCACACATGCAAACATGACCAAACAAGACTTTACCTTCTCTGAATCAAACAAGGAAAGGACCTCCTTGTAATTTTCTTGAATGCTTGTAGATAGAATCCAAGGATATTTCAGCAACACCTTGGCATAATCTTTATCCACAACACCAATCTGTAAAAGAATATTAAAGTCTCAATCACAGGTAGTGATATTAAGATCACACATGACATTTGATTCTGGGTTCAAAGGATGTATCTGAACAACAAGAAATTCATTTATGTTTATGGACATAAATGAGTTTCAACATGGCAATTAGGTTAAGTAGTATTTAATTGCTTATTAAGAGCCAAAAAGTTGAAAAATCATGTGAAGAACAAAGAAGTCCGAAATTCAGAACCAACAGAGAGAGATTGAAATCCATCAGAATGCACACTACAGAAAAGACAATGCCTACAAAAACGGCACTTCCACCAAAAAAAAAATAATGAAATTCTAAATGTCATAAAAAGTTACTTGAATATTGGACATAGAAGATCCACTCATGCAAGGCCAATATAAAATTGATGTACCTCCTTCAAGGCTCGGAATCTGGTTTTAAAGATGTCAATATTCCATAGCAGCATGGGAGGAAAAACCAATATTACGTTTCTGATGCGACCTCTGGAGATTCCAATATTCTCAAGAAATTCCACTATAGGTTTAACATGGTATTTCACTGATAACAAAAGTAGGCGAGGAAATGATTCAATCAAATAATGAAAAGAAACATCCTTGGAATGTAACATGTTTAAACCTCCACGCCTTGCTTCAACCTGTGGGAAAGAAAATAAAAAATTCATATTAGAATGCTTGAAAAGGAGATATATATAAAGACAAATATCTGAAAGGTTCAGGTTAGAGATATATTAGTTTGATTGATGAGCATTACACGGTTGTTGATTATTGGAAGGCATGTATACATATATATATATACCAGACCTTTTCAAAGAAGGATAATGTCTGTTGTAGATCTTCATCAATAGGAATTGATAACTGCATCATCATACGGCGAACATTTTTCACCGGGAACTCCTCATTGTCACTGCCAGAAAAGAACAGTTCCTTCGCACATTTAACCTATGAGCCAAACGGAAAAATAAGCAGCAATTACGGCCAGCAGATACAAAAATGTTGGAAGCATCACTAAGTGGAAAGTGGCATTTTTATCAGCTCAATACAAGAAACTAATAAAGCAAACACTAAATTACAGTGTTGAGATAACGAGCAAAATATGGTTAGTTAAGGAGAGTAAGGTTGGAAATTTTGGTTAAATGTAAGATATAACTCCGGGAGTCTCAAGTCTGATCTTTTATGTGCGTAAAAAGAGTGAGAGAGAGAGAGAGAAAGTTATAGTTAAAGAAATGAATTTTTTCTCAAAGAATATGTTGTTCCCCTCCCCCTGCACCATCTCTTCTCGAGTAACACTTGACTCACCTTATGAATGAGAGCTGTAAGCGTCTCTGCCGATAGATACCTGGCGACATTCATAGCTGAAGACAGACTCAAGCCAAGACTCTCCAAGAAGGCAACTTTTCCGTTATCACCTTTCCCCCTAGCAATATGAAGCACCTTGTCCTGGAACTGGAAGCCATCAACGTTTTTCGGCATATGTTTGTCCTCCTCACCTTTCCAGGAATTCCACATTGAAAGCTCGTCCAAATCCCGAACCCCATCAACTAACATCCGCAAATACTTGGGTGACTTTGACGCGATAGACTGGGATTCCTCCTCCGATAGCCCCAATTGTTGAAGAAAAATTGAAACAGCATTCTGAGCATCCTTCAGTTCTGATTCTGACTGGTTATTGGGTACTGGCTCTGAATTGCAATTGCCCGAGGGAGAAGCCTGTATCTGTATCTGTAGGGGACGACAATAATAGCTAACTCTTTGATAAAGATGAAAAGAGTTCGAGTGGGGATTCCTAGGTCTCCTAGTCCTGGAACTGGAACTGCAACGGAGATTCACACCGAAGCAAAGGGTATCACTCTTGCGTGGGACTGGAATTGGGAGCACGGAATTTGTGTGAATTCGAAGCAACTTGGACCACATATTGCAGATGCCAGATTCCCGTGCTAGTGTTACTATTACTCCGCCATAGAGTACAATACAACGGACCTTTACTTAAACCCTCCCTCTCTAGCCTACCATAAAACTAAAACCCTTTGGAAAGTTGAACGAGTACGCTCACGCTTAGATTGAGAGGTTTAGTTTACCCACATCCATTACCATAACAACTATTTCTCGGTAAACTCGTTAACAAGACAAATAATTTATCAAAATAATATATTTTTAATTATTTTATTCAAGATACACAAACAATATGAGTCATGCTATTTTATAAATAGTGTGACTCCCATGGTCATGTTACTTTGAAGTAGAGTCACACTACTTACAAAGTAGCGCAATTTTTTCCTTTACGTGTCTGTCAATAATTTAATCAAAATTATCTAAAATCGATAAATAATTTTTAAACTAACCCATTTCCATAGATATTTTACAAAATTGTATTTTTTTTAGTTATTTTACCCTACTTCTCACTTCTCCTCTTAAATTTCCTACTCTTTTCTTATTCTTTTTATTCTCCCCTCCTTTTTTATTCCAATCAGTAAGATATTTATTTTCTGCTTTGTAATATCCATATATTGATTAGTAATTTTGTATCCATTCTTTCAATGAAAATTCTCTTGGATTCAAATTCAAACCCTTAACTTGCTTTCCAATTTTCCATTATGGAACATCTTATCCATTATAAACAGTAGAAGACAATTACTGATAAAAAAAACTTATATGGGAAACTATATTTTTATTATTCAAATTGCCAATCAATGTATTAGTTCATTCTAGTTCATCACTCAGTTTGGATTCCAAATTTGAGTTGAGATTATCCAGTCCAATGCTTTTACTTTGTTTTATTACACATTGTTTTGTTGGATTTTAGTTCGTTAATACACAATGGATATGCAATACAATCTTGTAAAACTAGCTTTGGTGGGCTTGGTGAATGAACAACTGAGACACCTTTGAGACACCTTTGGAAGCTTAATAGGACAGCAAGAGGATGTTAGGCTTGAAGCCAAGGGAGTTGGGTCTTAAGGCTCAGAAGCTCCAACCGTGGCTAAGTCTGACCTCTTTAGGGGGAGTGTTGATGTTCTTTGCTCCAGTTGATGGACAATGACAGTGGAGCTTGGTGTTTCAGGGGGTTCTTGTGGTGTTGAAGATGTGTTAATGAAAGTCTAGTCCATTAAGGGTGAAAATTATGAGTATTCTTAAAGAGGATCTCAGAGAAGGAGAAGTGTTTTTTTATGGAGGAGGAATGCTGGGTTTAAGGTTGATGGGTGCTATAGAAGGCTGAGACTTGAAGAACATTCATAAAGATGTTCTTCTAGTGGTTAGTGTTTGGATGATGAAGTTCTGGTAAAGCTAAGTGTTGGTGGCGAGAATCTGATGGTTCTTTTTCTAAGGCTTTAAGGTCTGGTTTCTAACTTGGTCTATTATGTTTTAAGAGGTAGTATTTATAATGGAGGAGGGTGAGACTTGATGAAGATGAACGTTGGAGAGGAAGTGAACGTTAGAGATCTAGTCAAATGGTAGGTGTGAATATTAAATGCTGCACATGGGAGAGCTGAGTCAAAGGTCAGGTCTTTATCCAAATGTCATAAGATTTAATCTATGCATTAAATGAGGCTAAAGGTTTTGGTGGCATGAGGGTGGCGCATCTGGCTTTGCTAGCTGAAGCCCATTTTTTTGATATCCTAGGAATAAGGTATATGAGGTTCAGCTTCCCATGAAACACATTTTAGTATAAAATGGTTTAAGTTTTAATACAAAGAATAAGACAAAAGGCCAAAGATCAAAAAGGTCAAAAAAAATGTCATGTCACATAAGCTGATAAAGCATTTCAAACTATCTTTACTTGGGGTCCCACACCTCTTATCAAACTTTTATAAAAGGGTCTTTGGAGAAGTCCTTTAAAATCTCTTGTAATGTGGACTTTTCCTCAACCTAAATCCAACCAAGCTACTGTATTAGAGATAGTTCTCGCTATAGGAGTTGTGACTGCTTTAGGAGCTTTAGTTTTGTGAGGTCTCTTATTCAAAAAGTAGTTAAGAGATGTCAAAGTTTTGACTACCAACTAAAGCTACCTCTAAAAACTACATCATAAGCCTCTTTACTTGGGGGAAGCTCTGAAGGACATTCTAGGCAACCCAGGTTTATCAGCTATAGAAGCACCTGATGGAGACAACTTTAGGAGTCTCTCAACAGAAGTGGCTTCTCTTGTTAAGACTGTAGTTGTGCCACTCTTGGCTCTAACTGGGCCAACTTTTATTTGTTTGTCCAAGTAGGTCTCTTGACCTTTTTGGTGATATGGCTATGCTGGGCCATTATTTGTCTTAATTGGGCCTAACTCAAAATCTTGTATTTACACACATTGTTTATATTCAAATATCTATAGGATCCTCTCTTTAATCTTTATCCTATGGACATAAAAAAATACTATAAAAATCTAATTTCAACGAAAACGAAGTAAGAAATGCCTAAGAGAAAGCAGCTTGTGGACTGCGGCTGCCTTTTAGAACCCGAGCTTCGCGAGCGAGAACTTTCACTATGTTGACTTGGTTTCGTGCCACAATGGCGAGAAGCCAACAAACACAGTCTAACGTCTGATTGAAACAGCAGCCATAACTTGGATGAAAATGACAGAGATAGAACGTACATGTCAAAATCCATACATGTAAAGCAAGGATGTAGGCCAATTACGAGTAGCACTGTAGTGTTCAAGTCGCCGACAACATCTAGATCTACATATACATTGTACAAGGGGACAGACAGAAAAAGGAACAGAGGCACTGTGAGTGCCTTTTCTCACTTAGTCTAACATGAGCTACAAGTACATTATGCTAGTCCTAAAACACACGCTGACATAATTAGTTATAGGAACTTATATATATGTATATGTGTACATTGAGATTGAGATTGATTTATTTGAGAGTTCAGACCCAAGTGCCTTTGAGAAGGGCACAAGTAGATGCAGTCTCTCCAAAAGTGTTGAGGAGATCAGAGCAGGAAGCATCTGGTTCCCCTTGGGTGTCAAGTTGCAATCCCAACTCATCTTGTATATCATCTGAAGCAGATATGAGCAAGAACTCGCATCCTTCATAGTTGAGAAAGTCTGGTGGATCAGCTGGGGCAAACTTTACATGGCCCAAATGTCCTTGCAGGTGTGCAGGAAACACTGCCTTGCGTTTGTTTTGGAGACCCCTGAATGTGTGTGTGACTGTGCAGCTCCCCCTCCTCCTTCGGGGTTCTTGATTTTAATTATGAATGAGCCCTCGCGTTCTATGTTGAGTGACTCCTGAGGTTCCTCTTTCTCACCTTGAGCTGGGAATTCTAGTTTGTATATCAAATGGGTGTGGCTTCTTCTTCTGCCTGGGTTGGCCTTGTGCCTAAGAATTCGGTAAACGCCTTCTCCCACTGCTCTTGCTGGAGCAGTATGTCTGTGTCCTCTGGTTGAAGTCTCGTACTCCTCTGCCAAGCGCCAAGTGCCAATGTGCCAATGCCATTCAATTCCATAAATGTATTAAATTTACAATTACAAATAGGATCCATATTGCAATACTAATACTAATAATAGTGTAGTAAATTTGTGATAGAAATAGTTACATTTAGAAATTCATTATAGAATGGAATATTGTCTACTCTACCTTCTTTAAGAGCAGTCTTGACATGCTCTGCATTAGTGGTGACCATCTCAACAAAACCCCAGTAAGGTCGGCTTCTCTTGCTGGGATCTGGAAGGCTTTTCCGTCCCATAACAATAAGACGGAACAAGGCTTGCTCTTCAATGTTTACTTCCTACGTTACAATACTTAGAAATTAAGGTTATCCGGGACAGGACAGACACGGACTCCACTCCACTAAAGCAAGTGTGATTGTTGGTTCAATCAAATTTATTATATTATTACCCAGGGGTCATGACCACCTTCACTTGCACTGCTACTGGGTAAGGGTGATTGGGTTCCTTTGTTGCCACTCAACCCTTCCTTGCCAGAATTGGGGTCTTGCTTCTCTTCCACTGCCCTTTCGCCACACTCTGGCCGCAGAATAATGTAGAGACGCTGTACATCTTCTGCACTATGAGCTTCTTCCCTCTCAACTTTGGGCCAATAGAAGAAAAAAATATCCCCTCTTTCCTGCATTATATCACACCAGTGAATTTCACTTGACTTGAGCCAAAGGATCATTCATTTCATCATTCATCTATACTCTATAGGCCTTATATATCTTATGTATGACTATGATGCATATATATAGATATATATAAATAAGGATTCAATTTTGGAAAATAGCATACACTTGATTCAAGATAAAGAAAAAAATAGAGTTAGAGTCAATAACCTGAATTTCAACTTGGGGTTCTGTTTGGGTCGTGTGTTCTTGCCCTTGTCCCATTAAATCTTTTGCAAAGGGTTCCCCTTTCTCTTTCCCGAGATACAGATCTCTTAAGATCAGAGATGACTCTGTTTTTACATTACACTTCTCTCATATCAGAGATCCCTTTCTCTTCCCCCATCATTGTAGTTACATGGGGAGAACCCAAAAAGTAAAGGAGACACGTCACTGGAACCAGAAACTTCCCAATTCTACTTCTGTGTGGATAGATAGACACGTCCACAACATAAGGTAGATAGTAGAGCATGCACGTATGCCACGTTCTTTGATTCCTGGGGTGACAACTGTCAACTTTACTTTTACTCTTTTAGGTACTACTTCTAGTTCCTTGCAAATTTTAACCGTCTGTTCGTTTTCCTTCAACATTCATTTCAGGTGCTAGGCTGTCAAATTAGCTTATAAATTCTCTGTATTAGCAAAAATGGGGGGAAAAAGAATACAAAAGCTTCTACAATTGTCTCAATTGAATCGAAAATTGTGCTTTCTTTTAGACCTTGCAGATAGATTTATAGAGATTCAAACTGGTTCAGGATGTACACTTCACTTATGTTGTGGGAAATTGGGAACTGCAAAACATTTTAGTAATTTACAACAAGAATTAGTACTTGAATATGCACACTGCAGTTGTTTTGTAGCGTACTTTTCTTGCTTTTTTCATGGTAATGACAAGACAACCCTTCTTGCAATCTCTTATAAAATATGAATATGATAGCAGAAAGATACATTGTTCTGGCAGGGAATATGAAAATTGGATGATTTACATTGCCTATTATATTACAGTATATTATATTTACATAAGACAAAATTCAGGCTTAACATTTGCCTGCCTCTCTATATGGGATTAGCACAAAATGGCCTTTCTACGGCCTAGGCGATTGTCATGAGGCTAGTGAAACAAGTAGTCTAGTCCGTGTATCATCTGGAACCTTGGGAATAGAATGTCTTTAGTTGGTTGGATTTTCTCTTGTTTGACATTGTACTAGAGTTATTCAGTTGACTCTGTGAATCGAAACAAATAAACTTAATTTACATTATATGTATATTGTTCATATCATAGTCTGAGCTGACTAGTGTGTGAGTGTCGTAAATTTTACCTTCTTTTCCTTCTATTGGTGTTGATGGGCTTCTAGAGCTTCCTGAATCTACAATCTCTTCCTGCAATTATTCGATCCAGATTTATGAAATTAATGACGCATGATATATAATATATCCTCGTCTCATGGTTGATGGTTTCTTCACTTGTCCAAATTTAAGAAAGAGAAATGAGCAGCTTTGCTGCTAAACTCAGTCTCACTAAGACCATTAGTAAGTAAGTAGTCACCTGTTGCACTGAAGTTTGACTATGGTAGGGGGAGGTCCCAGTACTGGTACATAAAAAGACGTGGCTCATATTTTCTTCAGCCAAATCTCTCAATTTGCTGAGCTCTGGCAATACTAGTTTGCCAAGGTCTGGGCGATCTTTTCGTCTGAGTTCTGCACATTGAACTCCCAGCTCCGCAAGTGTCAATGCTTGTTCAACAGGCCAATCAGTCACAAATGGGTCCAGCATCTCTTGGAATGTACCTTTCTCAATAGCCTGTCCAACATGGTGAGCCAACCCCATTGGAGGCTTGCCTGTTATAAGTTGTAGAAGCATGATCCCTAGAGAATATACATCAGACTTGACCCCAAGCATTCCTGTTTGCTGATACTCAGGATCAATATAACAGAAAGTTCCAGCTGTGGATGTCATGCGGTATTGTGTTACATTTTCAGCAACAGCAGGGACAAGCCTTGCCAATCCAACGTCGCCAATCTTACTTACATAGTTTTGGTCTAGCAAAATGTTGCCTGGTTTCAGATCACGATGTACTAAAGGCTCAGGCTTGGTTTGATGGAGAAACATTAGACCAGTGGCTATATCTGCAGCAATTCGGAACCTCAGTTGCCAAGACTGAATACAGCCATTTCCTTTTCGAAACAGGCAATCTTCTAAGCTTCCATTAGCCATATATTCATATACCAGTATCCCATACTCTGGACAGGCTCCTAGAAGAAGCACCATGTTGGGATGGCGTATGCAGCTTAGTATGTCAATCTGCATTCAAATAATATAACGGGTTGGACTTGGACAATAAATTTCACTAACTTCCCTTCCTCCAGTTGTACCTGTATGAATGGAGTATATGTGATAACACATGAACATGATTCAATTATGTCCTTAGCCTTAGGACAGAAAGAAAAGAAAATATATTAAGTAAAATAGAAAAGATTGATGATGCTATTGCTAATTAAGGTGCATTTGTTCAGTGTTCCTTTCGTGCTTCTAGGTTACCCTTGTACTAAAAACCAATTGCCTCTCTAGAGCTGTCTTTGGAACTAGTCTAGAGTCCCTAGTCTTATGGTTTCATCATAAACAAGTCAAGTTATTTTGAGATGGAAATTACGGCATGCAGTCAAATTCCAAAAGTGGTTTAGAAATAGAATTACTCATGTCCACTGGTTGGTCACCTCTTGCTGAAACTGTGCCTTCCCTTGAGCAGCATCTGGACGTAGAACCTTGACTGCCACTGGTGTGTGATCAAGGTAACATTTATAGACAGGGCCATAACCTCCTTCCCCAATTTTCCGAGATTCAGAAAAGAATTCTGTTGCTTCTTCGATCTCCTCAATACTGTATCTTCTATATCTTACATCACTTTGGGCTTGATTATCCAATAGCTTCCTCATTTCTTCTGCTTCTTTAAGAGCTTTCATTTCAACGCTTGCTCTTTTATGTGTTTCTAACTCTGCAATTTTCTTTTGTGCTTCTGCTGTTTCCATGGCCAACTTGGATCTAGCTTTTTCTTTCTCTGCAATTGCCATTGAAGCTTCCTGGGCCAATCGGGCCTCTTCTAATTTCTTTTCTTCTTCAAGTCTCCAGTGGTTAAGATCCACTAACTGTCAACATTAACAGACTAGTACCAGTTGAAATCAAAATAACATTAAATGAGAGAGAGAGAGAGAGAGAAAGAAAGATATTTTTTATTTTACCTTTTGTTGTGCTGTAAGTGCTTCTTTGCATGCTGCACTATACATATCCATTGTTTGCTTTAACTCAAGCTTCAACCTCCTCATGTCAGCTTCTACTGCTTCATCCTGCATTTTTTAGCATGAGGAGCACCATTGAAGGTTAGATGCCCTTGGTTCTACTTGGGCTCAGACTATCCAATTGATATCTAATCTAACCAATCGGAGTCCTAGATAAAAATAAGTAACATGTAAAGTAATAAGATGTGCTCACAAAGATCTGAGATGAATATGAAACTGATGTTCCACTACTCCCCTGGGAAAATGATATATCTGGTGACATGGGGTCATTGAACTTGATTCCCAAACGCATTGATCCAAAGCTACGATCTGAACTGGTTGAAACTCGTGAATTTCGGCCTGAGTCAGCATAATCATAGAACACAGAGGATGTACGATCACTGCTTGGCCTCTCAGAGCTCACAAATGATATGTCTGTATCTGATTCTACAAAATCCATGCATGACCTTCCACTCAAGCCTCTTGCTCTTGCAAAGGGTGACCTGCTTCAACCATGGAAATCATGTGACTGCCATATTAATGTTGATAGCATTATACTATAGTATTCAATCAAAAACTTCATATTACCCCCTCCCCCAGAAAGAAAAAAAAAGAGAAAATATGATTAGCATAGTATCCATACACTAGACTAGAACCTGTTACGCTCTCAGTGGCTTTATGTCAAAGACTTACTTAATTGATTCATCCTGCCAGCTGTGAGGTTTGATTGATGCCCTGTCTGCAGTATATATGCCACCAAAACATATTTAAAACTGAAACAGATAGTTAGAACAAAGATCTATATTTTAACAGAAACAAACCTCTCAAGTTCATACGCTTAGAGGGTATCTCAGATAGACTGTCATTCTGTTTATTTAGATTCTGTATGTGGCTCAGCAATGGGGAGGTATGTGGGGCTGCACGAGAAGCATTCCTAACTGAAGAGATTTTCCCTTTAGATATCACATACACAGTACAGAAATCTGGTGCTCCTTTTGATATGTAGCTTGGAGTATTTGATGACTTAAATCTGCATATATAAGAAACAACAGCGGAGTCCAACAAAGGTGCATTAATCCGTACTCGCAAAAAATTATGGTTCAACAGACAGACTTTATGCTTGGTGCTGAACTTAAGATTCTGTTTTCCTGAGGCATGCAGCAAATGATGCTTGTTCTTATCCCCTAATGTTAGAAATTATCATGTTTAGTTAGAAACAATTATGATGCAATCTTGCTAGTTGTGGTGAACTCGGAGATATATAGAATTTACCTAATAAATCCATGCTTTGATGTTGCACCAAGCACCAAGTTCTCAATTGCAGCATAGGAGACATATTCTGTTATTGCTTTCACAACATCAGTGTCTTCAAGTAGGACATCAAGGCAGTGTATCTAATGAAATATTTTGCAGGGTAAGCAATGTGAAAAGAAATATATATGCAGAGAAACAAAACGGAAGGACAAAGTGTAAATACTTGTGTAAGATATGATGGACGAAGCTTGAAGATGGTAAAAGAAAATGTCATTGTTGTGTGTTGTGTGTGCATTATATTATAGCAAAATACTTAAAAGGCGTGGGAGTTGGGGTTGGGGGGCCGGGGATAGAGCTGTGAAACCTACATCTTTGCGTGTACAATAGCAATGAGAGGTAAGGAAGAGATCCTTGATATTCTTGTCAAGTTGGTGGATTCTCTGAGGCAATGCAGCTGGACTCTTGACGTTACCTACTACAGCCTGCCCCCCTCCTACTGCATGCATTTACATGATACAGAAAATTGAAGAGAAGTACCGAGGTAAGAAAATTCTAGAGAGTACTTGTAGATTAACCAAAAATACTGATTCCTACATTTATCTCTTTGAAATACAAATACTGAGGGAGCAAAATCTCTCTCTGGTTTAATTTCTATGAATATCATCTATATATGAGTATGAGAGCACATCCTGTGTACCTCGATCGACATGAATGCATAATCAAAGAGGACCAAAAAAGAAAGAAGAAATACATGTTTTCTGATAAGAATAGAAAGAGAGGCAAAACATTACTTGGAAACAAGGAGTTGACTTACTGGAAGCAGGTGATGAGGATGTCACAACGTGGATCAGAACAACCGTTTGGCCTCTGCTAAGAATACTATCAGCAGCCCATTTGAGAGCGTGTTGGCTCCCTTTATCCTTATCGATACAAACTGCCACCAACCCGTTTCCTCCTCCTCCCCTTCTTATCCCACTTGCCTTTGGATTAGAATTTGGAAGCCACATTTGTCTCTTTTGTTTTTTTAACTTAAATCCCTGTCTGACCTTCTATAAGACAAGAACTCGGAAACAAGCATCACAATCATATTGCCCAGAGTTCTGAAAATACTCTTTCTACATTCTTATTCACAATTTGTTTTAATGTTTTCTTCTTCTATTCAAAATATGTTTGATTGTATACTTTGACTGATTAAATCAAATATATGCCTTTCCTCAGAATCTCTTGAAATACGGCTTCTTCACCGAATGTGGAAAACTGGAAACCAATTTATAGAAAAGCATCCCAAATTCATGGGCAGTCAACCAAAATTTCCTTTTCTTGTCCTATCAAAGTGCAAGAAAAAATGTGGGGAAATTATAACACTGCCATAAATAGGGCATTTGTACCACATCCCTTATTGGGTTAACGCCTGATTGCCGATTCAAATTTCACCAGTAAGGTTATTTTTAGAGTAAAAGATACCATGTGTACAATGAATTACTCTTAGAAAAAGATTAAAACATTCTTCTTTCTCTCAAACAATATGCTCCCCAGTTATATAGAACTAAAACTATATCACACACTAACATGTGTACCAAATTATTTTTTTTTAAAAAAAGTGAGATAATGAGTGGTTAAGAATGAGGCAAAAGAAGAAAGTGAAGAGAAAAAAAATAGAAGTTTAAAGATTTTAAATATTTATTGGATTTTGAACTATACTTTATAATTGAAAAAATTATTGATTGCTAAATATTACAAAAAATCAGAAGGCATCTAAACTTATGTGCAAAAATTGGCCATTTGTCTCGGTTTCGTCATCTTTTTCAACTTATAAATAAGTGCTTCAAATTGGCCAAATGAGAAGGACAACAGAAAGAAAAGATCTTCTTGTAATTTGAATGTATATATTCCCAATATGAAATATCAAGTCAAACGAAAGTACTGGAGTTTTTCCTTTATATATTGTATGCAAATGGGAAAATACTTTAGTTTCGATTCGTTTATAAAAGTACTGGCTGGCATCCTGCATGCTTTTGATCCTGATTGATTAATAAGGCAGTATAATTGAAACAATTACAAAGAAAATGACCTAAATATCGTTGACCTAAAAAAGAACATTACTTTTAGTTTTCGCAAATAATTTTTTCCATACATGCAAATCATTCTTAGACCAATTGGACTTGTTTGATTTCTGAACTTATAAATTTTGAATAGAGATCGATAATATAATCCTAAGTAATAATTTAACTGGTCATATACTAATAAGTGGATCAGAAGTTATTCATTAAGTTTTGAACAAAAGAAATTGATACTATATAGATTCATTGATATATATATATATATATATATTGTTTGGTTTTGTAAGATAATATACATTGTGAGATGGTTCCACTTATTGGAAGCACTACGTGCAATGATTTGATGACAAAATAATATGGTGCTTACGAGGACATGGCATGAATATATATATATATATATAGAGAGAGAGAGAGAGAGAGAGAGAGGAGACAGAGAAGTTAAAGAGAGATTATCTAAATATCTAACTAGTTCTATGTAAACAAAGTACAATAAGGAGTTAGAGAAGTGACCCGATGGAAAGACCTAATTAAGTTACAAACTCGACTTTCTGAGCCAAAATTAAGAAGAAGAGTAAGTAAGATGACGAAAAGAAAAAAAACTAATTAATTAAAAGGAATTGGAGGTTAACTGATTGTGATTAAAGGCATGCATGCATATTGATCTTCATGGATCCACGTAGGTAGGGAATTTAATTTGTCTGTACAATTTTGCTTCCAAAGTCAGTCAGAATCAGACGGCTGTGGAATAAGCATCCCCATGATCACTAGTAACAATTAGGGTATGACTATATTCTTCATCAGTTTCACCTTCTTTCAAATCTTCAATCTGGTCAAGAGCTTCCTTGATATCCAACCTTCTTTCCACATTCTCCTCACAACAACTCAAGCCAATCTTCAAGAGTTTGAGCAATTCAGCTTTACTATCGGCGACTCCACCCATCTCGACATCAAAGACTTCACTGGTGCGCTTCTCGGTGACCATGATGTTGACCCAAGTGGCAATGTCAGAAGCACTATTATGCCTGTGTTTGAGATAGTTCTCTGGGAACTTGCCAGTTAATATCTCCAGTATTAGAATCCCAAAACTCCAGACGTCGGTCTTCTTGGTGATACGGCCAAGTTGTGCATACTCGGGTGACTTGTAAGGCATCATCTGCTGTTGTGCATGGTCAAGGTTGGCGACAGGAATGAGAGCATAATCGGTGAGTAGGGGGTCAAAGGATTCATTTAAAAGCACATTGGAAGATTTGAGATGACCATGAGGCACCACTAGGCTTGGCAATGCGTTATATAAGTAAGCCAAACCCCTGGCAACACCTTTGACGATTCTCAAGCGGGTTGGCCAATCAAGGCCTGGCTTCTCAAAGTTATGATTACCATGGAGATTGCTGGCCAAGCAACCATTGTGAACAAAATCGGTGAGCAAGAGCTTCTCTTCCTTCCTATAATAATAGGCCACAAGAGGGAGTAGATTGGGATGGGAGAGGGTGCCAAGCCTTCTCATGTGCTCATGGAACTCCTCTCTTCCAACATTGTTCATTTGCTTGTACCTCTTGACAACCACCGCTTGGGAGCCGTCCAACACCACCGCCTTGTAGGAAGATCCAAATGCGGCACTCCCTAAAATTTCAGCGGAGGCTTTTAGCAAATCATGTAAATCAAATCTCTGTCTGTCATCCCTGACGAAGGACAGCTTGCCAGCTTGCTGTTGCTGATGATGATCAGCTGATGATCTCTTGCCATGACCATGATCTGCCCCTACTGCTACCTTAATCTTATTATGATGATCTACTGATGATACTTCTTGTTGTTGACGATAAACAGGAGGAACGTATTTCTTGCTGCTAGCTCGGCCTGAATTAGAAAAGGTGGTGGAGGACATGGCATGACCTCCCAATCCCATTATCTGCTGCTTCTCACTTATTTGATTTGATCTCAACCGGAATATGATGAACGCCGCAACCAGTAGGGCTATTATTACTGCTGTTAACATCACAATCAGAATAATTTTCAGAACTGGTGTCTTGGCTGGAGTCTCTACGGTGGCCACTGGGATTGGACCTGCCGCTGCGCTGCATGCATTCAGAGGCTGTCCACATAGTTTTGCGTTCCCTGCAGCTCAATATTATTATGTGTTATATATACATACATACATAGATAATAATTAATTTGAAGAAAAAGAAAATCAAAAATCAAATTTAATAGTAATAGTAATACATATGGAATTAATCACATATATAGCTAGACTAAATTTCGTACCCGAAAAGGTGCTGGCCTTGAAGGTGCTTAGATTGGCAGGGATGAGACCCTCTAATTCGTTGTTAGAAACATTGATCATCTTGAGACGTGGGCTGTTGCTGAAATCGGGGATTTCCCCTTGAAACTTGTTTGCATCAAGCCTTACCTGCATGAGATTAGGCAAGGACGCAAGGGACGAAGGGATTTTACCCGTGAGCTCGTTATTCGCCAAATATACTTTCTTCAGCTTATCCATACCCTTAAATGCATCGTCTGGAATCTCTCCCGAGAAATGATTATAGGATAAGAAGAGCGACTTCAAGTTTTGCAACACTTTTATGTTTGGCATCGAACCCACAAACGTATTGTTCATCAAGCTAAACACCCTCAAAAATGGCAATGCGCCAAGAGAATCTATATCTATTTTCCCTGTCAGCCCCATGCTTTCTAGGCGCAACCCCAATACCTTGTCATCCTCACAAATCACGCCTTCCCAGTTGTTCTGCGTCCCACTGCATGGTGGCTTTGGGTTTATGGACGGATCCCAACTGCTCAGCCGTACCACATTGCTCAATGAACCCTTGAACTTCAACAGAGCATCCGCCTCGTTAACCGTGCCGTCCGAGGCGCACATGCTCGCACAAGATGATAGCACTAACACAAACAAAACAACAACCTTAATGTTGGTGTTGCTCAACAATTTATTCACAATGTTATCATCATTACTATTTGATATTAATGCTGCAGGTGCGCGCACAAGCCTAGCAGCGGTGCTGCGCGCGCCCATTAGCATTTAGCAATGAGAGGACAAGAGAGCCAAAACCCAGATAAGGTTAGAGAGGGTTCCAACGACCCTGGGTTTGGGCTGCAAATAATTGATTATTTGTTTGATATAGCACAACTTCTGCTTTGCTTGGCTTCGGTTAATTAGTTATGCATGTCTCAACAATGGTGCTGTCAGGTTAATTAATTTGGAAGAACCACAAAATGCCAAGAAAGAGGATTCTGATTTGGTAATGAGAGATTAATAAGGAAGAAATTAAGCAAGAGCGAGCGAGCATGGCATGAGAGCGTTCCATTTTGGCTTCTTTTAGAGCTTGAGTTGTGTTCGTGAGTGATCTAAGGGGGGCCTCTCATTTTATTGCTTCTTTTCACTATATATTGAGTTGTCAAAGTCAAAGCCTGTTATTTGGCTTGGCTTCCATTGACTTTACCCATTATTATATTGGCTACATGATTTACAACTTGGAAACAAGAAATTGCACCTGCTCGATCTAGCTAATTTTAAAGAATTAGCTGCCAAATGATAATAAACATCATAAATATGATAATATATAGTCCATTAGTCCGGATCCCATCTCCATTCCTAGTATTATGTACTACGGGGTACTCTCTTCTCCATCTGTTTCTCTTAACATTTTCATTCATTCATTTATACATAGTTCTTTGATACTGAGTTTTGAATTTTATCTTTAATTAGCAAGCTCAAGCTCAGAGGGTCATATATGATACATGCATAGATTTTTTTTTTTTTTACCATATTAAAATAAAATAAAGTCGTTATTTATCTTTCTCTCTAATATTTTTCCGACTTAAGTAGCTATAGTCTTCCCGAGAAAGTGTATATATAGGACTTCAATTTGTAGTCTAGTGTTTTACATTACAAAAACGTTTTAGAGTATGAAACCCGTGTCGATATGTAATCGGATCGGTCAATTCGGCGGGAGTGGGACAACTATATATATGCCATGACGAATGCGAAGTTGGGTCCTGGGAGTTTAAGTAAATGTGAAGTAGACTTCAAAAAAAAAATTCATAACTGAATGTAGACGTAACCATAATCCATCCAATCTGAACAAAGCAAAAAATGAGAAAAAAAAAATTTGCTAACTAGAATTTCGTTGTTAAAATGATGTGGATTTATAACTATTTTTAGATAAATATATTGTTCATATCACTTTATTTCATCTAACAATCATATATATATATATATATATATAACTATCATATTTAAATTTTAGCAAACCCAATGGTGGGAGTTGGTTCAACTTGTAAGAACCCAAACACTTTATTTGTGAGGCCTAAATTTAATTCCAACTTCTAGAAGTAGTACTATCTTGGCTGACAATTTATAAATATCACTTCATGCTCTTACTCAGATATGTGACATGTACCAATGAAGGTTGGCCTGAGTGAAGGAAGTTCTGGTTGCTTAAGCAAGTGGTCTTAAGTTGGAGCCCTTGTAGATGCAGCAAACTTTTTTAGAAGAAGTCATCGCTTTAACGCCTGATAGTACTTCGGATGATTAGTCTTGGACAAAGTCTGTGAATACCTTGAGAAACCAAAAAAAAAGGATATGTGACATGTCCTAATTTTAGAATTGAGTAACATTTTTTCACCTTAAACTTTAATTGAGCAAAAAATATTTCTAACAAATTTTGTTTTAACTAAATAGCATTACTCAAAATAAACCGTTGCATAATGATGTAGAACAAAAGAGAACACCAACAATCATGGCGAATGAACAGCTAAATTCTTCTCTTTCTATTTGTGTTGCGTCCAGCTGCGTTCATATTTCAAATATGACAGCTAAAGAATTGAAAGCGTGTAACAACGCTCCACACGTGTTTTTGGTACTCAAAGGTCCAAGCTGACTACCAATTTGAAAAATTGAACCTAACACATGAGACATCAAAATAGGAGACGAATTTTCAGTTAATGTTTTATATATTTTTTCAATCATAAAAATTCTCTGCATTAATATCTACCAAATAATCTTTATTATAAACTAAAAATAAAATTTGTAAGTCAAAATCTTATGTATTTTTTAACAGTTACATGTTACAATACTAGTAGAAATAGTAAGTTCTATGTGGTTGAGATGATCTCATTTTGTTGCCAAACGGAAAAAGGAAAAAAAAAAAAAAANAAAAAAAAAAAAAAAAAAAGCTAGCCAAATTTCATTATGTTTCTCTTTGTTGCAGAAATTCAAATTCTGTTTATGAGAATTTTTTATATAGGGAAAAAAGAAAAAAACTAGCTAGAATGATAGAAGCAGAAGCAATATTTAAAATTGAATTCAATGTGGTATTTGATGGAGCAAAGAGGTCCATCCTAGGTTTGGTACCTAAGTCAATGTGCTTTTCAAACTTGGTTTGGTATCAATGCTTTGCTTCCAAGATTGATGCGGAGCCGCCACATGATAGATATTCAATTCCTGATCAAAAGATGCACGCAATTTCATATTCAAACCTCAAACAACCTTCTCCTTAGCATTGTTGATGATTTATCAATTAATATCTTCTATCTCTGTCGACCTTTGAATTTTCTGGCACAGCAAATGAATTTATTTTGGAAGTATATAGCTAGCTGAGAGCTATATATTCATTATTCAATGTAACATGAGATGTAGTTAATTAGATGATTTTTTTTTTTCATGTATTTCCTTTTCTGCGAGCTTTCTAGCTTGTCTGCTTGTGAATATTTGCTGTCAAGTTGTTAATATGCATGTATATATCTTGCTTTTCAAAACTGAAAATGAAGAATGTTCAAAGCTGCTATCCTTAGTTATCATAATGTGTGCTTTAAATAGGGTCGTTTTCTTTTCCAGGTAGTGCTCCTGCTATTGTATAGTTAGCCCGGCGGGAGAAAGTGTAGGAGCGCTGGAGCAGGTGTTGTTTCTCTCTAGATCTTTCATCTGTACTTCAATTAGTTAATTTGTAAGTTACATGCATGGCTAGCTAGGCCTTGAATGACTATATATTTGATTCTTAATTTATAGATTGAATCAAGTAAATTAAAAAGAGGGACGATGAGCTGTAAGATGAATAACAGCATGCTCTGGGTAGTGGTGAAGTTATTTGTTATTTATGTTTATGTGATGGTGGAGTACGGTGAGAGCTCATATTCGGGTGGAGGTGGAAGTGCAAGTGATCATTACCATAATTACCAGAATCAGATCCGCCGTATGGCTTTAATGAAGTCATCTCATTCTCATGTCATCCGCAGTACTTCACTCCTACCCACTCATGAGCCTTCATCAACACTACCGTTACCATCTGATCCAGCTGATTCTGTAAGTTTCATTGTCTATTAATTTAATTGATACTGATTACATTGCATGTACTAGTGATCTAATCGAATTAATTAATTAATTATTAGAACAAGTTAAGATCAAATGGGCGCGTATACCATGTGACGGATTATGGTGCTGATCCCACCGGAATTTCAGACAGCACCGAAGCACTTGAGCTAGCTCTCTCTCATGCCTTTGCCTCTCCCATACCCATTCATGACGCCCACCACTTGATGCAAGGTGTTGCTGACCTCGGCGGCGCACAGCTTCACCTTGACGGAGGCACCTACCTCATCCGTCGCCCATTGCGTTTTCCCCACTCTGGGGGTGGAAACTTCATGGTACGTATATTATATATAACTCGTAACTGGTAAGTAAGTAAAGTAAGTGGATCGATCCTACATATATAATATATTTTTACAGATTCATGGAGGATCCCTTCGTGCGTCAGATGATTTTCCAAGGGAAAGCCATCTGATCGAGCTACCGTCATCAATATCATGCCCTGATTCCAATTCCATGTGCTACAAATACGAAGACATAACGCTCAAGGATCTTATGCTAGACTGTAATTTCAGAGGAGGTGGTGGCATTTCCATTCTAAATTCCCTCAGAACCATAGTAGACAATTGTTATATATCTCATTTTACCACCGATGGAATTCTAATCAAAGGCGGCCACGAAACTTATATCAAAAACTGCTTCATGGGGCAGCACATAAACATTGGTGGTGATCCCAGAGAAAAGGACTTCTCCGCCATTGGAATCAACATTCAGGGCAATGACAATGCCGTCACCGACGTCGTTATCTTCTCCTCTGCAGTTGGAGTCTTGGTGGCCGGGCAGGCCAACCTGCTCACTGGAGTACACTGTTATAACAAGGCCACCACATTGGGTGGGGTTGGAATCTATGTTCGCTCCCCGGGTTTTACCCAAACCCGAATCGTCAATTGTTATTTTGATTTCACTGCCCTTGTGGCAGAGGATCCAGTCCAGCTCCACATCACTGGCTCATTCTTTCTCGGCAACGCATTTGTTTCCATCAAGTCTTTGAAGGGAATTGCGTGTGGGGTCAACATAGTAGATAACATGTTCTCTGGAGATTATACGGGTGTGCCTATAGTTCAGTTGGACCAAACTACTCAACCCTCTGCTCTGCCCTTCACCAACATTCATCAGGTCGTGGTGGATCGCAATAGCGTCAGGGGTATGATGCTCAAATCAACGGTTGCCAAGGGGACACTCTGGAGTAATGGCACCTCCTGGACCCTTGATTTCTCCCGAGTCCTCTTGTTTCCAAACTTAATCAACAACGTGCACTACACATTGCATTTGCATGCTGCCACTGACACTGCCACACCATTTCCCAATCATATTCTACGAAATATCTCTGGGAATCGGGTCACCGTCGAATCCGACAAACCTGTCTCAGCTACGTTGCATGTCACGGTGGATCAAATCAAAGCATAGTAGGAATGTAAGAATAGGATTACGATGTCCGTCTCACTCTCAACTTCATTCATTATCATCAACACCGTATACATTAACACACGCACCCTTAAGAGATGTAAGCCTACTCTAATACAGCTCAAAATTTAAATTCAACCTACTCTGAAATCTTATATAGCTCAAATTTTTCCATCTCTCGGATTCCTCTTACAAAAGATGTGAGCCATGTGTCTAGCAACACTCAAACAAGCCTTACCATCGGGTGACTTCTAATTCTTTTTTTTTAGGACTTTGGTGTAGATTTATAACTGAGAAAAATGGTAGATCTAAAAAAGATGTGACATTAAATTTTACAAGTGTGAGGCCTAGGGTTTAAATCATCTAGTAAAAAGTATTAAGTGAGTCCAATTAAAATTATTTTATATAAATTTAACTGAAACCTAATATAATAATAAAAAATAATGACAGAAGTAGAGAAATAATTATCGCACGTACTATTTATATTTTACATTACTTGTATTTCAGACTATATCAAGTTGGCATGAACTAAAGTAACAAAAAAAAAAAAAAGATGTACTAATTATACCAAATTGCCAACAGTACAACTTTAGCAGTATGAATAACTGTGATATTAACTAATGTGCAAATATATCATTACTCAAAGAAGTAATAATGGGTCTAACATTTCAGTTTTTTTTGTTTTTGGTAAAGACACGAGGCTAAACGCCCAACAAATTAAGAAACACTACCACGGGGCAAACGATACCCCAATTCATCAGCTGCTAACAGTAGTAGTAACCCATGAGGTTGGGGCAGAGTAATGCTGCACCCCCAAATCGTGCCCCATACTGTGCTTAGCCATCCAGTCTGCAACAGAGTTACTACTACGAAGCGTGTGTTGCACCTTAACTGTCCACTCTCTTTCCAATAACATCTTCACCTTGTTCCACATCTGAGAATATTTTCCTCCCAAGTTCTCCAACGTCGACAAACCATTGACAAACATTTCAGTTACACTATAACTAATTGCTCAATTAATTACATGGGGCCAGTCAATGGTGCTCTGGCCGGCAGTTTACCAGAACATAAACATTTTATACTTGCATGAATGCTTTACCATTTATTTATTTTCTTTGAAAAAATTGATTCTTAATTGGGTCAAAAGAATTTATTATATTATCTAATCTCTTTGATTCTTATTTTTCAAACTTACGTTATTCTGTTCACATTTTTTTTAATTATTTTAGTTTCCTTCCTATTTTAATTGGTGAAATTCTACAATATTTCCTAATTCATGAGCATTTCTTTTATTCTTTCTTGTGTGATCCCTCTACAACATGGTAGACTTGGAAGCACCAGCTGAATCCTTTGTTTTGAACTCTCCACTACAAGGTTTTATTTAAGATCTTTCTTAGCTGCCATATAGCCTCCTCTTTAACTCAGTTACGTATTTACTTTAGATTTCACCACACAGCATCTTAATTTGAAATCCTATTCTTTCATGTATTAAAATTTTGGTCTTTTTCACTTTCTTCTCATCTTCATGGCTACTAGGTATGGGTACTATCAAGAGATTAACATGCATGTCCCCTTGAGGACACCCCAATACTGCACTTAATCAAGAGTGTTCGAGGGGAGCACATTTTGTACGATGGGGAGTGGAAGGCGAGGAGATCGGCTTTATGACACTACTGTGCTTACCCTCTTGCTTGTATGCAATTTAATTTAGTCGTTCAACGGTGGGTAGTTTAAATTTAGTCATATTGCAGGAAGAAAATCAATAAAGGGATATTAATACGACTGTACGTCAGTTTGGATGGCAACCAGAGTCGAACCCTCTCGATAGCTAAAGTGAAACAATAAGGAGTTCTTGGATGAATCTGATGTGCCCCAGGCAGGTCTATGCACCAACTCAATGAAAATGGAAAATAATATTTAATTTAGCCAATACAATAATGTGGAACACTTGGATAAATACGTAAGTCTTAATACTTTCGAATTTTAACAATATTTTTCTCTTTTTTTTTTTTTGATAAATAGCATAACTCTTAATAAAAATATGGTTAATTACAGTTTTTCTAGTTAGNTAATTTAGCCAATACAATAATGCGGAACACTTGGATAAATACGTAAGTCTTACTACTTTCGAATTTTAACAATATTTTTCTCTTTTTTTTTTTTTGATAAATAGCATAACTCTTAATAAAAATATGGTTAATTACAGTTTTTCTAGTTAGCTGTGCATGGTGGGACCAAAACCTAGATTTCAGCTACTCTGATTGATTTTGTGCATCAAGCAGGTTCATCCAAGGATTTCTCAACAAGTAAGCTGGTTAACAGAATTTGAAATTTCCATTTTAACATCCCAAACCCATTAAAAAAAAAAAAAAAGTGAGGTGGTTTCAGTGTCATACTTTTTCTTGGTTTTACATGTCTTGCCCAAAAACCCCCTTCCGTAATTTCCCACGAGCATTTCCCATACAGCCTATAGCTACTTTCAAGGAAAACATTAGAAGAATAGAATCAGTGAAATTTCTATTCACTAGAATAAGAAAACAAAAAGAAAAAAAGAAGGCAGGAAGAATTATGTTGGGGGGGAATTGTGTCTTGTCATGGTTATTTTCTGACCTGTATAAGTAACAATTACAGAATGGATCAGTCATCATAATCATCCATCCGACGAGAAGCACCAAGATCCTCTCTCATGTTCACATTAGAAGGCTGAACTAATCCGCACCAATGCCTGAACCACCTCTGACATGGGTGGCCGGAATTCAGGCTCAGACTAAGAGAAAGATGAGAAGAAATGTATTAACATCCTCCAAATTATTCAAATCATAAGTATAATCAACTCAGATACTTAGGCTAAAATTGACCATTAATTGATACCAATCAAGATTGAAAAACACACACACCCACAATGACAAAAAAAGCAGCCTTGTGAATGAAACTGATTTCCATACGTGGGACATAGTTCATTCATGACTCACCTGAACACAAAGGGCAATGATATCAGCAAATCGTGACATTGATTTAGGAGGGTAAAGTCCCCGCAACGCAGGGTCCACCATTTTTTCCAATGCATCAATGTCATGAAGCTGTGGGGAGGCCCAACGGACAAGACATTGTTCTGATTTTGGCTTTGAACTGAAGATACGGAAGGAAACAATAAAGCTTCCTTAGATACGGAGATATTGCACAGACCACTTATCAGGAATTAAAAGCACAATAAATCTAGATGCAGAGATGTAATTACCTGTCTAAAGGCATTCGACCTGTCAACAGTTCCAACATGACTACCCCAAAACTGTAGACATCACTCTTCAGGGTATAGGCTGAAGGTTTTTTGCACTCTGGTGCATTATATCCTGCTCCAAGATTTTGACTGGTACGCTGGAAACAAGATTACAACACATTAAAAATACAAATACTTTCAGAAATTAAAATTATGCAAAAGCTCTAAAGTAACAGGGGCAGTTTGTTGCAAGTCAAACAAACAGGCATCCCAAGATGTACAAATGGTACTTAACAGACACTACTGCTAGTTTTGCCTGTGAAGTGACATATAAAAACTTAAAACACTTGAGACAAGAAACCAAAATTTTAAAATATCTCTCTCAACCAAATGCTGCAGGTGGTAAAGCTTTCATAGTTATTCGAGTGAATTTCTTTTTCTTAGCGGATATGTTTGAAATACAATTTTTTATCTTAATTTTTTTTTTGGTAACCTAGGAACCAGGACCTAACCCCAACTTTTGGATGGAGCCAAACTTACCAAACCTAGGGTGAGTCATCCCTGCTTCAGGGGTCCCGTTGTAGAAGAATCCATAGTTGTAGCTTTGTGTAGGGGAACACTTTGAGACTCTCATTTTGTCAATAAGAGGCCTCGAACACAAAATCCTATTCTTGCAAGGAGAGCCTTGTGACCAACTGATCTACACCCCAATTCACCAATTTTCTATCTTATTACTGTNGGTACTTAACAGACACTACTGCTAGTTTTGCATGTGAAGTGACATATAAAAACTCAAAACACTTGAGACAAGAAACCAAAATTTTAAAATATCTCTCTCAACCAAATGCTGCAGGTGGTAAAGCTTTCATAGTTATACGAGTGAATTTCTTTTTCTTAGCGGATATGTTTGAAATACAATTTTCTATCTTAATTTTTTTTTTTTGGTAACCTAGGAACCAGGACCTAACCCCAACTTTTGGATGGAGCCAAACTTACCAAACCTAGGGTGAGTCATCCCTGCTTCAGGGGTCCCATTGTAGAAGAACCCATAGTTGTAGCTTTGTGTAGGGGAACACTTTGAGACTCTCATTTTGTCAATAAGAGGCCTCGAACACAAAATCTTATTCTTGCAAGGAGAGCCTTGTGACCAACTGATCTACACCCCAATTCACCAATTTTCTATCTTATTACTGTCAAGTTGTCAACGGATAAATTAAATTTATCAAAATTCACTACTTAGCTGACTGAATAGCGAAATCAAATATTTCTCCTATTTTTTGTCCCCATGGCTCATTTTTCTAGCAATTTATCTATCTTGATTATTTTGTTAAAGCTACACCTTGTGTGCTTTCTGCTGCCTGCCAATCAATGTCCAGAACATTGTTATCAGTTCTGTGGCAACTACTATATATGGTTGCGAATATATTGCTGCTTTACATAAGCATTGGGACTTTGACTATTAGCATTGGTCCTTTAAATATGAATACTGCTTATTATGTAAATTTAACATATAAAATACATCTGGGACTCTTACAAAGATCGCATATTGTAAATTCAAAGACAATCTGAAGCTAAAAATTCTGCACAGGTATATTCTAAAATTATTGGTACAACTATCCACAAACAAAAGATATATAAACTTGAAGTCAATTTTAAGAACTATTCTAACCCTAATTTGCCGGTAATGTGACCTTCAAACCTTAGTTCTCTATGTGATGAAATTGACAACATTTGAAAAATATAAGCCTTGAGCCCTTATATTTGTTGCACTAGATTTTGTCAAGCAGAAAGTAATCGGATTTTCATGATTTTGATGGCTACGGGTACTACGGGTACTATGGATACATGATTATGTCTTGGGTACTATGGATACAATGACATATAATATGCAGACTCTGGAATGCTCTTTCCAAAGAAGCTATATCCTACTCATGAAACAAACCGTAAGACCAAAACAAAGGCCAATAATAACTAGACTTAACTAATCACAAAACATATGCAGGCTGCAGCAAAGGCAGAAAAAGATTTTTCCAATTATATCTTTTTTCATTTTTAGGGATATAAAAAATTAGAGCAAACTCCCATTTAGGCAATAATTAGGACGAAATAAGTCTATGATATAGGGACAAGAAAAAACCTGGTGGAAGGACGCCAAACCGTAGTCTGAGAGATGAGGATTGAGCTCAGTGTCAAGCAAAATATTTGACGACTTGATATTCTTGTGAACTAAAGATGGAGAACAGATTTCATGCAGGTACCTGAGTATTTAAATTGTGTCCATAAAGAAATAAAGCTAGGTAGTTAAATGCAGTCAATGTAAAAGAAAGACTAACATTGGGACTAAGATTCATAATATAAGAGACTTCAATATCATGGTAAAATACCAGATATAACTAGGGAATCGGAAGCTATATAACTCATATTAAAAAGATGTATTCTTGTGTATGAATTTTTCAATAGTACATTCTAAGTACAATTCATATTACTATTATACTTATCTACGAAGCATAACTTAATACCATAAGCTTTTAATATTGTAATAAGCAAATAGATGTAAAATCTGAACTGTGATATGAGAAAGAAAAATGCACCAAACACTTCATTAAGTGAGCCACTTTAGCTGAACAAAAAATTCACGCTGTCAATGTGCATCTAGGCATAAGAATGCATTTTTGGTACTAAAAATTAAGAATCAAAATATAGAAGCTATGTTCAAATGGAAGTACTATTATATATCCACTTACTCAACAGCCCGAGCTGTGCCCAGTGCAATTCTGACTCTGGTGTTCCAAGTAAGAGGTTTGCTGAAGTCATCCGACAAGTGTAAAAATTCATGGAGAGAGCCGTTCCTGAAATACTCATATATTAACATGTTGTGCCCCTCTTCTGAAAAATAACCCACAAGCTCAGCAATATATGGGTGGTGAAGCTTGGAGATGTTTGCAACAATCTGAGAGAATTCCTCTGGAGGGCCGCCATGGGAAAGTGAAGAGTCAATCTTTTTCACAGCCAATACCTGATATGCAAACAAACAAGTTTCTCCAAGTCAAAAAATAAATTTTCATTTTTATTTTTTATTTTTCACCTGTGATGTCTCGAAGTCATGTCTGACCCTATAGTAGTTCTATGGGAAAATGACCAAGCCGGATGGCTCATTACAAACATTTATCAAGGTAAACATTAACCACTTCTTGACTTACCGGAGTATCCGGCTCGGCCATTCTCCCTAGTTCTATTTTAATTCAGACACATGTGGCTGCTTGTCAGACGCAAGTCAAGCATCATAGGTGTCTCATATACACTTGTTTCTACATTGATGCCTACCTCTATTATTATTTATTAAGAAAAGAAAGGAAGAAACAGCTCCATTTGCATATTTTATCACATATTCCACAAAGCCCTTCTCTCACTTCAATTTTAAAAATTATTTGAAGTATGACAAGGTCATTGTAATTAAAAGGAAAATTTAGGCCAAGTCTATAGTACCTATTAAAGAAAATGGGTATAGGTATTGATTGTCACATGTTGATAATTGTACTCAACTGTCTATAAATTACATATGTGACAGAAAATAATTTAAGTGAGATCACTTAAACTTAAATACTATTAACTCTACAATTTTTATACAATTATATATAGTTATAGAATACAAGCTAATAAATGTGTGGCTAAAATTTAATGTGCACCAATACCCATTTTCTTCAATGAATATTCTAGACTTGGCCTAAAATATAATAAAAATTTTAGATAACTACCTCCATAATTTTTTATCTTCACTACCTCCATAATAAAGCAAATAATACCTTTCCATCAGCATATTTGGCCCGATAAACACGTCCAATGGATCCTTCACCAAGAAGGCGACCTGATGCAAAATTAACAGTAGCAGTCTGCAAATCTGCCAATGAGAAAGGAGTAGCACGGACCGAGGTGCTTCTTCTAGCATTTATTCGATTTGCAAACTCATTNAACTAAAATTAATTAAATTCTTTATGTAAGTAATTTTAAAAGTTTTTCATGCACATGCATAACCGTGTGTACATAGCTAATTCATACTAAGGCTTATCCATAGATTAATAAAGCAAATAATACCTTTCCATCAGCATATTTGGCCCGATAAACACGTCCAATGGATCCTTCACCAAGAAGGCGACCTGATGCAAAATTAACAGTAGCAGTCTGCAAATCTGCCAATGAGAAAGGAGTAGCACGGACCGAGGTGCTTCTTCTAGCATTTATTCGATTTGCAAACTCATTATCATTAAAGGATTGCACACGATCAGACACTGACGACTTTACACCGGTTGATGGATTTTTCTGCAAAGCCTTTACGTCAATTGTAGCAGAATCCAGCGAATTGAATTCTGTCACCAATATATCATCTCGTCAGTTGAATGACATTGCGAAGTCCACAATGTGCCAAAATGACATAGAACATATTTGAAGAAAGTAATCATTTTTAACAGACACAGAAAGGTTCAATTCTATTACAGCTCAGAGTAATTAATTCCAGCATATTACAGGTCATCTACTCATCTGATCAGTCAAGTTCTGTCATCAGCTTGTGTGACGAGAACATTAAAAGTACTCATGATGACAAGTGATAAAACTTAAATCTAAAATCACTCCTCTCCTTCCAGAGAAAAAGGAAAAATAAACAATAAAAAAAAAGGAGCAAAACCTAATCTGACATATAATTTTTTTTTTATTATTGTTAATCAATGATAGTGTATCAATGCCAGCTGCTCTCTAAATGAATGCTACCTTTCTGCCATAATTTCTTTTTAAACTCAACGACTATGTTCTAGAATATAGATTTAGCACAAATTTTCCTAAGGAAATTCCTGAATAAGGGGAAAAAATCTTTTTTTTTGGTGTCACATAAGAAATTAAGAATCACAAGATATCGCCAGGAACAACAAAACTACAGATTCTGTAAATTTAAAAATAATAAATAAACCACCTTTGAAGTCTTTGCCTGCATCAGCACCAAAGTTTTTGGACAATTCCTGAGAGGCAAGGGGGGTAAAAGATCTACGCTGGCTACGTCTCTCTTCATCAAGAAAATGTGAAGAAGGCAAAGTTGATTTTGATCTTCTTTTGAAAAGAGCAATCACAATAATAATCATTGCAAGTACACCCAAAGTTATTCCTGCTATGGCTACTCCACTAACAACAGATTTCCCATTCTTGTGTTTCTCAGCATGTTTTATAGGGTGTGTACCCGGAGGAGGAGGAGGAGCTGACCCTGTAGACCAAGAGTTTCCTCCAGTTCTTTACAACAAATAACATAAAGTTAGAGAAACAACTTAAAGCACTACATCCTTCAAAATATGTGAACGGATAAAACACTTACTGCAAGCTATCTATATCCTTTAATTCCTCAGGAATCCAACCAGTAAATTTGTTGTTTTCAACATTCCTGTCAAAATAATAATTGAAATTATGTTATAAATATTCAGTATTTAGCAAGCACACATCCAATTGCAATTAGTTTCAGCTATAATAATCATTCCTCTAACAGATTGGCATTACTATGGCACAATTATAAATTATATAAATGACTCCATGAGTTTCATATCACTTTATCTACCAAAGTGATTTATAAATTGACCATAAAATATTGACCTTTTACATCCGTGCAAAGAAAGATAGCGATGTTGCATTTTTTGTAAATATGGGAATGAATTAAAGAACAAAATTGTGAGATAAAAACATAATATCTACACACATCTAGATGATTCTAGATGTAATATTTAAGTGCTACCCACGTGACAAAAGGTACAAATATTTAAGATAACTTGAAGAAATAAGATCAAGGAAACAGTTATTCCATGGCAAAAAATAAAAAAGGAAATACTTATTCTAACATGAGGAGGACATCAACTTACAAATCTTCAAGTAGAAGATTGGCAAGGACATTTATTGAACCAGAGAATTGATTATTTTGCAGATGCCTGTACAAGGATAAATAGAAGTTAGCAGAGAGGATTTCAACATGGTTGAAAAGTATGTTCTTTCTTTGACGGGGGTTCGATTCTTACAACTTCTTGAGGCTCGAGAGCGATTTAAGACTCTGAGGCAAGTTTTCTGACAGTGAATTGAACGATAAATCCCTATATGTCATTCAATGACTAATTGTTAGTAAAACTTCCATGTCTAAAGGAACCTTATAATCAAATGCTAAGACGCCAAATAAGAGGGGGAAAGGGCTTATACTTCAATTTTGAATACATCGATAGAGTTACCATTTTCATTAATATACAAGATAATACATCCAGTAGTTATATATAATATTTAGCATGTATCATACAAGGGAAACTGAAGTTTTTCTGGAGGGAACTTATTGCATTAGCGTAACTTCAGAAGATGTACTGTACCAGAAGAAAACAACAAACTTCAAAAAATGTGTAACAATTGATTCAAGTAATAACAATGAGGGGTGTTTCCATAACAGAAGAATCTCAAAACAAAAAAGAAAAACAATGAACGAACTGTCTCCCAAAAACAATGCATGAGTTGATGCACATGCAATGTAGAAAAAAATTATTTGATATACCACTGGAACCAGGCTCCCAACACAATAGCTGGTAGCTTAACTCAAATTAAATGCCAAAGTCAGAAAAACCATGAAAATATATTTTTTTGGAATATATTAATTGATTTTTGACTCTAATATGGTTGCACTTACAGTTGTTTGAGTTTAACGAGTTTCCCAAACATATCACCCAACTGATTCTTGAGCTGATTATGTGCAAGACTTCTGCATACACCCATAAAAATGTTGATAAAAAAAAAAAAAAATCTGAGAACGTCATGAAAAAAAAAATTAAAAAATAGAGAGAAAAAAGAAAAATGCATTGCTTACAGGTGGTCGAGGTCACTCATCTGAGAAATTGAATAAGGCACACTTCCAGTGAAGCCATTCTTAGAAAGATCCCTGCAAGTCAAGATGACAGGATTAGTGGTGACAAACATACGAAGTCAATTAAAGAAACTTGGTTGTAGGAAATCCTTCAGAAACTACAACCTGCACAGAAAAACAAAGGTTTCCAAATAGATTAAACTTTTGACGTTTTAACAAAATGATGGTAAATGGATTTAAAAATCTTTATAAGGAACATAATGAATCTATTTTAATTTTAAGCAACATCAAATGTCAAATTCAATGCCAAAAGAAAGTAAAAAACTTCGAAAAAGTTATTGTCTTGACTGGTATCTTGTAAATGTGAAAATATATGCAGGCTATACTATCAATAAATAAGAAAGAGAACATAATTCTGTCTAATTAATGCTAAGGAAAAGAAAAATAAGTGTTTGATGGACAGGAAAATCAGCACTAGAGGTGTAAAAGAAGGAAGAAGAACGAAATTGTTGCATAATAAAGAGGAAAAATTAAGTCTCAACAAGACTTACACACAATACATGGCAACTTAGATTTGTGAAACTTTTCTTTTGATGCAGTTAATATACAAACAATTTATGGTGTCATGATGTACTAGCATTAGATTTTCCATCATTATCTATTTGGACATTAAGATACGAAATGTTACCAAGCAGACTTACAGGAAACGAGTATTAGGGGGAAGCTGATATGGTATATCACCATTGAGATTGTTGTTGCTCAAGTCACTGTACTACGACAAATTAATGAATGTCATTCGTGTGATGTTCTCTCATTATTAGTACTACCAAAAAAAAAAAAGGATATTAATAAAAAAAAGTTGTGCCTCACAAGTAAGTGACAGATGTTAAGCTTTCCAGCTGGTAGCCCATTGTTCCAGTAAGCCCGAGGCCAGATAAATCTCTGTTGAAAGTAGAAAGAGTTAGAAGGCCCAAAGTAGATACTTGCAACAAGTATTATGTCAAAGAGACAAACAGTATCAATCTATACATAATATAGATTAATGAAAAGTATCAAGCAGTATAAGAGAGAATTACATTTCTGTGACAGATGAGCCTGAGCATTTGATTCCTTCCCATGAGTCACCACAAGGATCACCTCCACTTGATTTCCAGCCACTCAGTTTCGAAGGAGAATGTAAGCTCTTATACATCACATTAAGGGCTGAAACTGCACATTTTCATCAACAATCATATTGCATGGAAAGATTAATACGAAGCTATGGAAAGTAAAATTTATTTCACACAAACAAAGAAAAGAGAATTCAGAAAGGAGATAATGGCATTCATCAATTCCATAATCTAAAAAGATCTAGCAGAGTAAAGATTTTGTAACATGTTAGATGTAATTAAAAGTATTATCGATACCATCTTGGGAGGTTGTCTCGCAATGAACTGCGGTGGTCAGTACCGCGAGGATAGCAATCCACAACCCAGGAAGGTTGTGGCGCATCTTCCCGCAGAAAAGCAGAACCGAACCAGACCAAGAAAGAGAAAAAAGTAACGAGGTTTCTCTTTAATGGAAGAAAATTAGATAAAATCAAACATTGAACAATTTCCTTGTGAGTTGGGTTGGGGGGAGTGGTTGAGGATGATTTTCCCTGGTTTGTTAGGAAATTTTGGGTTTGGGGTAACTGTAAATGTTGCCTAAACTTAGGAGGAAGAAGAAGAAATGAATGAATTTTACAACTAAAAATGGCTGAGAATAACAGCGCCATAGCTAGTCAGAGCGGAATGCCAGGCAAACGAGAGCCTCAAAGTCACACCCTTTTGCGGAGTAATATGAATATATACATGCTAAACTTTTTGCTCCTATTCAAAATTCTTCACAATTTTTTTATGAAATTTAATGATTAGCTTTTAAATATTCTGATAACTTCAAATGTTTATACTTTATAGAACTGGTTTCTCCACAGTTGCTCAGTAAATAAGGTATCATTTTGAGTTTTGGGTTTAATTTAATAATCAGTTCTAATCATTTTTTAATATCACCTTAATCTGTCATAAATCTATTTTTTTAATGTAAAAATAAACTTTTATAGTTTATAATAATTATATTTTATATTATTGATATAAAAATTAAACAAATATTAACTATGCGCGGGATGAAAAGTTCAACTATATATATATATATTTTTGGTAGTTTTTTGGATTTTTTTTTGAGAATAGTCAATTTTATACAAGTTAATTATTTTTAAGTTTATTTAAAAAATATAACAAATTAGATTTTATATTTAATAAATATAAAAATTATATATATTTACCACATCAATATGATATAATATACTTATATAGTATCATAGAATATATATATATATATATATATATATATATATATA
>QAOA01001300.1:1674908-1745109 GCA_003255065.1 Cercis canadensis
TTGCCATGCGAAGCACCATCAGTATTAAGTTTCACCCACCCACACTCCGGCGGATTCCAGAGCACCCGCGGCGGCACACTAGAAGGGGAAGAAGGAGCATTAACACCAGAACACTTGCAACTCTCCATAAACTCCATAATCACCAAACAAGGGTTAGAAGGGAAGATGAAGCTAGAATCAAAACGAGCCAAGTTCCTCCACTTCCAAAGCATCCACGAGGTGACTGCCCAGATACTACACCAAAGAACCCCATCCCCTACTAGATTCTGACTAAGGTTCATTTTGATCCAGGTAGCTAGATCCCACGTGAATTTTCAATTTGATTATAATTGTCCCAAATCTCTTCCTGCTTTGGGTTATAATTTTTTTTTTTTTTTTCGTTCCACTTGGAAGCAAGGTCCAGGAAAGTAAATCTTGAAAATGTCATTTACATGCATTGGTTTGTTGAATAGGTTTTATATCAATATTATTTTTTGGTAATACCACATTAACAATAAATTAATAATTCTAATAAATGTTTTATAAGTTTATTTAAACTCTCTTTTAATTTATGACTACATCTAAAATTAGATTCATATATACATTAGCACAAAAAAGTTGGTGATTTTATTTTCTCTGATAGAAAAAATTTAATTCAATTATTCCTAAATCGTATAAAATATATTTCTTGATGTTATTAGTATTATAAAGTTATTTATTATATATATAATATAATAATTTATTTTTATTTTNTCCATTATAAACGCATAGAGGAACAATTACAAACTTCTATAGTAAAACAAAAAATAGAATTAATTCAAAAACAATTTGAAAAAGAAATCTGTGCTGAGATCCCAAATGCTTTCTGGCAAAGAAAAAGACACATAGTCAACCTTCCTCATGAAAAGGATTTCAATGAAAGAAATATCCCTACTAAAGCTAGACCTATACAGATGAATAATGAATTATTAGCTTACTGTAAAAAGGAAATTCAAGATCTCCTAGATAAAAAATTAATTAGGCCAAGCAAATCCCCTTGGAGTTGTGCAGCTTTTTATGTTCAAAATAAAGCCGAATTAGAACGAGGAGCACCTAGATTAGTAATTAACTATAAACCCCTAAATAAAGTACTTCAATGGATAAGATACCCCATTCCAAATAAAAAAGACTTTATAGGAAGATTACACAATGCCTCAATATTTTCAAAGTTTGATATGAAATCAGGATTTTGGCAAATACAAATTACTGAAAATGATAAGTATAAAACAGCCTTCACAGTTCCTTTTGGACATTATGAATGGAATGTTATGCCATTTGGATTAAAAAATGCCCCTTCAGAATTTCAAAACGTAATGAATGATATTTTTAACCCTTATACTCATTTTTCTATAGTCTATATAGATGATGTCCTAATCTTTTCTAATTCTTTAGAACAGCACTTCAAACATTTAAAGACTTTCTTTCATATTATAAAAGAAAATGGGTTAGTCGTCTCAGCAAAAAAGATGAAATTATTTCAAACAAAAGTAAGATTCTTAGGACATGATATTTATCAGGGCAAGATAAAACCTATTAGTAGATCAATTGAGTTTGCTGATAAATTTCCTGATGAAATTAAAGATAAAAAACATCTTCAACGATTTTTAGGATGTTTAAATTATGTTTCTGATTTTATACCCCATCTTAGGATAATTTGCAAACCTTTGTTTAGAAGATTAAAAAAGAAACCACCAGCTTGGGATAATGAAATGACTGAAGTCGTTAGAAAAATAAAGTCTTTAGTCAAGCATCTCCCATGTTTAGGAATTCCAAACCCCAACGCCTCAATGATAGTACAAACAGATGCCTCAGATTTAGGATATGGAGGAGTATTAAAGCAAAATCTCAATAATAAAGAGCAAATTGTTCGTTATCATTCAGGTTCTTGGATTGAAAGCCAAAACAAATATTCTACTATAAAAAAGGAAACTTTGTCTATAGTTATGTGCATTTCAAAATTTCAAGTGATTTTATAAATAAACAATTTCTATTACGTATAGATTGCAAAGCTGCAAAAGACGTTTTACAAAAAGATGTTCAAAATCTAGTTTCCAAACAAATTTTTGCAAGATGGCAGACAATTCTTTCATGCTTCGAATTTGATATAGAATTTATCAAAGGTGAGAAAAATTCATTACCAGATTTCCTGACTAGAGAATTTTTACAGGGAATCAAGCATGGGTGAGAAAACACCCCCAAAAACCAAAGAATCATTTGCAAAGATCTTGACATCATCACCATCAATGACTACTCATATATCTTCTTTACAACATTTCCCCTCTATGCCTTCTCCAAGAGCAACTAGGTCAGCTTTTCGCCCTCAAACACCTCAAATACATCCACCTACTCATAATAGGTTCGCCATTTTAGGTAGTCCACCAAGTTCATCTACCCCTACCAATCAACCTCAAACACTTCCGTCAGTTTGTTATCTTCCAAAAACAAAAAAAGATAGTTATATTTCCTTTAGACAAAACAGACAGTGAACCATCAGACATAGCCAAATCAATCTTCCCTTCAGGATGGAATTATTTCCCCAAATCAATAGAAAAACCCAAAGAGTTTTATGAATTCGTTCTAGTAGATTCAGACTCAATTAAGTTTACTCCCACAATGGACAAATTAAAACCCAACGCAGTCTCTTTCTCAAAAATGACAATCCTCAAAGTCATACACCCTTTTCAATGGGAACAACCTCTAGAACAAACAAAAACATTTTCATATCCTTTTCATCCCCCTCATTATAATTATATAGATTATATGGATGCATGGTATTATATGCTTTGAGTTACAGAACTTAAACATTCATGGTTTTTTCAATTTGATTTTTTTTTTTTTTTTGGTAATAAAACGGGGCAAAGCCCAAAAAAGAAAGACTACAACCCAGGCTCAGGGGGCAAAGAGAACCCCAAAACATCAAAAGCAAGTAATTGAATCAGAGCATCCGGAGGGGACGCTAATTGCATGGCACCCACATGTTGGCGCATACTATAACTGGCCAACCAGTCCGCACACGAATTTCCTTTTCTACCTATGTGCTGTAATTTCACATGCCAGTTTCTCTGCAACAAAACCGATATCCTAGAATAAAGCTGGCGGTGTCGTCCTTCAAAACTCTCATGGCTTGCCAGCTTTTTAATTACATTCCAAGATTCACTTTCCACCACCACCCTCTTAAAACCCAGACGCCAAGCCATATCAAGACCTTCCAAGATGCCCCACAGCTCCGCTCCTAAGGCAGAAGAAAAACCCAGATTTCTAAGAACTCCAGCCACCCACTCTCCTCTATCATCCCTTATCAAAGCACCACAACCTGCCATCTCAGGGTTGCCATGCGAAGCACCATCAGTATTAAGTTTCACCCACCCACACTCCGGCGGATTCCAGAGCACCCGCGGCGGCACACTAGAAGGGGAAGAAGGAGCATTAACACCAGAACACTTGCAACTCTCCATAAACTCCATAATCACCAAACAAGGGTTAGAAGGGAAGATGAAGCTAGAATCAAAACGAGCCAAGTTCCTCCACTTCCAAAGCATCCACGAGGTGACTGCCCAGATACTACACCAAAGAACCCCATCCCCTACTAGATTCTGACTAAGGTTCATTTTGATCCAGGTAGCTAGATCCCACGTGAATTTTCAATTTGATTATAATTGTCCCAAATCTCTTCCTGCTTTGGGTTATAATTTTTTTTTTTTTTTTCGTTCCACTTGGAAGCAAGGTCCAGGAAAGTAAATCTTGAAAATGTCATTTACATGCATTGGTTTGTTGAATAGGTTTTATATCAATATTATTTTTTGGTAATACCACATTAACAATAAATTAATAATTCTAATAAATGTTTTATAAGTTTATTTAAACTCTCTTTTAATTTATGACTACATCTAAAATTAGATTCATATATACATTAGCACAAAAAAGTTGGTGATTTTATTTTCTCTGATAGAAAAAATTTAATTCAATTATTCCTAAATCGTATAAAATATATTTCTTGATGTTATTAGTATTATAAAGTTATTTATTATATATATAATATAATAATTTATTTTTATTTTTAAATATAATAATTATATATATTAATAAAATAATTATGTAATATTAAAAAAATATTTTAAATATTTCACAAACTAAATTAAAAGTCATCAAAATCTAATTTTAAAACCAAATAAATATTTTTTTCAAATTTTTAAAATCAAATAATAATTCTCTTAAATATTAATAGGAAATAGTGGAAGGCGAGGGTGGCGCTGGAAAAGGAAAAGGAAAACGAAGAAAAGGAATGGGATGGGGATGGGGATGGGGATGGGGATGGGGATGGGGTCATGGGGGACATTAGTTGGTAGGTGATGCATTTAGACGGAATAGAAGAAAAGTATAAGAAAGAACGAGAATAGCTACGACAACGGATGAGGCGGGAGACGTCTAGAGTCTGTACTCTCTTGAGTCTCAGGAGGCTCTGCTCTGGTTTCTCTCTCTTCCTATTGTCCACAAATAAATATTAAATAGGAGGATTCCGATAATTAATATATTATTCAGTCTCAGAAACGCAAAAGCGGCCAATAGAATTAGAAGCAGAGCCGCACAAGTGAAGCATTGTATGATCGATCAATTAAGTAAACTAGTATGTCGTCGTTGAAAATCAACAAGGGCTTAGGCTTAGCACTTGTTGTCATGGTATTACTATTATTGTTGCTACTCTCCGTCTCTGCTGTTGCTGCTGATGAATTTGATGAATTTAGTAGGGATAACTTCCCACCTGACTTCGTCTTCGGCGCATCAACCTCTGCTTATCAGGTACCAACTTTCTCTTTCTCTGCTTATCATTACTATTAATTAGGTACTTACTACGTATTAGTCTTTCTCTTTTTTGTTGATTAATTAAATTAACCATCACATCGGTATATATAATGTGAAAGGTTGAAGGTGCCGTAGATGAAGATGGGAGGAAGCCCAGCATATGGGATACTTTCACTCGTGCTGGTAACTAGTACTTCTACTCTCCCTCTCTCTTTTTTATGGGAATTCATGGGATATATACCTCATACCTGCACCTTAATTATCCTCTCAAGATTCATATAATTAAATCTAAAATCCCATATTTCTATATTCCAAATATATATGATTATGCATTATATATGCTATTGCTAGCTATTAATCAATTAATAATTAGAATATTTATAAATAAATTATTTTTGTGTAATTCTCAATTATTGATATTGATATTGATTTCCATTTAAATTAAATATTCAGGCAACATGCATAGAGCTGACGTTGACATAGGATGTGATCAATACCACAAATATAAGGTCTGTTCTGTACAATTAATATGTTGTGCGAAAGTCTTAATTAATTTCCAGCTTGAATTGATTAGAGGAGGCATCTTATACATTATTGATAATCTCCTTCAGATCATAAAATTAGAAACATGTTACTTTTTGCAGGAGGATGTCCGACTCATGGCCAACATGGGTTTAGATGCCTACAGGTTTTCTATATCATGGTCAAGACTTATTCCAAGTAAGATTACCCTAGCTAATAGTTTCTCAATTTTAACTGTTACTTAATTAATTAATTGATTTCTTGTTTCTGATTGTCTTGTATTATTTAGATGGAAAAGGACCAGTCAATCCCAAGGGACTACGATATTACAACAACCTTATCAATGAACTCATAAGCCATGGTTATCCTTAAATTAAACTAGCTTTACTTTAATATTTAATAATTCCTAAAGTTAGTCCTTCCTAAGTTATATTTAATTTGTTTCTCTAGGAATCCAACCACATGTTACATTACATCATAGTGACCTACCGCAAGCACTTGAGGATGAGTACGGAGGATGGGTCAGTCGAAGGATTGTGTATGGTTCCTACATCTTGCATTAGCTAGCTATAGGGAGTTTATATATATACAAATTAAAACAATGAGTTTATTGCCATTAACGTGATGAATAATATGTGTGTTAATTTATATAGAAAACACTTCACAGCATACGCAGATGTGTGCTTTAGGGAGTTTGGTGATAGAGTTAAATATTGGACCACAATGAACGAGGCAAATGTGTTTGTTATGGGGGGCTACGATGCAGGATTCCTACCACCCCAACGATGCACTCCTTCCTTTATAGCTAACTGTTCCAGGGGCAATTCCTCTACTGAGCCATATATAGCAGCCCATAATATATTGTTAGCACACGCATCGGCTGCTACATTGTATAGAAAAGATTATCAGGTAATTAATAATTAGTATTATCTCAGAATTAAGTCCTTGATTCTTGATTTTTCAATTATATGGAGTGGGGTACTAATTATGCAGGAGAAGCAGCATGGATTTATCGGGTTCAATATCCTTGCTTTTGGTCTTGTTCCTCTAACAAATACTAGCGAAGATATAAGTGCCACTCAAAGGGCCCAAGACTTCTATATCGGGTGGTAAGTAGCAATTTGCAATTGATCAATCTCTTTACTCTCTCCTCCTCTACTGTCATTATATATAGATGGTATATTCTATATATATTTATTTATGCCATCCAGGAATTGGGATAAAGATTGCAATGGCCCAGTAATATTAATGGATCATGCATTAAAATCCCTGTCATTAGTTTTCATTACTGCAACTGCAAGGATTCGATTGGACTCGATCTGTTGGATTTCAAAAGGGTATACTTTGGCGTTGCAGGTTTGTTAATCCCTTCATGTCTGGAGATTATCCTGACGTAATGAAAAAGAACGCTGGCTCAAGACTTCCTTCCTTCACCAAAGCTGAATCAAATCTTGTTAAGGGCTCCATTGACTTTCTGGGAATAAATTTTTACTACACATTATATACTAAGAACAATCCTAGCAGCCTGCAGTTGGAGGACAGAGACTACACGGCAGATATGGCCGTGCAATTTATACGTATGTTGTGAGCCACTTTCTCTACCAACGGAAATTATAAATAATATAACCAGCTTCTCTCTCTCTCTATATATATATAGCTTTAACAAGTCACTTTGGGATTCCATCCCTAAATTTATTATTTGACATATTTTTCACCACATGAGCACATTTTCTTGCCTTGTAAGATTTTATATGCATGCAGCAACAAGATGACTAATGAGAGTGTGGTTCAACATTTGTCTCCTCCCCCTCACTCTGAGGATACTTGCCAATTCTTGTTGCAGAACTTTCTTGGCTCTAATCGATTAACACACCCTTCGATTCCTTAATTTAAATGAAAACATGGCATATGATATCTTATTCAGACACATAATATATTAGTATATAATTTCCTACGTACTTAGAGTACCATGGCATCAAATTAATGACTAATTAAGAATGTTGGTTTCTGGTTATGGCAGCTATTCAAAATGATCCATCTGTGTTTGAGGTAAGAGTTAGAACATGCCGTTGTTCTCTAATGATGGAGCTTTACTGGTTTTTCCACTAATTTATTACCTAGCTGGTTGGTTTAGATTCCAATAACACCCTGGGGTTTGCAAGGATTGCTGGAATTATTGAAGCAAGTTTATGGCAATTTTCCCATTTACATCCATGAAAATGGTATGCAATGACAAAATCATCTCTAGATCTTTGTCTCCCTCAAAGTGGGGATGATAATTGACAAGTCTTTTCACTATGCATTGCAGGCCAACAAACCCAACGGAATTCATCACTGGATGACTGGTCAAGGGTGAAGTACTTGCATTCATATATCGGGGGCTTGCTTGATGCATTACGGTGCGTTTTTATATATGATGTCTTAACATGATCTTTTTTTTTTTTGGCCATAACATCTGAGTGAAGGAAAAACCAAAGCAAAACGAGAACATGATCTTCATTTTCACGTATTCCATTTAATTCTACTCAACTTCACTTCTACCCAATGCATCTAAAAAATATAGTTACTAGTTCTTTCATGAACGCTAATAGAGTTGCCTTTTCCTTTTCTCTTTCTTATTTGTTTTCCTCTCCCACTTTGTTTCCTTTATTCTTGACATATTGAAAGGAATGGGTCCAACGTAAGAGGTTATTTTGTGTGGTCCTTCTTGGATGTGTTCGAATTACTGCGTGGATATGATTCAAGCTTTGGCCTATACTACGTAGATTCTGATGATCCGAATTTGAGGAGACAACCTAAGCTCTCTGCCGAATGGTACTCACATTTTCTGAACAGGAGCATCGACCCAAAGGTTCGCATAGAACTTGAGAAGAATGTATCTGGGCTCTCACGCTCCCTTACTGCATAACTTCAAATAATGGAATCTCCTCCTCCTTCTTTTGAATTAGTTTTTCTTCTTACTTTATTACTTCATGTGAGAGAATAAAGTGGCATGAAATTCTTCTTCTTTTGATATGGTTTTTCTTCTCAATTTATTATTCCATGTGAGAAATAAAATGACATGAAATACAGTAGAATTATTTGCACACTTCTTTTAACAAATCGGAAACTTTGCAATACTCCACTGAACTTTAATTTGACGGCACAAATTAACTCATGTAAATCTCCTATAAAATATGGTGTAATTATAACTTTTGTTGTTTCATGTCTTTTCATGTTAAGTGTATATGTTCATTTAAAATTGACGAGTTGCATGAGCTTAGTGCGGTATTTAAAGAACATCCGGGAAGATATCGGTTTACTATAACAAATTAAAAATGCACATGTGAAAAAGTCATCCGAGAAGAAGGGAGATTAAATTCTTCTCCCTCATATGTAATGGGAATAATTGTGAGAGAAATGGTAATTTTGAATACTCTGTTTGTATAATTTTTTAATATATTTTAAAAAATTTAGTGTATTTTTTTAGTAACTTTTAAAGTTTCAATATAATGTATTTTAAAGGTTAAAATGTATTGCAAGTTCATGAAGTTTAGACAAATTTTAAATTAGGTTCCTATAAATTTTTTTTTTCTTTTGGGGTCTTTATAGTTTAAATTTTTTTTTAATTAGGTCCTTGTATTCACCCCTGATTATAATTCCATCAATTTAGTGCTGACATGACAAACAACTTATCTATATAACAATAAAAAAAATTGATGTGGTGTCAAAAATTCAAAATGACACAAAAATTAACACCTCATCAATTTCAGACTCTTGTCCCGATCTATATATGTTGTGTCTTGTGTTTATTTTTTGCTACTTGTATGGCTCAATTTAACTGTCTAAGTTAAACTTATTTTCTATTAAAGTCATGGCTAACATAATGTTTTGAATATTGTTATTAAATTAATTTTTTTATAATATAGTATATTCAAACAAAATATTTTATAAATACATGTATTTAAAATATTATATTTCAATTGCATGTATTTAAAATTCACAAAAACTTGTCAAATACCAAATCCAAACACAAACTAAGTTTAGAATTCAGTTGCATGGAAATGAAAAGTATACAAAAAAGCCATTATCTTTTTTTCTTTTTTTTTTTTATACTTTTAGTTACAACTTTAAATTTGAACACATGAGAACTACTATATCAAGAAAACTAATGACTTAAAAATACTTATGATTACATTTTAAATAGGGAAAAGTCCAAAAAAAGCCCCTAAACTATACATTGTGTGCGCTTTACCCCCAAAACTTTAAAAACGTAGAAAAAACTTCCTTCAACTATTAAAATGTGCAGTTTACCCCCAAGATTCAAACGGACGCCCAATAATGGACGGAAAAAGCACCTGCCGTGCACATGATGTATTTAAATGAAAATAAATTTATAAAATTAAGGTAAAAAATTAGTATTCAAAAATTTAAAAAAATTAGGGCAAAGAATTCCATTCAGATTTGGGGAAATCTTTATCCTCTTGTCTTTCTAAAAGTATCTAATCTAATTTCCTTTGGGGGTGCAATTACCAATTGGAATTTGCAACCTCAGTCAATGTCAACGCCGGAGGAGGAGGCAGAGATTCGATGGGCGGCAACAACGATGGCGTTGACGAAGGAGGATAAGCAAGGTGAGAGAAAGTGGCTTCGATGGTGGATTTGGTAGAGGCTTCTTGTTGTTCTTTTAGATAGAAATCGTTGTAGCATTTGGAACAGAGGTTCATAGTGGTTGGGCTACCGAAGAAGCCGCAGTTGTTGGCGCAGAGTCGGTGGCCTTTGGGGGCTTGGCATGGGTGCTCTTCTGCCATATCATTCTCTGTTTCTAGATCTGTGTTTGACTCTGTTTTTATAGATTTTCTCTTTTGAAAGGAGAAAATATTGGATTCTGTGAGGGATTGTGTAGGAGAGAGAGAGAGAAAGGCTTCACCCAACAGCCATGGCTAGGATGGGAGCAGCACCCACCAAGACCAAAATAGTTTACAGTTTGCATCTTACCAAAGAAATAGTTTACAGTCTCTAACTTTCCAAGATTTCGATATTGCATTTAACTCCATAACTACCAATACCTACAATGATGTGAGCTTGAAGAGGAGGATTTAAAAGAGGAAAAATTCCATATGGAAAACAATGATATAGTTTCTTAGTTTAGATTCTTTGTTTTGAATGAGTTGACAAAAATTTTATATATTTCAAGGAAGAAGGTGGAGGACAAGATACAAAAAAGAAAATGTAAAAAATAGAAAAAAAAAAAAATCTATATTGGGCGCTTGCCCTCTTGAAGGCAATTCGAAAATCTAGAACCAAAGAAACCAAAGAAATTATTCTTGGCAGATGGAGTTGCTTAATGTTCTCTTTGCAGTTTCATCTATAGGTAGAAACCAAAGAATATCATTTTCGTTTTGCTAAGATTTGTAGCAGAACCATTGGAGCCTTTGGAGATTTGAATTTTCAATATGAAAATGAGCTATATCGTTTTGGGCAAGAGAAAAAAAAATTGGAACCATTGTTTCTGCAAGTTTAGAGAGAGAGAGAGAGAGAGAGAGAGAGAGGAGATGATAAATTTTAAATATTATTATTTGGCCCTAAAAATTTTTGAATATTAATTTTTGACCCCAATTTTATGAATTTATTTTCATTTAAACACATCATGTGCACGGCACATGCTCATTTCCGTCCATTATTGGAAGTTTGTTTGAATCTTGGGGGTAAACCGCACATTTTAATAGTTGAAAGAGGTATTCCCTACATTTTTAAAGTTTTGGGGGTAAATCACACATAGTGTATAGTTCAAGAGAGTTTTTTAGACTTTTCCCAAATATTTATGTATTATGTGGTTATTTTATTTATGTTTAAATATGATAATATTTCTTAATGGGTGATTAAAACTAGAACTATCAAAATGAGTGCCGCCTAATGGGCTGACATGTTTTGAAGGAATGTTGGGTTCATAAAATTTTAGCTCGAATAAAATTGGGCCGATTTGAGTAGTGGCCCATTTGGGTTTGAATAAGGCTGGCCTTTTTTTGTTTTTTTTTTTTTTCTTTTTGCAAGATCAAGTCATTTGGCCTAATTCCCCAACTCTTTTCCCAAATTCAAAATTCCTACATCATTACAACAAAACCTAGGGATTTCTCACAAATAAAGTCCATGAGAAAACACCCAAAAATCCGAGAGAAATGTCTTTCTCATAAATAATGAGCCGTGAAAAAAACTCCTGTTACAAACTTGTTTTCTCATGTGAGTTCTCCTCGAAAAACTCTATGAGAAATTCCTTAATTTTTTTTTACCTCTGATTTCTCATATCAATATTGAAGAAATAACAAAAAAGGAAAAAAAAAATATAAAATCATAGAAATAACCAAAAGTAATACATTATCAGATTCAAATAAACTTTATAGAGGATCACAATATAGAGTTTGGTCTTAGACAGTATAGACTTTACAATTTTTATACAATATAATATCAACTCATTTTATAGAGGATCATCATATAGAGTTTGGTCAACTCTAAAATCACATGTATTAAGTCTAAAAGGAAGCTAAAAGTGCCAATTCCACCATTCATTGTGGTACTCATGATACCAACATTTGGAGAGCCTCTTTGAATATTTTTGAATTTTGGTTTGCATTGTTTCTTTCTTATTGTAAGAATTGAGAAGAAAATTGTGAGAATATAAAAATGATTAAAAACATATGAATCTATCATTGGAATTTGAGAAGGAAACTGACCCTAGCTATCACCAAAACTTGAAAGCCGAAAATTTCTTTTCCCTCAAGTTCTCTTAGAATCATAAGCTAGTAAGAAGTATCAGCTTTCTAAAGCAACCAAATTGATGCCAAAATCTTTTTTTTTTTTCAAGAAACAGATAACTTATTCAAGTTCAACCTAGAAAATTCAAATGTTGGTTGCATACATAGCTTAAAATGAATAACCTTTTATCTAGATTCATCAGAACAAATTTACATAATCAAACATTGAAATCCTTCTATCAAAACAAAGATAATGGAGATACATAAACACTATACCAACATCGTACAACAAAAGCCTTAACAAAATTTATACAAAACCAAACTACAATAACTCCAATTCATGTTTAGTAATTCGGATGTATGAGAGTAAACAAATGTTTCATCAAACAACTCAAAACTCAATCCATAATCACATTAACAACATTCCACCAACAACATATCCTAAAACTACACTCAAATTCATCCATAAAGACAAACAAATTCACATTTAACTCAAAAAACAATTGAAAAGAGGAAACAAAGGAATTTCGGCTTACCTCATCTCCAAAGCAAGCCAAATATGCTTCTCAACCATTTTTCTCCGCTTGCTACCACTGGAACAACCTCAAGCGCCATTAGGAAATGGAGTCGCAAAGGGTGAAAAAGAGAATTGCAAAGGGTATTGAAGAAAAGTGAGAAAATTGAAATGAGGGTGGCTCGCAGCTTGGGGAAAGAAAAACCTAGTTTTCTCATAGAAAAATTCAGTGAGAAATGTTATATGATTTTAGGTGTCTTTTTCTCATGGCAGCTGTACAGTGAGAAGGCTTCGCCCTCATATTTCACACAGAATTTTCTCATGATTGGTTCTTTTGTAAGAAATTCCATGAGAAAGTATTATTGAATGCTTTTTCGTGAGAATTTTGTAAGAAATTTTTGCGAAAAATTGTGTATTTTCTTGTAGTGAAATTATGAAAGAGATATGTTCCTCTCTTTTGTATAGTCTCATATTTAAATTTTATGGGATTATTTATGGTCAATAATACTGCCCACAAAAAAAAAAAAAATCAAGAGGGATTTTAGTATAACAAAGTCAAGTGCATAAGATAGGTTCTCTTTCTTCTTTTTGTTTTCTCTTTTGGCCTATCTTAAACTTGGTTATGATAATATGTTCAATATGATTTTGTTAAACTTGGTTATCATAATTTGAGGACTCAATTGTAGATGATGATGTTAGTGGTGGTTGTTTTAGTTTTCTTTATCACTTTATACACTTTTATTTTTATTCAATTAGGATATAGGAATTATGTCCATTAATAATTTAGTCTAATTAAAAAAAAAATACCGAAAGCCTTGTCAGTTTTTAGCCCAATTTCAAATAGTATAAATAATCAAAAAATTAAAAAAAAAAGATTGGGCCCACGGGCTAGCTTGTTTGGAATTCGACCCATTGTAGTTAGATTTGGTCATGCCATAACTGCCTAGGCAAGCTCATTTTGACAACTTTAACTAAAACAATAACATTACTTAGTGAGTGACACTTTGGGGTATGGGTGTAATCTGTTCGGTTTACACCCCAAACCGACTAGATTATCTTGGTTCGGTTTTTCAAAATTTTGAGAGACAAACCGAATCGAACAGGTTCGATTCGGTAGGTTTGATCGGTTTTGCCAGAAAATTTGTACAAGCTCATAACGGCTTTCCAGTCCATTTGCATATCTAACAAAACCATTTGCAGAAACCCACAAAGAAATAACCTTGGAAGTAATCAAATGTCTAAAACAAGTGACAAACAAGTAGAAGTAATCAACTAAACTTGGAAATAGACAATGTCTAAAAGACTAAAACTAAAATAAATCATTGTCCAAGAAATAACATTCTTCTCAGGCATTTTGTCGAATAGCTTCATGGCCATAATAAAATCCGCACAATCCAAACACCCTTTGATCATCATATTCCAGGAAACTACATTCTTAAAGGGCATTTCATAAAATAGCTTCAATGCCTTACTGAGTCTATGATTTTGCAAGGGAGGAAGATCAGAATTATCAACTTATCCATCAAGAGTCAAGACAAGTAAAATCTAAGAAAACATGATTTATCTCACAATTAACTCTTGATTGTGCACATGACAAACAAACTAGCATTAAAATTTAATGGAAAAAATTGCAAATATCTGAGCCAAAAACAATTTCAAAGGCTACAATTTGAATTACAGTTTCTGTATCTTTTTCCATGAACCCCTACGACGAATTTTTGCTCTATATATTTAAGGCTTCAGTTTAAGTAACCCTTGCAGAAAGGTCAAGGGGCCAAACTATTCTATCTGCAATTGCAAAGGCTTCAGTTTAGCCACATAATCTGACTCTCCTTCCTAAAATGGCGTAGAGCCTAACCAGCACCACCACTTGCACATTTCTACAAGGATCACAAATTCAAAGAAAAAAAAATGCAAGAGAAATAGAAACAGAGAACAATACAGAGGCCTAAGAAGGGGGAAAGAGAACAATATAGAGGGATGGAGATAGAGCTACAGCAAGAGAAATAGAAACAGAGACTGAAGCAAGGAGAAAATGGAGCAGATCGAGAAAGAAATTGGGATTTCTTGCCTTAATCCTTTCCCTCAAGAGTCCTAATTTGCTCTCCCATTGTTACGACTTGTGAATGGTTGCCAGATCACAGAGGAGAGCAGCAGAGACCATGAATTCACTCATTCAGACCATAAAGCAAAAAGGCAGAGAGGAGTCAAAGAGGCTTGCGAGTCACAAGAGGGAGAGGGAGAAAGAGAAGGCTAAGGGATTTAGGGTTCAACAGGGCTTCCAAAACGACATAGTTTTTGAAAGTTTATAATAATATTACATATAAAATTATATATATATATATATATATATATATATCCGGTTCGGTTCGGTTTTTAATCGGTTTTTTATTACTAAAATAAAGAATCGAACTAGACAATTCAGTTTTTGAAAAATAAAAACCAAAAACCGAACCGACCCTCTCGGTTTGGTTCGGTTTCCCTTCGGTTCGGTTGGTTTAGTCAGTTTGGCTTACACCTCTACTTCAAGGGCATTTAGTAGACAGATTCTTTTTTCATTCATGGGAATAATGTTTCCCGAGAATGTTTATTCCTAGGAGGCTATAGAATTGTGTTTGGTTGGTCTTGAATATTCATGGAAATGTGAAACAATGTTTCTTGGGAATCTTTTATTCACATGTTTGGTTCAAATACAACTTTCTTGAGAATCTTGGTATTTTTGTTTTTTAAAATACCCATATCTATTTTAAGCTTGTTATGCAAAAATAGAGCGCAAATGTATGCTATCATTTAACAAATAATAAAGAGTAAGTAAACTATCGTCTCACGAGGATTGTTTGTTATTAAGTATCGAATTATGTTAATTCTAAGTTTATCAGAACAAATGGTAATTGAGAAAAGTGAGAAATAAAATTAAAGCAAGTAAAATCAAGATTAAACTATGGAAATAAAATCTAGGGTCTCCAATTTCATCATAACTAATCTGAATTGACTTCCATATCTCATTAATCTAGAGTTATTCTTCTAATTGATATTCAAGATTCCTTAATCTTTCCACTAGCCTCTCCCAAGGAGTAATGAAAACATCCATAATTGCTAATCCATTGTATTCCCATATGAATTAAAACAACTAAAAATTCATTAAGTTTTACGGATCCCATGTAGCAAGTACACAGACCATGAAGGTATATTCCTATCTCACATGCAATCTATAGCATTCATCTCAATAAACTAGACACATAAATCTTCTTTCAGTTGCATTATGATTAACCCTACATCTAATTAATAGTTAGTTAATTAGAAGCATTAAACATAGAGATAAACACTCAATCAGAGAAAATAATACATATATTAACTTAATAGAAGAAATTCAAAACATTATAGTTAGGCTACATCATAGCCTTAGAAAAGGAATTTAGATCATAATTAAAAGTAAAAACATCCTAACACCAATAGTAAACAAGATTCAAGAAGATGAGAAGAAGAAAAACTCATTTTGCTGAAGAGCCATTGCCGAATCTCCACCTCCAAGCCTTTATCTTCTCTCCTTACTCTCTCAAGATTTAGAACATGTGGGAACTAATTGGGAATGTTAATCTAGTATCCTAAATTTTATCTATTTATAGTTTCTAAGAAGTCTAATTACATTAGGAATTGTTTTAATTGGGGTTCAAAACCTTATTGTGAGCAAACGATATAATAATGACCATGTACATGTCATCATGAACAACCAAGTGGTCATTGTATGTTGGTCAAAATAAGCACCGAGAAATATATAATGATAACTTTAAATGGAGGGCAATTTTGAAATAAATTTTGTTAAGGAAAAAATTATTTACTTGAGTAACTAAATAATAATTCCCTCAAAAATATTTCCTAGTTGTGACATGACACTCGGAACTTAAATAAATTTTAAAAATTTTCCCTTTCTTAGAGTAGTTATTGTGTATTTCTCAATGATAATTGTAAACATATACATAATCAAGAGACACAAGAAAGTGATCATTGTGTAAACATTTCCTATTACTTTTTTTTTTCTCTCCTTCTCATGTGATGTCCACTGGTCAAGAGGCATAAGAAAGTGATTATTGTAGAAACACATGATTACCATTATAATTTTGTATTACCATATCCAAACAATCTCAAATAAATTATTTTCTATATGTAACAAAATTGTAATTTCAACATATAATCATAAAGGCTGAGAATATATAAAATTAAAAGAAAATGCTAAGCAGTTAGAATTTGACTTCTAGAATTGTTACCAAAATTATGTGAACTTATAACTACTTTGGATAAATATGTTATCTCTACCACTTTTTTTTGTCCAATAACTATGTTTGAATTCAGATGTAAAATTATCTAAATATATATTTCATCAATTTTTTTTTTATATTTAACAAATAGAGGGAATATATAATTTCATGCAATTTTTTTGCTAATGTTTTCATGCAATTTTTATTTCAATTTGATAATAATAAAGTTCAATTTGATAGATGGAATGTATAGTTTCATACAATTTCCAATTCAATTGAATTTATTTTTTGTAAAATTGAAAAACTCCCAATTCATTTCACGCAATTAATGCCATTTTTTTTAAAGCCTCAATTGAGTTTTATTTAATTCACATACGCATATAGTTCATTTTATGTGTGTGTGTGTGTGTGTATATACACACACACATACACGTACATACATAAATTTTCATTTGCAAATATTCTATAAATGGTTTGTGTAGTAGAATTTGAGTTAGATGGAAATAGAAAAAGTTGAGTAACAATATCTTATATCATACCTTGCCATATGGGTAAAGTTGGCATATTCTAAATTTTATTATTAATAATTAATTTCTTCACCTAATTAAGCTGTGTTGAGAGTGTATGTATGCTCCTCTAAAGGGGTGCATAGGAGATTATAACAATATAGAGCAAAATTACCAATTAAAATAATTTTCAGTAAGAATCAACTTTTAATCAAGAACTCGTTTACAACTAGTTCTTTAGCAACCCAGAAGACTAACCACAAACAAATTCAGATTTTAAAGACCATGAGTGACTCACAGATAATCACCCAGAAATATATCCAGAAAATCAAGGACCATATAAGAGCAAATAAACTATATAAGCAAGATAGAGAATCATCTCAAAACCATATTTTTAAGCAAGCTCAATTCATAACGAGTCAACCAGGCATAAAACTAGTTTATGCAATATATAGCAAAAAAAGTAAAGAGAGTAAGGAGAAGAGATTTAGCCCAGTGTTTCATAGTGGTTCGGCCAACAATGCCTGCATCCACTTTCCCAATACTGGGTTCCACTAATCAACTACTTTATTTGTCCAAGCTTCTACAATTCCTAGTTTCCTAGGAACTAACCTAAAACTTACTCAAACTGGTTTTACAAGAGCTCACCAGTAACTCTCTAAACTAGTTTCACAAAGAGCTCACCCGTAACTCTATTTATTGGTTTCCTAAGAGTTAACTAGAAACTCTCTTCCTCTAACAAAGAAAGCAGAGGTCACACCCATATTTCTCAATTGAAATCTATTTTAGTAATCCCAAGAAAATGTAGCCCCAAAGATAGCAACTATCACAAGAATTCTCACAAGATATTATAGAGTTGAAAGAAGAGACTAAAACTGGTTGTATGACAGAAAATGATTCTTGCTTAATGGCTTCTCTTCTTTTCTATTTTTCTCTTCTCATTCTTCTAGACCTTGGGTCTTCGAATTTATAGCAAAGAGGAGGTAGAAGATTATTGTTGCCTCATTTCAATTTCTCTTTAATGTTGATTGCTGGTCATTGAATCATATATGAAAGTATCTCCTTGATTACAACAATATTTCCTCCTTGATGAACTTTCCTTACTTGAGAAAGTTTCCCTTTTTAACTTGCTGAATTTTCTCCCTTTTGAATTTTGAATTTGGGTTCTTCCAATGGCTCCAAAGCACGTAGAATGTTTATCTCAAAATTAGACTTGCTATAGTATGAGTCTGACTCATTTGATGGGGTCCACGAGCCTTCTTGAAGCTTCCTCAATCATCAATTCAATTTCTGGACAAACAAGTTCTCTTCGTGAACTTGCTTATGGAAAGGAAAAACTTGTTCTCTGCTTGACCCAAGAAAATCAATAACTTGTGCTAAATCAAAACACTTAACACACACATTAGAGTTAGTGATAATTTAGGTAATTTATTATCATCAAAACAAGGGTTGGAGAACTGTAGGACCAATATGTGTGACATAGTGTAATAATTAACTAGTGTGTGAAAGTCATTTTTCCAAAACTTAAGTATAACAACTTAAATTCAAACTCTGTTATACACTAATTGCAAATGGAAACTCTATAGTCTATATACATATCATTACTTATATTAATATGTGAGAAGTTAATATTATTTTGTAAAATAATAGTATTATTATTTGGTATATACGTGGCTGAGTTTAGAGTTTTATATAAGCCCTCTGTTTTATATCTTTTTTAGTAATAAACACCAGAAAAGCTATATTGATACTGATTTAGTTGATATTTGATAATTGTTAATGCTTTTTTTTTTTTTTTTTTTTTTTTTTTTTTTTTTTTTTTNTTTTTTTTTTTTTTTGTTTATTAGAGGTTACACAGCATTAAAGTAGCATATCCCCTCCCAAAATATCCCACACCATCCCTTCCCATTTGGGATTTTAATCCAGTACCACCACCATGAAATAATACTAAATGTTCAATTATTGGAGTATTCCCTTAAGGACACATTTTTTTTTTAATTATGATTGACTTATACAAAAATAAAATAAAATAAACTGGAAGTATAATTTATAAATCATAATATCTATTTCCTTTTGTCTCTAATAATCTTACATGAAAAATGCATTTTGAAGTATTAACAATATCTTTTATTGAAATGTTTAAAAAGTTTAAGAATATTAATGATAAGTTTGATTTTTTAAAAATAAAATCGTAAAATGCAATGTTAGACTTTTCTTTATTATTGTACCAAATAATAATAACTTTTCTTTTTTTGTTATACCACACCATTGAGGTTGGAACTTATAATTTTCGTGCAAACTATTTAGACCTGTCATCACTAAACCACACCTAAATTTTTTTGGTACTTTGACTACGATTATGAGTTTGAACATGAAACCTACAAGCATTGAGGACGACTTTAGTATCACTCGGTCAAAAACTATTTAGTAAAAACCAAACCTAATTAGTAGCTTAATAACAACAACTATATAATACAAACAATCAGATAAGAATAGAGCCACGTTTGGTGAGAAATCTTCATGAGAGAAAGTTCTTAACATTCACTTTCAAGAGAAACTTTGTGAAAAATCTCGTGATTTTCTGATGGATCTCATTTTCATGAGAAATTTTTCATTTTCTTGTAATGAATAATTTACATTTTTGGAGCTAATTGAAGCAGACACTATACACTCAATATTGAGAGCTCCCTTTTAAGTAATGTTACACTACATTTCTAACAAAACTCACGGTTGTGAGCCTAACTATATTTACACCTTAATCAGACCTACTTATTATTATTATTTTTGAATGGTTAAAGTAATGCAGTTTATGTGCTCACATGAAAATAGTGACTTAGTCGACTGACTAAGTAATTCGCCCACTTGATCATAATTTTTGGTACTTAAAAGATTTCTAAATCTATTAGAAAATGTTGAGTGGGTTTTATATCCACTCTTTAGATCTCTTTCACTTAATTATTTGGTTGTTCATTGAGATTTATTGTCATCTAATGCATTCTTTTTGTTAAATTGTAGGTTTAAATGGAAGTTCATAGGTTTCATAGTTTGAAGTGAAGAAATGAAAGGTTTTGACGGAATCCAAGAGCTGTAGCGCTAGAAATCAAGAGCTATGGCACTCGTAATTGATTTTCAGCTTTCAATTCCCGAGAGGAAGCGCCGCGGCGCCCATTTGCAAAGAAATTGGTATTTTTGTATCGCGTGCGAGGGCCGCGGCGACCGTGCTAGATTTTTGAATACATACCCTTTTTCCTAAATTTCTTTAGGGCTTTTGCTTAGGGGTATAAATAAAGACTTTTAGGAATTTTTTAGGGGATCCTTTTCTAAACTTTTTGGAGGCAAGGAAGAGAGCAAAAACAAGGATTAGAGAAGGGCACAACAAGATTGGGGCTTCTCTTCAGAGTTTTTATCCTTCTTCCCTTTGAATTATGTTTAGATTTAATTTTATCATGTTCTTTTCATCTGCTATGAACTGAATTCCCTTCTAGGGCTATGATGTAGCTTAGCTAGGATGATATGTTATTTTCTATTTCTTTAATTCAAGAACTCCTTTATTAAATTGTCTTCTTCTTCTCAAGTCTTCATGCTTCTTATTGCTTGATCACCAATTAGTTGATTAGATAATTATAATGAGACTAGGAGGTAATTTGTAATTAAAGATCATAGGGATTAAGAACATAGGTTGCATGTAGGATAGTGATATACCTCAATGACCTGTGTAGCTATTTAAAAAGAACCATAGAATTAAGTGAATTTCTAAGTTATTTACAATTCACATAGGAATATCGTGAGTTTATAACTTAAAAATATTTTTGTTTGACATTAGGAAAGGCTAATAAATAATTTAGGATTCTTGGCTAGCAATTAGAAAGGTTGTTCTTGGTTAATGAATTAGGAATAGCAAATCGGAATAGCTATGGTGATATCAAAAGTCCTAAATATTTCTTTCTTGATAATTCTATCATTTTATTGGTTTAGCTTGTTATTTTTCTGGTTTAGTTTATTTTCATTCTATTTTAAGTTGTTTCTTAAAAATCTCTCCATATTAATTGATTAGATAAAATTAAGGTTAACTAAATTTCGGTAATTGATACTTTAGTCCTCGTAAGAATAATAACTCTATCTCATCTTATTACTTAGAAACGATAACGTACACTTGCGTTAAAATTTCTCACAACAGAAAACAATTCAAGGGTTCAGGATTGCAAATAAATGAGTAATAAAGAGTACAAGGGAAAGGAAAAATGAACTAAGCCATTTTGACTCATGAATGTACGTAGGAGAACAATGGTGGTCTCGCAGATTCTATTGATAGGCAGTGGCAGAAAATAATTGCTCCACAAAATTCAATCATCTGTCTTTAACATGCTTATTTTTACTCTGATCTGTTTCAAGTGTAAAATTAATTGGAAATGTCAACAAATCAAACTGAGCAATGAGTATAATCCTCACTCTACTTAATACGGATTTTGATCCTTGGAATAGTATTTTCTCCAAAAGTGAGTTCTAAGGTTTTTCCCAGCAGGAATTGAACACTTAAAATCAGTATCAAAATGCAAACACTTCAAACACAGTTTTGTGAAGAGGGTTAGTAATAATTGCATTCAATTCTATAGGACTGATATACATCTTTTTGGTCTTTTTGTTATGAAGATTATGAAAAGAACATCACACACTTCCTAAGTTACAAGATTAAAAGTAAAAGGATAAAGAAAGGAGATACAAGTTTAAGGGTAATTAGAGGAAAGTAAAGAGAAAGAAATATGTAAAGATAAATGAACCTCTGTTTATCCATCAGCCTATCTTTCTTCTAAGCTTGTTATCCTCTTCAGCTGTATCTTGCTTATCATCTTAGATGAAAGTCAATAGGTTTAAAGAGAGACTCTATGAAGAATGGCATGAAGATTAACTCGACAGGGATGGCTTTCAAGGTGGATTGGGTGAAGAATGCCATGAAGATTGATTCACAGATAACACCTTTGAAGAGAGGTTTGACAAGATCAACAAACTTGTTGAGAAAGCACCATTCTCCTAAGAGAGCTTTGACAAGATCAACAAACTTGTCAACAAAGTCTAATTTAACAGAAGTCCATGATCAATAAAAGAGATAAATAGATTTATCTTTGTTGATCAATATTAAGCATCTTCCTCTATGGACTTCATAAATCCGCCAACACCGTAAGTATTCCTTAATTGGAAAATATTAATAATTTCATTGACAATATGGATTTTTACATTGGTTAACACAATCCACCTATTAAATGCATTGAATCTACCCAAAGAAACTCGTATGGCAACTTCAAATGAAAAACTGCTCATGCAAGCAACCAATAATCGTATTTATCAAAAAATGTACTCTTTGATCGAAGAAAAAGCACAAAGATTTGGGATCACTTCGTGAAAAACCAAAAAAAAAAAAAAAAAAAACAATGATTGACTCTAATAGGAAAAAGGTACCAAAATATTTCATAGTATGATTTCACAAACTCAACATCCTATCCAAAATCTTGCTTTTTTGAATCTGCATTATAATACTTATTTCACGTTCCTCTATTATTACTGATAATTGACCTTGTCAACACCTATAATTGAGGAATGACCAACTATGTATCAGATTTCAACCATCTCAAGTAACTAGAAGACGCCATCCTTAAGAAAATGGTTTCAACCATCTCAAATAACAAGGAGACATCATTTTGAAGAACATGATTTTGACCTTCTAAAATAGCGTGACATTATCATGAAGAACATGGTTCCGAATGAAAAATAACTAGGACACATTATCCTGGAGAACGTAGTTTCAACATGCTTAGATAGAAGAAGTTATCAAGTCTTCCATAACATCATAGTCGTGATAGTCGATTATATGTTCAATACTAATGTTTCACTTAAATAATCAACCACCACAATTCTTACCTTCTAATAAGCCAGTAGACATATGAATTTTATTCTCAGTGGTTAACAATGGTTTAAGAGATATGGGAGACATGGATTTCATTGAGGACAAGAGAATGACATGTAGGTGAAAGGTTTAGTTATAAAACCTTAAAAAATGATCGGTGAACGTATATCTTGTTACCTGCGAAGGAGATTAAGGTGGGTACACCAATCAAGATACAAACAAGGGGGAAAGTGATTTAATGGATACAGAAATTACTTTTTGCTTGAGAACGCAGCAAAACAGGGTGATAGCTCAGCTGGATGTAGCATGTAGGCAAATAAAATGAACTATATGCGTGGAGGTATTGCTTTCACTTATAATCAACCTAAAATCCTTTTTACAGCTGTCATACTACTCCATTCCTGCTAGCAAAAAATTTTAAAAAAAATAAAATAAAATAAAAGATAAATAATAATAATAACAATAAAGAATATTTTCCTACCCATTTCACAAGGTTCTCCTTTTTTTTTTTTTGTGACAGTTGTTTTGCAAATTAACTAGTATCTAACCGTTTTTACTTGTACAGTGTTTTAAATCACAATATCACATTAATATAGCTGGTACAATCTAAATTTAATGGGATTTACTTATCAGCTTTTTTTATACGACTCAAATAATATCATCTCAGCTAGTGTTAGGTAGTGTTTGTCTATTATGTAATTAGCTTTATTTTTAGTATCTTTGATGGTTTGAAGGAACTCTCTTAAATACAGAGGTCAAATTTTTATGTCCTAAAAAGAAAAGGTAACAAAATCAACATAAATTAGGTGCATTTTATGATATGTGAATCTATTTAAAATGGCTCTGACAGCTTAGGACATACGAAATAAATTATAGCCATTAGAAATTTTACGTCGACCGTAAAACCAACTCAAGGATCTTTCAGTTAATTGGACTCTATACCAAACAAAAGCTTTGAGATTCTGTACGTTGAAATGCAGAAAATGAGGATGGTTGCTTTCCAAAAAAACCTGAACTATGAATGTAAGGAAATTGATTGGAAAAAGGGATAAATAGTGAAATACACAGATTTACAGAGGAGCCCTGAAAGATAGCAAGGGGCTGATGTAAAGAATTAAATTACATGGATCATAGTACTGAGGTAGAGCTATTGATACGAATTGGTAGAAAAATGAATCTATTCACAGAATGAAGCTATTTTGTGACTGCTGGGTTAAATGCTGTAATTGGATTACACCTTTACTCACCAGCAGAAAGGATGCTTTATACATTTTGAAGACTCGAAATCACAAAAAAGATATCATACAATCTTCAATTTATAAATTTACACAAAACAAATCATATTTTGATGCGAATACAAAAGAAAATCACACAAAAGATTCACAACCTCTACCTATACAAATGAAACCAGAGAAAGCAGACACAGAAAAATAAACAGAAAACAGCTGTCCTTGTTCAGAAAATTCAAAAGCAGCTGCCAAATGGGTTCGTTTTCAAGTCCATATAATTGCTGCTGCAAGAGCAAAAGCAACTCCAAGGGACATCAACGTTGTTCCTTGAATGCTAATTGAACTGACAGCACCAGACTTATTCTGGGTTGTGTTGTCCTGATCATCATCTTGATCTGCTCCTGCAGATGAGTTCTCCTTAGCAGCTTTAGGAGCCTTTTCCGGAGAGAGAGCCGGTGCCGGAGCCGTAGCCTTAGGTTTCTGAAAGAAGTCCAAAGGAACAAGAACCTTGTCCACATGATATATGGCAAGCTGCTTATCAGAGTATACAACACCTGTGAGTGTGGCATTAACAACTCCTGTTGAGATATTTACACTGTTACCATAAGCTGTCACGTTTAGTTTCAAACCAGTTGGGCTATCACTGGCCACTGTCCTCACTGGATTGCTCAGAGCATCAAAATTTGAGCTTGAAACATAAACTGGAAGAACATGGTACTGCACCAGCTCGATCTGCTGCTCATTGCTCAGAGAATTGAGGAACCCAGGTTTGAGTTGTGAAAAGGCAGAATCATCAGGTGCAAGAATTGTTAAGCCTCCATTTTTTGTGGTAATGAGCTGCGAATTGATTTGGTTGATCACTTGGGTGGTTTTGAAAAGGCGGGTTAGGACGCTGAACGATTTGGCCTTTCTGAGGATCTTAATGATATCATCAGAGGAAGAATCAGGGGCATCTGCAGGTAATGTAGGGACTAATGGTTTTGGTGGTGCTGCAGCTGGTGCCACAGGTGCTGGCTTTGCTGGAGCTTTAGGGGCTGCAGCTTTAGGTGTTTTAGGAGCTGCAGCTGGAGACTGAGCCAAACTAGTGGTAGAATAGAAAGGAGAAAGTAGAAGTAGGACTGACAAGTATAAGAGAACTTGGTTCATCTCCATGTTGATAATTGAAGGCTCTAGATGACTGCGTTGCCTGAGGAAGAATGCTAGTTAATTAAAGGTAAAAAATTGTTCTATACAATGAGTGTTTGATGTGTGGGGAATGTGGAGGAGAGGGATTTTATAGAGGTTTAAAGAAATGACAAGTAGGTAAAACGTCTAGTATGAAATTAACTTATAGTTATGTTGATATGTCTTATCAGCTGTTAGATGCCAAGGATCTTTTACATTATTAGCATCAATACAAAACCAAACCAAACCAAAACTTTAGGATTAGATAAATCTGCATAAATATAAAGTTGTAAAATCAAATTTTAGTTGTGCTTTGTGTTGGAGTATTGGTTACTGCAGATCTGCAGTCCACTTCAACTTTTAATCCTTTCCCTCACTTTATCACTGGCATTAGTTGCACAACTTCAAACCTAATTTGTCCATCAAACAAATTATATTCCAAAGCTTGAAGTCAATCTTCCCATTTGAAATATCATGAGATTTTTAAGCCTACAATTCAGTAGTCATTCAACCAAAGTTTTTTCGTAAGGAAGAAAACAAGCTAACTTCTTGACTTTCTCTTCCCTAAATCGAAGAAAGAATTGATTAGCTGTAAGAAATACCGGATTTTATTCTTCTTAACCTAACTATAGATATCTTGGATCAGGTTAAAAATTGAATTGTTATATGTATAGAAGAGTGTGAATTTGTCGGAAACAAGTTAATTATCCTTTTGAAACCAGCAGAAAACTTTTGGGTCTCTACATAACTACTTGGTAAAAGGAGGGGAAAAAAACCGAACAAAGATACGAGTGCTAAAGGCACCTGCTTTCCTGATTCACCTCACACAATATAAAATGACTAAATTACTCATTTGTATTATGTAAGTATTTTATTCATACATGTGGTTATCATATATAGAATTTGTGATTATTTTGATATGTAAAAAGTTATAGTATTGAAATATAAACAAAATAATTATATATATAAATTGAATAGTCATATAGTGTCAAGGGGTAATTTAATGATTTTACTGGTGTGTCTAGTGCCTCTATGTTTTTTTTTTTTTTTTTTTTTTTTTTTTTTNAATAATTATCTACAAAAAAAGCTTGTATTTTGTAACTGTTAAGCTTCTTTCACTTCTATACACTTTTTTTTTTTTTTATTTGAACAGAACCAAAAATTAGCTAAGGTTGTGTTTGGATAAAATATTTGACAAATTTTTGTAAAATTTAAATACATGTAATTGAAATGCAACATTTTAAATACATAAATTTATAAAATACATTATTTAGATACATTTTATTATAAAAGGAGTATTTTAACATTCAAAACATTATTTTTCTGGTTTCTGTGCGTTGGGATCTCCTTCATAATGGGTTTCTCCCAAGAAAACTGCCTTGACTTGAGGGAGCCTTTCAATACACCAAATGCTCCTCCATACGCTTCCTCTGTAGTAGCAGATCACTACTATGACTACAAGCAGCTCAAATTCAAAAACATTTTGAGAAGAATGATCTGGGAGCTTGGGTTGGCCTGTGTTAGGCCCTCTTGCCGCCTGCGAAGCTCAGGGAAAATTCAGGGTCAGGGCAAAACCGACGGTAATAGCCACAAGAAGACAAATTTAGAGCACAACAAAGCATGGCTGCTGGCGGAGTCTGGTGGGTGTGGAGCAGAATTGACAAATGCTGACCCTCAATCGGTGTCTCATCTTTCAGGTTTAGCTTCTGCTCTCAGGTTGAGCTTGAATCCTTGAACATGAGTTCTTCTGCAGCTGCAACTGTTTTGATGGTTAATTTGGACAATGGGGTTAGTGAATCTCGAGCCAGAGAGCTGAAATGGCAGAGAATAGAGTCATTGGCGAAATTACAAGGGTCGGAAGTAAAATCCCAGGATGAAAAGACATTCAATCCAAGCAACTCCTCCAGAGCCTTGCCAATCGATTGCAGAGCCAACAAATCAATAGGGTCCAAAATCGCAAGCACATGTAAATGTCATTGTATCTGTATCATAAACATAAAAATCACAATATACGAACCAATTGCACAGCCCAAAATCCCCATTTTCCTCGCCATTACTGGAAAAGCTGAAAGCTCAGGTAGAGAAATGGAAGAAGAGGTCAAGAGGTCAAATGGATTTTCACCGACATCAACATTTTTGCAGGAACGAAACAGAACATTGAAATCAGCAGCTTTGTTCTTGTTCTCGGGGGTTTGGGAGGCTCCAGAGAAAGGGAGGGTATTGGGGCTCAGGGAGAAGAAATGAATTTGAAATACATTTCATTTTAAGGGAATTTAAAATACACTATATTAAAATTTTGAAAGTTATTAAAAAATATATTGAAATTTTAAAAATTACACAAATAGTATAATTTAAAATTAGCATTTTAAATACATTCTATAAATACATTACACTCTATAAATACCTCATTCAAAAACACCCTAAATGTTTAACCACACAATGGAAGGAAAACAAAACTTGAAAGCCAACTGCAAAATATTCAAGTATGCTGCGATGCCTGAATTCTAATCTATCCAACTAGGCTTCTATTGAGAAATTCAGAAAAAAAAAAAAAAACTATTTGATATGAGAGAATATAAGCATATAAGCATTCTTGTTAGCTTATAATATATATCTGAATTACATGGAAGTACTATGCTCATGATAGTTTAGTGGTTTCTTATAGATGAAGATATAAACAAATAGAGTAAAACCCCTTTTTGGTCCCTGAAAGATAGGTTCGGTGACACTTTGGTCCCTGAAAGATTTTTACCGACACTTTGGTCCCTGAAAGATCAATCCGTTAGCCATTTTAGTCCGCCACTGATCTCTGTTAGTGGGTCTTCACGGAAAACACCACGTGGCACGTTAAGTGCCTATGTGGCCGTCAAATACTTAGCTGCAAGCTGACTAGGCATGGAAGTTGGCTGGTGGCATGGAAGTAACAAAGACGACGCCGTTTTGGAGGCCTCCCATTCTTAGCATAGAGGGCGTCGTTCTGGTTTGGGAGGAGAAGAACTCCATCGTGCAAGAACAGAGGAAATTCGAAATCCCTCATGGAAGGCTGAAACCAGATTTTCCTTAAGCACCGAAATCCCCCCAAAATCACCTAGCCATTTATGCATTTCTAGGTGGGTGCGTGAAGATATTTTCCCAAATTGGAACCGTCACTGTTCAAGCATCAATTTCCTGCGGATTTCCCCAATTTTTCGAACAGGTTTGCGGGTTCTTGTCATCTTTTGTGTGTGTGGTGGAAGAATGGGTATGGTGTATAAATTTCAATGCACGATGAAGGCAGTTTTTCTTCAATTGCATTTACCAGTTAATATTAGAAATTAGTTCAAGTTAATTTCTTCCAATAATACGAGCAGATAAACTACAAATAAATGACCATTACTCTACACGATATGAATGTCATTAGCTTTTGTAAATTAATATTATTTGTCTTCATTGCCCGTTGAAGCATGAAGCTTTACCAAACAGGGGGTGAAATGGTTATGGGTTTACCAGAATGCCGATCTTGACTTGAACCTGGCAGTTCCGTAATTGAAGCAGTTGTAATGGTTTTGGGTTTAAGGAGTGTAATGGTTATGGGTTTAAGGAGTTGTAATGGTTTTGGGTTGATTCCTTGTAATGCAATGGTCGTGCAAGAAAGCGGTAAAATCCGCAGATTTTTTTTTCTAGTTGGATGAGTTATTCCCTATGTTTTGATTGAGCTGAATATACTGTTTTTGAGTTCTAAGTTGCTTTCTGTTTTTGAATTCATGTACAGAATGAGAACATGATGAGGACTTTCTTTATACCGTCTCTCTTCCCACTAAAATACTGCGTCCACTTTAACAACTTTGAATTATACATTTGTTATAGGTTCTACGTGATGAACTCTGTTGGTTTTAAATTATCTATTACTATGTTTTAGCAAAATAAGATGAGGTGAAATATAAGAATTGAGTGCAAAATTACAATTTATTTGTTGAACAACCACGGTGTAGTGGTTGCTAAGTAATAATTAGTTAATGCATAACAAGTGAATTTTTAATTTTATATACCATATAAAATTAAGGCTTGCATGCAATATATGCCGATAGGAATTTTTACATTTTGCATTGAAATAATAGGTGAAGCATATATGTTTAACAGGTTTTGTTTGTTTTGGTTGGTTGTCAAAGGTTTTGATGAAATGATTGTTGAGGACGAAGGAGTCCCTAAACGACGTTATGTGATGGTTGATGATGAGGCATTGACTCCGGCAGTCCATGGACAGCATATCCATGAAGGTAGCTCTAGTGGGTCAAGCATAAAGAGTGGTACATATGCTATATCTGACCATACTAGGCCTTATATATGCGGCTGTAATCAAAGGGTGATAATGCTGATTTCGAAGACGAAACAGAACCCAAATCGCCCATTTTGGCGTTGTCCACGTTACAAGGTTTGAGGGGAAAATTATACTGGATTACATATTTACTCAATTTAAAAGGCTTGTCGTTTCTAGTGGCGAATTTGTTAATTTAACTCATGGTCAACATTTTTACATGCAGAATCAAGACTTATGTTGTGGATTCTTTCAATGGGTCGAGAACTTTGAAGGGGAGGTTACAAGAACCCCTAAGTCCTACACAACAAATGAGAAAAAAGGGCTGAAGATGCAGAACACAATTAAGCGTCTTGAAAGTGAAAATAGGAAACTAAAAATAACATGTGGTTTGTTGGTTGTTTTTGTGTGGATTGTGTTATTTGTAAAATAAAGCTTAACATCAGTTGTAATGTATTATCTCCTACTGAGTTGATAAATTTTCTAGAATGTAGATGTTGCTTACAAATTTGTATATTTCAGACAGGTTGTGCATCAATCACTTGATCGTATTGTTGCAAAAAATACACAATTTGTTATCTAAATGAGAAACTAAGGATTGTGTTTTTTTTTTTGTTGTGGAAATAGTTGACTTGGAAAATTACACTAGAGACTAATATTTCAACCAGCAAAATAAGGCATGGCCATTGGATTATATGAAAACAACATATCAACCAATAATTCCAAAAAAAATTCCTCATGACCTGTGCATTTTGCAATATAAGAATCTGATCAAAAAAATTAAACCACCAAACAATCTTCCCAAACTAGTAAAGAACATTACTTTTTCTGATCAAATAATCAAATAATCTGATCAAAATATTCTATATTTGTTTTTGAGTTGGTTGCTTGACACCTTCAAGCCAGTAAAAATATAACAAGAATAAACATCAATTTAAAGGCAGTGGAAGGGAAATGTAAGCCTACCCATTAGCATTTACCATGGGCTTACATTTCAATATCAACTCCTGTACAGATAGTAAAATCCAGAATACTGTTTCAAGACATTGTGGTGCAGCTACTAAAGTAATGTCTATATGAACATTTCAACAAGAATGCCACTGGGCAACATCAGCAAATAACCAGTATTGTCATATAATTAGGCGAGGGCCAATGAGCAGCCAACATATGTCAGTAAGTGAAATAACGGTCCCTAAAACAAATATTTGGTTATTTTACATCCATTTCTACAAAATAGGTTAATTTCCTTTGACAACAACATGTGAACCTAATTTCATACGCACAAAAAAGTCAAGCAAAACAGTTTTTAGCAACAGTCACACATCTGCCAACAATTTCTCTTTCCCTTTCCTGGAGCGTTCAGTTGAAAGGTATGCTGCAAATCTCTGTCTAGTAGCAGTGGTTGCTGCTTGGATGGTATTTGTAGTTACAGTCTCCTCATTGCCTGTAGTGTTGCTATGTTGTCTTGATCCCTATGAATAGACACAAGTTAAGTGGAAGTTTTTTTTAATATAAAACAATATTATATACAACTAATCTTGTTAGGGAAGTAAATGAAATAACCATATTTGCTGTACCTTTTTCTTCTCCCGGGCTGTCTTCTTCTTGGGGGGCAGTCCTTCAGCTTGAGAATCTGGGTCGGGGGGTGGGGCTTGTGAATCAACAGGTTCGGTCACTGGGGTCTGTTCCTCAGCAGCAGGCTGGTCAATTGGCCCCTTGGTCTTCTTTCGGCGCTTCCGTGGTTCCACTCCTTTGCAAGTCCTCGTGTTGTGTCCGGTGCCACCACATTTGGAGCATTTAATGGCCCCGTAATTTCTCTTCATCCGGCTAAAATCATGTGGAACATCATTCACCTTACTTCGATTCTTTTTTGGCCTACCAGCTGGTCTCTTGAAAGGAGGAGGATTAATATCGCCGCGGTATGTCCTCTGCCAATAATCTTGCCCTGCCAATGGTTCTACAAAAGGCTCGTAAGCCTTCAACCAAATGCTGGTCAGGTACCAAGCATTAACACCTGTGTCTGGGTCTTCATTGTTTGAAGCGAATGCGGCACATGCATGTCTACAGGGTATACCAGTCAAATCCCAAACCCTACAGGAGCAGGTCCTAGCTGACAAATCGACAACCACTTTGTCAGTTGGCCCCCGACTAACCTCATACTTGTGCCCAGCAGGATCTCCAGCCCATAGAGGGCACCAATCCGAGCTTCTCCTCTTCTCGGTATCAAGAAACGAGATCGCCATTGGTACATGCTGACTCTTGTACTTTCGAACCTTCAGAAGCATATCTGACCTCTTCCTCATAATATAACACCGTATTTCTTCTAGCATAGTCAGGATTGGCTTACATCTGAATGTCCGTATTTCCTTATTAAATTGCTCGCACATGTTACTGGTGATGGCTTGATTCTTGCTATAGGTGCTAAATGATCCTCTGACCCATCTAGCTGGAGCATTCTTCAATAACCATTCATAGGCATGTTGGTCAATCGCTCTGATATGAGCCATATGCCTGTCAAATTCCCCCATCGTAGTTGACTTCGCTGCTAAAAACACCTTAGCTCTAAGTTCCTTGCTCTTCCAGGTCTTACAGAAATTCTTCCAAATATGCATCACACATGACCTATGAGGAGCTGTCGGACATAGTTCGGCCAGTGCAGGTTCCAAACCCTTTACAGGAAAACAGGAAATATGTGTTAGCCCTTTAAGCATTACAACTTATAATGGAGTGTAACATCACAAGTAGTAAGAGTTTACCTTCTGCTGATCAGAAATGAAATTCCAGCCGTGTTCTATAGGATCTCCTATGTCTTCAATCAATCTTGTCAGAAACCATCTCCAGGTGTCCTTCGTCTCAAGATCGACAACAGCATACGCAATCGGGTAGAAAGAGTTGTTTCCATCTTGAGCAACTGCAGCCAATAAGATCCCACCATAGTACCCTTTCAGGAAACACCCATCGAGTCCAATCAGAGGTCTGCAGGCAGCCATGAATCCTGCTTTGCAAGCGTCTAGACAAATGTATAGTCTGGAAAAATTTGGTGTCAAAGCACCATGTGGTCTGTCCACAGCGAGCTGTACAGTTCCTCTTGGGTCTACTCTTTTTAGCTCACCACAATAGTCCCACAACGCTGCATATTGTTCTCTCTCTGTTCCTTCAACCACTTTCCTTGCCTTTTTCAATGCCCTGAAGATTGTCCTCTCATTTACATTGACATTGTATTTTCGTTTAACCAACCTCAAAGCATCAATACCCTCCATGGACGGAAATCCTCTGACTTCTTCTACAAGCTTTTCTGCCACCCACTTAGAATTAGCTTGCTTGTTTGATATCTTCCTGCTACAAGTGTGTGTGTTCATGAAGGTCTTGACTTGGAAGCTGTGTGTTGCATTACTGAAGGAGCAGAAAATCTCCCATTCGCAGCCATTTATGCATACAGCCCGAGCCCTCTCCTTATCATTTTTTACCCAACTCACAGGCCTGCCTAGATGAATGGTGTAGTCTTTCACTGCTGCCTTGAATGCACTTATGGATGGAAATTCCATCCCAAGCTCTAGGTGGACAGCCCCGAATTGTGCTTGTGGATTATATTGTGGGAACACTTCACCTCTTTCACAGCCACCATCCTCTGGTCCAGAGCTGTCCGGGGTGTGCACATCCTCTGTCTCATACCCCTGCCCCTCAAATGGATTTATATATGTCTCTGATGGGTAGTTCTTTTTCTGCTTACCACCTCTTCTTCTTGTCTCACTAGGATTAGCACTTGTTTCCCCCCTAGGGACGGAGCACTTATTTTGATACTCTGCGGCTCCTTGCGTGTATTCCACATATGTGCTCCCAAGGATTGGTGGTGAACTTGTTGGGCTACTTTCCGCATCATGGCAGCCATCTTCATCTTCTGAGCCACTTGAATCACTAGAACCTGATTCACTTGAGCCACTGTCACTGGGATCTTCTTGTTCTCCTCTACCGTCCTCATCATGGTCAACATTGATGTATTCATCGCTAGGATGTTGCACATGTACTTCATCACCGCTGTTGTATAGCTCTTCCTGCCTCGCATCCCTTCTTAGGTAAGAGAGATAATCCTGGTCATCATCAGTGTGTTGGATATGCTCATCACCGTCGCTGTCCACATTCACTGACTCGTGACACACATTCTGCCCTTGTGTGTCACCCTCTCTGTTCTCGTTCTGAATACCTTCATACTCATCGTCAGCTTCTGTATGGTATGGTAGACTAAGGATAGGCTCCACCAACTCAGGATCTTCAATGACTGGGTGCTCAAAGTAGAACTCAATCTCATCAACTCCCAAATGTGCACCATACAGTTCTATAACATCCATGTCACCCTTTAAGGGCCTTAGCCCATCCTCTAGGCTTAGACCAGGCACCAACCAGTAACAGTTTTCATAATCAACGTACCCATGCTCACAAAACAGCTGTGTCACAGTTGGAATAGCAACCTTGTCAATATCAACCCAGTCCCATGCATCTTCCTCCCCGTCCACATATGCAAGCGTCGGTTCACGCACAAACTTCCCACCATGGTGCATGATGAGGGTTACATAACGGTCCATTCTTCAAGCTTCAAACAATAAAAAGTGGTGATGACAAACAGCCAACATATGGTGCAATAATTTAGCGAGCAACAAATCAAGTACATAACAGAGTGTTCAACACAGTGTTCCAAGCAATAAAACTGAAGCTGTTGGATTAAGTCAATAATAAAACTAAAGCAATCATAACCAACAAATCACTTAATATTACTAAAGCTGTTGGATTAAGCCATGCCTATTTGTTATTTGTAAGGCGTAAGAACTACTATTAACAAAAAAAAAATGCTTTTAAAAGCAGGTATTACCTGCCCCGATGGGCTATCCAATGTATTCCACACTGCACTAGTTTGACCTTCACTTTCAACTGAAACAGTCACTGCAACAAGAGGTGCACTTTTCCAACTTATATCCCAATGGTATATTGTGACATTGATCTGCTACGTCAGCAGGAAAGAACACAAGTTATTGCAAGAAAAAAAAAAAACCAGTCAGTTTATATACACATTCACACTGTCACTGATAATTGTCAGGCCCAACAAACATTCAAAGAAAACAATGAAATATTAAATAAACCCAAGTTCAGATAACACACACCCAGGGGCAAAAGAGTAACTTTCTAGAACTCTTATACAAATATATAAAACTTGTCCAACCATATTTAAAGCTCAAAAGTTCAGTAACTATATCCTATTGTATAAGATAAAATTATATAGAAACTATTTGCTGTCAATAATCAAATATTGGTTACTTTGGTGAGATAGTGGTCATAAGTTTTTTACATTTCAACCCCTAAACCTCGATACTGGTGAAAGTTATCTGATCAAAATTTATACACCCAGGGCTATAGATAACCAAGCTATAAGGACGCTCCACCCCCTACACACAAAATACAGACATTCAAATGACACCAAGACAAAAAACCATATGATACAATAATATTCCAAGCAACAAATCAAGAACATAACAACTACATAACAGAAAATACCAAGCAACATAACTGAATCTATATTCTTAAGTCAATAATAAACAACAAAACACTCAACAAAACAAAACAGTGAACATATTCTGAAAATGAGAAACTAACCGCACCAATTTTATCTTTGCTAAGTTGGTTGCATAATTCATTGCACTTACCGGGCAAATTTTAGGAGTAGGCAGATTCAGTGAGTTCAACCAGCCCCCTGTGATCTTTCCAGCATCATGGACCCATCAACATGTCAATCTTTGCATTAACAGAGATACTAAAGTTGCATCACCACTCATGAGATCAACCCCTAAGTTAAACAATAACCAGTATCATAAATAGAAGAACCAACATCAGTTCTTTCTAACACACATTCAAAAAAATATCACATAACTTAACATGAAATTCTTAGACACCTCAAACATATTATCAAGCCCTACAGGAAAAAATACATAAGAATAAGTTCCTCTTGCTTTCGTCTTATTAAGATTAACTATTCTATTCCTAGACACTGGACAGGGTAACAAATGGATTTCACCAAACTGTAATAGACAGACAGTCAATGTATTCAACAGAGGTCAAAGGCCATTAGTATCAAAAACAAATTGCAAACTGGACAACTCACTAGAACATGACCATATATATTAAACTTGGGTGAATAAAAAAATATAGCAAAGAATTTTTTTTTCATCCATTAAATCATATTTGTAAGTTTAAAATTTTATGTTAATACTTGCTCTTAGTGTAATAAGTGGAAGCTACTTAAACAATCTCACACTCAGTTTCAGAAAATTATAGATTATGGCGTGGTGCTTTTCTCTCTAGGTACAAGCAAAATATTCCTTCAAACTGTTGACTAGAATTGTTTCACATACCAACAATAGCATTTCATAGTGACCATTATTACGCATTCCCCTCTCATTTACATCTTCTACAGTAATAAGCACCAAAAAGTAAGTGCCACACAGCAGTTCAGGTCAACTGCTATCATCATATGTTGAAGGATCATGTTAATTCAATTAGTATTGGCTGTTATAACATTTAAGAGAGATGCCATTAATTAGCAGAAAGGAAAAAAGACTAATTTCTTATATTACTTCATATCAGAATGAATATTACACTCTCTTTTTTTGGCTGTGAAATATTACATTCATTTTCTAATTATCCTTTTATAGGATAGTGGCAGTGAGTTATTCATAAGTGAGTGCCACTTGTGAAATTAACTCGATTAATTAACAATGGCACATATATAGTCATTCAGCCATTATTAGACTTCACACTCTTCCTACTTGGTTTCTCATTACAAGAAGGAATTGAATCATCAATTGCATCACCTTCGTTATTCTTAAAGCTACAAGTTGCATCCTAGTTCAATTTTGTTGCAAAAAAGAATAAGTGCCTCATGAATGAAAATTTGGTTATCGCAGCTGTGTCATCACTGTGTGCATTTAAGATCAAATGGGACAGACAACAAAATCATGTCTAAAAAATGTGAGATATCTTTTTCCTCTAAGAGAGATAATAGATCCAAAGTGAGGGTAACAAAAAGAAATATTCAAATATGAAAAGTTAATATTCCAGGTACAGTGCATATATTATTTAATATTGAAAAATATTTGATCTCATCATACCTTTATCGATTCAAAAAAAATTAAAGGACTGTCACGTTTAGTATATGCTAATTCAGTTATGCTAAAGACTCAGATCAAGCTTACCAACTTTAATTATAGTCACAAAAGATCCCCCAATTTGAATTATATCTAAATCTAAAATTCAAAAGTAATGCAGTTTCAGATAAGGATCATAGAGAAAATGAACAACTTAGATTGATGAGTTTTACGGGGAACCTTGTCCTGCCAAACAAGCACACTCTTATTTTTTTGCTAATGAACTTAAACTACATGTTACCATATTAGAAAATCACATAACAAAGACAGACCAATATCACAGAAATCGTGCAACCCAACAAAATATCACAGAAAAACACAAGGTCGACAACCCCTGTCCCACCACAACAACCATGACAAAGAAACCCATGTCCACTACTTTCCAAAAGGAACAACAGCTGGACCACCATAACAAAGACAGACCAATAAAATACTTTCAACTTTGGGAACCACTATCCAGCCCTGGACCACAACATAAGCTATAAACAACAACGCTATCACACACTTATTAAATTCTTCAAGCACCTGACACAGAAAAGGGAAAACTCACCTCGCGGACGACGAAGGACCCTATGCAATTTCACACCATTCACGCCTTTCTCTCCCACTGTGAACGAAGGGACTACGATAAATATCACAACATCATGGGTTCCAATTTGGGGGTTAAGGGATTTACCGACAGAGGGTTCTGGAAACACCCATTTGGGGGTTAGGGTTCGTGTTCGAAAAATTGGGGAAATCTGTAGGAAAAGGATGCTTGAGGCACGATGTTCCAATTTGGGGGTTAGGGTTCGTGTTCCAATTTGGGAAAATAATGCATAAATGGCTGGGTCATTTTGGGGGGATTTCGGTGCTTGAGGGAAATCTGGTTTCAGCCTTATTTCGAATTGATTGTGTTCTTGCACGATGGAGTTCTTCTCCTCCCAAACCAGAACGACGCCGTCTATGCTAAGAATGGGAGGCCTCCAAAACGGCGTCGTATTTGTTACTTCCATGCCACCAGCCAACTTCCATGCCTAGTCAGCTTGCCAGCTAAGCATTTGACGGCCACATAGGCACTTAACGTGCCACGTGGTGTTTTCCGTGAAGACCCACTAACAGAGATCAGCGGCGGACTAAAATGGCTAACGGATTGATCTTTCAGGGACCAAAGTGTCGCTAAAAATCTTCCAGGGACCAAAGTGTCACCGAACCTATCTTTCAGGGACCAAAAAGGGGTTTTACTCAAACAAATATTAGGTCATTAAAATTGCTGAGCTAGCACAATGGAAGAGTTTAAGTTTGCTTTCAAATTATAGAGAGAAGATGAGGCCTTCTTGTCTTGCTTTCGAAGTTGTTCTTAATATTGCATGTTCATATATAGCCTACAAAATCTTAATTATTCCTTCAAACTGCAAAACTTATACTGTCACCAGGGCTAAGGCTTATATACCAATCATGAATACCATAAGAATTGTCCGATAAACAAACGAAATCCGTTAGTGTTAAGATTTTGACCCAAATTTTAGTTTGTACTTTTTAATAGTTTCCTTTTTTGAGCTTTTTATATGTGCAAGATGTAATTTCCTTGCTTCATAATAATAGTGGTTGTTTGCTAAGCAAGTCTTGTAAGCTTGGGAGAATAGGTTTGAAGAATGAGAGGGATATTTTTTTGAGAGCTAGGAGAGTGCTGCCTTATGTTGGACCGGTACTTCAAAATCGGTGTTGTACCTGTTTTCAAGACGTATCAAAAATTTGAAACTTGTATCGGAGGAGGGAACTCATCTTAGCTTCTTTTTTTGTAAAAAAAAAAATAAAAATTGGTACATTTTGAAATGGCTAAAATGCCCATCTTGTCCTTCTTTTACACTTATTCTTTTCTTCCCCATTAGCTTTGATCCTTCACAAACTCGACCCCAATTCTATTCTCTATTGAATTGAAGGAATATAACATGATTTGTCGGTTGAAACTAATTTTTCCAACTACTATTGAGATAATTATATGGCTTCAACTCTTGCTGAAAAAGAAACTCCTCTTTGTTTTATATAAACACACATATATATACATATATGAGGTGGCGTACCCGTACCTAATTTTCTTGAAAAAAAAATTGTTTCTACGTTTCGTACCATACCGAGCACGAAACTCGTTCTAGTACCCATGCAACATAAGTGCTGCCACTAGACCAATTATTGTTTTCTTTGTTAAAATCATGCATACGAACATATTTGTTACTCAAAAACAATAAAACACCAAGAGAATGCTAAAGTTTAAAATAGTGATCTTAAGTATATATTTTTCTAAAACTTCTGCAATAAATCTAATATTCAATTTTAATTAATAAGTGATCTCAAATATCAACTAAACAGTTACTTTAAACTTCATTACATCATGAAACTTAATCATTATAAAATCATGTTAACTTTTTTACATCTCTTAATCAGTCGTCACTTTACTTATTTTTGAACTATTGAGTGTCATAATTTTATTATGTTTTTTTCACACAATTATAATGTCATTCGGTTGGACCAACGGTCTGACCAGTTTGATTGATTGAAACATGGCTTGTTCCTTTTAGGTTTGCCATCTGGTCATGTTTATAAAGCACTGGGAAACCCTAACCTTCTACCTAAATATAACCATTCTGTCTCTGAAAATGCGAAGTGTACTCTGCCAATCAAAAAAGTTCCATTATAACTTACTGCTATTAGCCGTGCAGCCACTAAATAGCTTAATTGGATGAATGAATTTGTACTGGTCTTTACCAATAGGATTACCTCCTCGTTAGGATCAATCTTATTAATTTTTACAGCCATTTACTGCAGCTTTTTCTATGCTTCAGGGTTCCTGTTTAAATGAAAGATACTTAACCTCTATGAAAGATAATATATACCCTCACAAACACAACTTTAAGGTTCACAACTGAACAATTTACTTAACTATCAGTCCCTTGCTTCTATATAACACCTCTCCTCCACACAACTTTATACTATTAAGTTTGCTTTAAGATATTTTTCTGGTGCTGCTCACATTTTAAAATTAAAGAAAGGATATCAAACGATTTGCAATCATAAATTTACACAAAAAAAAGTCAGATTTTAAGAAAAAAATAATAATAAATTGCGCACAAGATTCACAACTTCTACGTAGAGCAATTCATAGGAAGCCCAGGCAAACAAGACATAGAAATAAAAAAATAAAAAAGGCTGTGCATGTTCAGAAAATTTAGATGCAGCTGGAAAATGGGTCTGTTTTCTAGTCCATCATATTGTTGATGCTGCAACTGAAAGAACTAAAGCAACTCCAACGGACATCAATGTTGTTGCATGAATGCTAATTGAACTGACAGCACCAGACTTATTCTGGGTTGTTTTGTCCTGATCATCATCTTGATCTGCTCCTGCAGATGAGTTTTCCTTAGCAGCTTTAGGAGCCTTTTCCGGAGCCAGAGCCGGTGCCGGAGCAGTAGCCTTAGGTTTCTGAAAGAAGTCCAAAGGAACAAGCACCTTGTCCACATGATATATGGCAAGCTGCTTATCAGAGTATACAACACCTGTGAGTGTGGCATTAACAACTCCTGTTGAGATATTCACACTGTTACCATAAGCTGTAACGTTTAATTTCAAACCAGATGGGCTATCACTGGCCACTGTCCTCACTGGATTGCTCAGAGCATCAAAATTTGAGCTTGAAACATAAACGGGAAGAACGTGGTACTGCACCAGCTGAATTTGTTGCTCATTGCTCAGAGAATTGAGGAACCCTGGTTTGAGCTGTGAAAAGGCAGAATCATCAGGTGCAAGAATGGTTAAGCCTCCATTTTTTGTGGTAATGAGCTGTGAATTGATTTGGTTGATCACTTGGGTGGTTTTGAAAAGACGGATTAGGACACTGAACGATTTGGCCTTTCTCAGGATTTTAATGATATCATCAGAGGAAGAATCAGGGGCATCTGCAGGCAATGTAGGGACTAATGGTTTTGGGGGTGCTGCAGCTGGTGCCACAGGGGCAGGTTTTGCTGGAGCTTTGGGTGCTTTCGGGGCTGCAGCTGGAGACTGGGCTAAACTAGTGGTAGAATAGAAAGGGGAAAACAGTACGAGGAGTGACAAGTATAAGAGAACTTGCTTTACTTCCATGTTGGTAATTGAAGGCTCTAAATGGCTATGTTACCAATGAAAGAATGATAATTATGTAATGATAGAAAATTGTGCTCACAATGTGTTTGATGTGTGTGTGTTGAGGAGAAGGATTTTATAGAGGTTAAGGAACTGACAAGTAGGAGAAATGTTTGTGAAATTAGCTTGTAGTTGTGTTGGTATGTCATATCTGTTACAGAGATCAAGGATCTTTACATTATTAGCATCGATACCAAACCAAACCAAAACTTTATGATTAGATAAATCGTGCATAAATGTAGAAGTTGAGAAATCAACTTATAGTTGTGTTTTTTGTTGGAGTATTGGTACTGCAGGTCTTCAGTCCACCTCAAGCAATAATCTTCAATCCTTTTACTTTCTTTATCAAGGTCATTCAAAAATCATTATTTGCACAACTTCGAACTGTGAGGAAATAATAAGTGTACACCATAAAAATAAATAACAAGATGAAATAACAAGTAGACACAAATATGGTTGGGAAAATCACGTACCTATCTCCATGGAGAGAAAATCCTTCTTCACAGTAAGAGGAGTTATTTTTACAAAACTATTGAGTTTCATTCCCAAACTTAATCGAAAATTCTTTTTCTCATAATGCGGAAGAACTCATATCTGTCATCCCTCTTGTGCCTTGGGCATTTGCCAATCCACCTTGTGTCAGGGTCCTTCTATTTCAAAGTAGCAAGAGCCAAATTCCAACACAAACATGGTTTGTCCATCAAACAAATTATATTCCAAAGCTCGAAATCAATCTGCTCATTTGCAATATCTTTAAGATTTTTAAGCCCACAATTCACAAGTCATTATACAAAAGTTATTTTGCTGAAGGAAGAAAGTAAGCAAGCTAACATCTTGATTTTCTCTTGCATAGATCTCAGAAAAGAATTGATGGAACTTTACTGTTACATAGTGTAAGCGATGGGGATAGTTAGGAAGAGAAATATTGTGCCTCTATATAACCACTTGGTAAAATGTTTGCCATAGACAAGGTTACTTTCAGAAACAAGCTGAAAACTTTTGGGCCTCTACATAAGCACTCGGTAAAAGGAGAGGAAAAAAACACTTGTCTGTACTTTGTAACTATTGAGCTTCTTTCACTTTTACATATTTTATATTGCAACAGAACCAAAAACAGGTTAAAAAGGAAGGGAAACAACTCAGAAGCTGTTGGGAAAATTAGCACAATAAGCAAAATAAATCACACACCAAATTTATGTGGTTCGGCTATATGCCTACGCCCACCAGAGAAAGAACAGAAAAATTCTACACTGAGATCTCAAAATACAATAGAAAGATGGTTTTTTTTGAATCTCTTCAACGATACGCAAAAGAATCAAAGGCACGCCTCCTTACTTTGTTTGTGACACCACACACCCCTCTCTATTAAAACATGTTGCTGCTTGCCTCTATCAAGTTTTTCTCCAAGGCCTAAGAAGCATTTTTGTACCACCTAATTAGGGCACCACAAGAAGTCAATCCTAGTAAAACTATGATTCCCCAACCGACTCACCCAATGGGTTTAAACTCATACACGCGTGACCACCACATATAAAAGTTATCTCCTTTTTTTTATTTGTTTTTTAATTCTCAAATGTATAATTTTAACTCAATTTAAATTAACCTTCGCATTCCACTAAGATCACTCTTATCTTCCTCAGCCATTAGGATCATACCATCATTACACAAATCATCTCTAATTGTCCTTAGACTTTCCTTTCTTATTCTTAAAATTAATCCTCCAACTCTGGAGTTAATTTTCTAACTCGTGTTAGCATGACCGGTTATTTTTTGAATGGCTGACTAGCGAATGAATTGAATCATTTAAACTTGCTAAAACACGAATTATTGAGTTTTAAGATAGATGAATGACTTCTAAAAATCGTTTAAAACATGGGCTAAAATTATAATTATGCGAAAAAGATATCATATAATTCGCAATTTATATTCACACAAAACATATCATATTTTAATACAAAGTGCAAAAGATTCACAAAGCTCTACCTAGGCCAATACATAAGAAGCTCAGAAGACACAGCAAAAATAACAAAAATGCTTGTTCTGAAAATTTAAAATCCTCTGGCAAATGGGTCTGCTTTCAAGTCATCATATTGTTGCTGCTGCAACTGAAAGAACTAAAGCAACTCCAACGGACATCATTGTTGTTCCTTGAACACTAATTGAACTGACAGCACCAGACTTATTCTGGGTTGTGTCGTCCTGATCATCTTGATCACCTGCTGCAGATGAGTTCTCTTTGGCAGCTTTAGGAGCCTTTTCCGGAGCCAGAGCCGGTGCTGGAGCCGTAGCCTTAGGTTTCTGAAAGAAGTCCAAAGGAACAAGAACCTTGTCCACATGATATATAGCAAGCTGCTTATCAGAGTATACAATACCTGTGAGTGTGGCATTAACAACTCCTGTTGAGATATTCACACTGTTACCATAAGCTGTCACGTTTAGTTTCAAACCAGTTGGGCTATCACTGGCCACTGTCCTCACTGGGTTGCTCAGAGCATCAAAATTTGAGCTTGAAACATAAACTGGAAGAACATGGTACTGCACCAGCTCGATCTGTTGCTCATTGCTTAGAGAATTGAGGAACCCTGGTTTGAGTTGTGAAAAGGCAGAATCATCAGGTGCAAGAATGGTTAAGCCTCCATTTTTTGTGGTAATGAGCTGTGAATTGATTTGGTTGATCACTTGGGTGGTTTTGAAAAGGCGGGTTAGGACGCTAAACGATTTGGCCTTTCTCAGGATTTTAATGATATCATCAGAGGAAGAATCAGGGGCATCTGCAGGTAATGTAGGAACTAATGGTTTTGGTGGTGCAGCAGCTGGTGCCACAGGGGCTGGCTTTGCTGGAGCTTTAGGGGCTGCAGCTTTAGGAGTTTTAGGAGCTGCAGCTGGAGACTGAGCTAAACTAGTGGTAGAATAGAAAGGAGAAACTAGAAGTAGGAGTGACAAGTATAAGAGAACTTGGTTCATCTCCATGTTGATAATTGAAGGCTCTAGATGACTGCGTTGCCTAAGGAAGAATGCTAGTTAATTAAAGGTAAAAAAATTGTTCTATACAATGAGTGTTTGATGTGTGGGGAATGTGGAGGAAAGGGGTTTTATAGAGGTTTAAGGAAATGACAAGTAGGTAAAATGTATTAGTTGTGAAATTAACTTATGGTTGTGCTGGGAGGGTATGTCTTAATCTGTTAGGGGGAAAGGATCTTTAACATTATTGACATTGGTACCAACTCAAACCAAAGCTTTAGGATGAGATAAGTCGGAAAAATGAAGATGATTGCTTACCAAAAGATAGGGTTAAAGAATCTGATTGGGAAAGAGGGCAATAGACAGGTTACTGAGTAACTCTGGAAGATAGTCGGGGACTGCTGTGCTTGGCTTTGAGAAACAAAGTATATGCACAATATGTTGAATTTGGCATTTTTCAATACTTTCAATTTAAAAGTCACCTACAGTTTCTGACCTATGGAAAAATTAATGAAGGCAAATAAAAAAGTCTCTAATTTACCATTTGATTAATCAATGACTGTTCATGCATGTTTCAGTTCGTATAAGTGAGATGTTATTTTCTTTACTTTCTAAATAATGATTACAGAATATTTTATTCACTATTTTGTTACATTTCGTTATTTTGCTTTGGTAAATATAAGAGCCGTTGTCATGACAAGAACCTATCATCTTTACCCAAAATTTCTCTCAACTTGATCATACCACCTAATGTAAGTGATCTTTTAATTAGTTTTTTCTTGGTAAGTTATTTTGGCTTTAAGAATTAATGGAGATACCTATCTACTATAAGCCATCACAAGTAAGATTTGAATGGAAGAGAAGGAGTAATGAAAGTTTTTTATGTAAATTTATAATTAATAAATTTTGTTACATCAAGAAGCATTGTGTTCGGTAACATGTTTACTTATTTTATATATTATAAAACTTTATTTTAACATCTTATTATTGTTAAGTTCCCAATATGAACACGAACACCCACAATATAAATAACATAGAGATCTGACAGAAAAATTGAGATTTTAAGTATGAATTTTTATTCTCTTATATTCATAATTGAACAATTTAGCCCTTTTATCTAATAATAAAAAAAAATACTTTACAATTTCTATATTCCCAAAAATGTGAGCTTCAAAATATAACATTTTCATGTTTGATACAAAATTTTGTAAAAGTATTCCTTAGCATCTATCATTTCTAGATTGATATGTGGGCCATATTCTCACAAATACATACCAATAGGGTGAGAATGTTTGGCCCATCTGAAAGGACAAATAGAGTCATGCTACACCCACCAATATTTACTTCACCATTTTTCATTGGTGTAAATTATAATTTAATCTACACCTTATGTTTTAATTAAATTTACTTAGGTTGTGTTTGGATTGAGTATTTGACAAATTATTGTGTATTTTAAATACATGTAATTGAAATGCAACATTTCAAATACATGTATTTATAAAATACTTTGTTTAGATACACTCTATTATTAAAAGAGTAATTTAACAACAATATTCAAAACTATTAATAGACATTACAAATTCCCTTCAAATCACATTCTTTAATCAGTAAAAGAAAAATATAAGAAAAAAATAAATCACAAAACATATTTGCTAATATAGAATTTTAGAAGTGTTGGCTAGAGTGAATCAATAGTATTTTAAATACTTTAAAAAATTAATATTTTAAATACACTCTACAAATACATTACACTCTACAAAGACCTCATCCAAACACACTTCTAAGATTCTGTATTAGCAAATATGTTTTGTGATTGATTTCTTTCGAATATTTTTCTTTTACTAATTAAAGAATGTGATTTGAAGGAGTTTTGTAATGTTTATCAATAGTTTTGAATATTGTTGTTAAATTACTCTTTTAATAATAGAGTGTATCCAAACAAAGTATTTTATAAATACATGTATTTGAAATGCTGCATTTCAATTACATGTATTTAAAATACACAATAATTTATCAAATACTCCATCCAAACACAACCTTAATACTTTTTTGTTAATTACCCAAATTTAACTTGACCCATAGTTGTAAGGTGTGCTAAGAATGTGTGCCATGAACCTATCATTTCTTGAATAAATATATCCACCAAAACAATAATCATTTTAATTATAAAAAAACAAATTCAAACAATTAGCTTCGTATGGCCATACATAAGAAGCTAATAAAAAGAAGTTACAGCAAAATTAATGAAATGGGGCTGACAAATGGGCCTTCTTTTAAGCCCATATAATTGTGCCTGCAACTAAAGCAACTCCAATGGACATCAGCGTTTTTCCTGGACTGCTAAGTAAACTGACAGCAATAGACTTATTCTGTGTTGTATCGTCTTCATCGTCATCTGCAGATGCGTTGTCCTTATCTGCTTTTGGCGTCTTTCCCTGAGCGAGACCCGGTGCCGGAGCTGTAGGCTTGGTGCTAGGTTTAAAGAACTCAAGAGGGAGAAGCACTTTATCTACATGGTATATAGCAAGTTGCTTATCTAAGTATATTATGCTTGTGAGTGTGGCATCAACAATTCCTGTTGAGATGTTCACACTGTTCCCATAAGCAGTAAAGTTTAGTCTCAAACTGGTGGGGCTGTCACTGGCCACTGTCCCCACTGGGTTGGACAGAGAATCAAAATTTGAGCTTGATACGTAAATGGGAAGAATGTGGTACTGCACGAATTGGATCTTCTGCTCATTAGTCAGAGAGTTGAGGAACCCTGCTTTGAGCTGTGCAAAGGAACTGTCATCTGGTGCAAAAATGGTTAAGCCACCATATTTTTGGGATATGAGCTGTGAATTGATTTGATTGATAACTTGGGTGGTTTTCAGAAGGCGAATTAGGACGTTGTACGATTTGGCCTTCCTCAGAATTTTGATTATGTCATCATTGGAAGAAGAATCTGGGGAATCTTCAGGTAATGCTGGGACTAATGGCTTTGAAGGTGCTTCAGCAGGTGGGGCAGGAGAAGGTTTTGAAGGTGCTTTAGGGGCTGGTGCTGGTTTTACTGGTGCTTTAGGGGCTGGTGCTGGTTTTACAGGTGCTTTAGGGGCTGGTGCTGGTTTTGCTGGTGTTTTAGGAGCTGCAGCAGGTGACTGGGCTGAACTGGTAGTAGAATAGAATGGGGAAAACAGCAGGAGGAGTGACAAGTAGAAGAGAACTTGCTTCATCTTCAGATTTTTAGTGATAGGAAATTGTTCTTAGAATTAATGAGCTTTTGATGTGTTGGGGTTGTGGTGTGGAGGCATGGAATTTTTATAGGGGCTAAGGAAATAATTGGTAGGTAAAATGTTTAGTTGTGAAACTTATGGTAGTGTTATATGAGGGGTGTATCTTATCTTTCATATTTTTGGCATCCATGCCAAACCTATAATCCTTTTTTTAATAAATACGGTTAGATATCAAGTTCAGATTTGGTAACCTGCCATGAATAAATGAGCCTGACAGGTTTCCAAAATCTGACGATCCCTATTAAGTTGGCAATGAAACTACTATGCATAACTTTGCCCATGTTGCTATCAAAGGCTCACTGTATGTCAAACTGATAACTGGAGATAACAGCAACATTCTTTCCAATCTTTTTTTCAATCTTGTTTGATGTTTTCTTAAGTCACAATTTCAGCTGTGTAATTTAAGTAGGTTTAATTAAAACTATAATGTGTAGATTAAATTGAGATTTACAATGATGAGAAAAGTTATGACAGATATAATGTAACTTTTTATTGTACAAAGTAGCTAGGTATTTATGTATTAGCCCATACAAAAAAAAAAAAAAAAAGGTAAGTATATTTTTCGTCATTGAATTATTTATCAAACATTACTTTAGCACATAATTTATTTTTAGTGTCACTTTAGTATTTGAATAATCACTCTGCCTATCAAATTAGTCATTTATAACCATCAAAAGTGATCATTAAAAGATTGATTTGGCTAGAAAAATGATCATTCGAGAACTAAAGTGACATAAAAAAATAAATTAGAGACTAAAATAACATTTGAAAAATAATTTAGATACGAAAAATGTATTTAACTAAAAAAAATGAAAAGAAAAGAAAAGGTAAGTATGTATATTAAACCCTTTTTTTCAATTGTTTCTGTCAATAAAAGAAATTTTATTGTGAAAAATCTTAATGCAAGTGTACGTTATCGTTTCCAAGTAATAATATGAGATAGAGTTATCGTTCCCACGAGGACTAATGTATCAACTACCGAAATTGGGTTAACCTTAATTTTATCTAATCAATCAATATGGAGAGATTTTCAAGAAACAACTAAAATAGGATAAAAACAAACTAAACTAGCAAAATAACAAACTAAACCAGTAAAATGATAGAATTATCAAGAAAGAAAATATCTAGGGTTTTTGATTTCACCATAGCTATTCCGATTTGCTATTCCTAATTCATTAACCAAGAACACTCTTCCTAATTGCTAGCCAAGAACCCTAAATTATTTATTAGCCTTTCTCAAGGTCAAACAAAAGTATTTCTAAGTTATGAACTCACGATATTCCTATGTGAATTGCGAACAACCTAGAAATTCACTTAATTCTATGGTTCTTTTTAAATAGCTACACAGACCATGGAGGTATATTCCTATCCTACATGCAACCTATGTTCTTAATCTCTATGATCTTTAATTACAAATGACCTCCCAGTCTCATTGTAATTATCTAATCAACTAATTGGTGATCAAGCAATTAGAAGCATGAAGATTTGAGAAGAAGAAGACAATTTAATAAAGGAGTTATTGAATTAAAGAAATAGAAAATCACAAATCATTCTAGCTAGGCTACATCATAGCCCTAGAAGGGAATTTAGTTCATGTTATAAGAAGAGAACAAGAAAGAATAAAATTTAGACATGATTCAAAGGTAAAAGAGGAAAAACTCTGGTTTGAAGCTCAAATCAGCTTCGCATCTCCTTCCTTCAATCCTTGCTTTGCCTCCTTTGTGCATCCAAAAGTGTCTAAGAACGAACCCCATTCTAATTCCCTAGATTTCCTATTTATACCCCTTCCTCCAAAGCCCTAAAACTAGAAGAATTTAAGTCACGTCTGCAGAAACAAGTACGGGCGTCGCACCTCTGAAGATTGGGCGCCACACCTCTGACTCGTTGGAAGAAACATGCTTTTTTGCACTTTCGGGCGCCACACCTCTGCATTTTAAGGGGTGCACCCCTGAGCTGCTGTCCCAACATGTGTATTTTTTCGCATACGAGGGGTGCGGCGCTACTGTTCAAGGGGTGCACCCCTGAGCTGCTGTCCTGGTTTTAAGTTTCATGCTCTAGGGGCTGCGACTCTAGGTTTTGAGCGCCGCAACCCTTAAATTATGTCCCAAAAACTTTCCAATTCTTCAATTCTTCATTCTAACCTATGAAACCTACAATTTAACATAAAAGATCGCATTAGATGATGATTAATCTCAATAAACAATCAAATAATTAAGTAGAGGATATCTAAAAGGTGGGTATAAAAGCCACTCAACAAATACCCCCAAACTTAACATTTGCTCGTCCTCGAGAAAGAAAAATAAAATTAAACTCAACAACTAACTAACAAAGTGAAAAATTTATTTACTAACCATGCAGGCTTCAAAGATTTCTATTAAGCACAACTCCTAGAAAATTTTCAAGATAACATGAATGTGTATAATTTCAACCCAAAGTTAATCTCATCTCAATCTCACTAAAATTTCCTCTGTGTGTGTAAGTATAGCCCTTGCTTACCGTACTCTCTTCACTTAAATCAGATTATGCAAATAAGCTCATAAAGATATATTCTCCACTTTTATTCTCTCAGAACCCCATATACTTGCTTTTCATGTCAATCTCCACTAATGTAGGTATTTCACAATATTGAGGATCAAAAGGAGTTTTGATAAGCTTGTAATGTGTGGCTGGGTTAAGGGTAGGATGATAGATAAATATGTGGCTCAACTCACCAATCACACAAATTCAGTTTAGAGCAAATTTTAAGAGCACCCTTCTTTCTTTTCACTTCTAACTCCCCCAAACTTATTTTCTTCTTTACTTTGCCATCCACCAATAGAATTCCTACTTTCGGGCCACTACATCCCATACTCAATGCTTTCTAAGACATTTTTTTTTTCTTTTCAATATTTGCACAATTGTCTTTTCTTTTCATTGCAAACTATTTTTTTTTTCTTTACAGCAGGGATGTAGCTCTTGAATTTTCATTCTTTGGTGGCCATTTCATTGAGATCTTCATTTTCTTTTCTTCACCAATTCTCCTTAATTTTCCTAGCTCTAGATGCTCTTAAGACTGAAAATGCATTTTAGGTGAAGGGTTCAAGTCAAAAGATCACACAATGGGCTAGGGTCAGTGTAGGTGACAAAGAAATAGGCTAAATTAAGCTCAATGAGGTATGCTAGGGGTAAAATATCATACAGAGGGATAGCTAGAAAGGCTCAAACGAAGCAAAAATAGCCTAAATCATCTCCCTAATATTGCGCAGCCTAGGATTTCGCATCGACTGACAATAAAGCAAGTTCTAGCATTCTGTGAGATTTTGAAATGACTTAATTCACATAATCATCTCTAAGCATGCAGATTTCAAGTAAACAAGGCTATGTGCTCAATAATTCAGGAAATTCTAGTTAGACAAAAATTAACACAAGAGTTAATAAAAAACACAAACACAAAATCTATCATTTTTCTAGAGCTATAAACAATAAAAATTAGTTTTATCATTAGCCTCAGGTTAAACAAAAAATTTCACTCTATTCTACTAAACTTAAAGACAAATAAAAATTAAACATAAAAACTACTTAGAAAAGCATTTAAAGATACCTAATAAGTTAAGTGCAAATCAATACAGCAGCTCAGAAAATAATTCCCCACCCCCAAACTTAAAGGAAACATTGTCCTTAATTTTAAAGCAAAGAAGAAAAAGATGTGAGGACTTCCCTGAAATGGAGATGGATCACTTTGCATCTTCATCAGGTGGAGTTGCTGGGGGGAATAAAAGTCATGGATTGTATACCTGAAACATAAAAAAAAATAAAATTAAACACACAAGCATGAAAATAAAATTAAACAACTAAACAAAAATTAAGAGAAATGGTTAAAAAGATTGGGTTGCCTCCCAAAAAGCGCTAATTTTATAGTCGTTAGCTAGACTTTCTCTGAAATATCTTAACCAGGATAAAAAATAGTAGTAGGGGACTTTTGGAATTTTAATCCACTATTTCTTTGAGCTTTGGATTGTTGGTCAGTCTCTTTTAAGCTCCAAACTTTATTTCCATCTCCAAAACAAGCAGATTTTCTATGATACTCCAAAAGGATCTTTTGGAATGACGGCTTCTTTTTCTTGTTTTTCTTGTGAGATTCAGTTGTAGGCACTGGTCCAGTCATTGGCTTCGTGGGAATTTTGTCATCTTTGACTCTAAATCAGGAGGCTTCTCCTTGTTTTTCGTTCCCATGGTGTGAGCTCCAACTGGGTTTTGTAATTTATTGCTTCCATTTATAGTGTCAATTTTACAACAGACACTCACTTCTCCCGAATGCTTTATTTCTTTGAAAACTTTGAAGGACACTTGATCACCTTGCACTCTCAAAGTAAGTTGGTCATTTTACACATCAATAAAAGCTTTCCCAGTTGCTAAAAATGGACGACCAAGAATAATTGAGATTTCTTCGTCCTCCTCCATGTCAAGCACAACGAAGTCTGCTGGGAAGATGAACTTGTCCACTTTCACCAATACATCCTCCAGGATTCCCCTTGGATACTTGATTGATCTATCCGCCAATGTCAAGGAGATGGAGGTTGGCTTTATTTCTCCTATGCCCAATTTCCTGAAAACAGAAAGAGGCATGAGATTAATACTAACACCAAGATCACAAAGTGCCTTACCGAAAGATATATTGCCAATAGAACAAGGAATATTAAAACTCCCTGGATCTATTAATTTTGGTGGCAATTTCTTTTGTAAGATTGCACTGCACTCCTCAGTAAGTGCTACAGTCTCATAATCTGCTAGCTTTCTTTTATTTGAGAGAATCTCCTTCATAAATTTCACGTAGCTAGGCATTTGCTCCAAAGCATCTGCAAATGGGATGTTGATGTGCAGCTTCTTGAACACCTCCAGAAATTTAGAGAATTGACTATCCATCTTCTTCTTCTGGAATCGCTGAGGGAACGGAAGAGGTGGAACATATGGTGGAGGATTATCTGGGAATAACTTAGATGTTTTCTCCATAGGTGTCACAGGAGTTTCCACTGGAGTGTCTTCTTTTACCTCAGGCTTAACTGGCTTACTAGGCACCTTCTTGACAAGTTCAGAAGGTTCATCCAAAGTCTTACCACTACGAAGAGTTATGGCCATGACATGCTCTTTAGGATTCACTTTTGTATCACTTGGCAATGATCCCTGCTGTCTGCTAGTGAGCATGGTGGAGAGTTGACCCACTTGCATCTCTAAGTTACGAATGGAGGCATCTGTTCGGGCCATGAATTGACTTGTATTCATGGTCAATTTGGCTAGAGCATCCTCCAAAGAAACCTTTGCTTGCACAGATGGTTGAGCAGTGTTTTGGTTGTTTTTCCAAGAGAAGTTTGGATGATGTCTCCACCCCGGATTATAAGTGTTCGAATAGGGGTCATTCTGTCTATTCTGATTCCCCACATATTTTGCTTCCTCAGCCTGAGATGTAGAGAACGGGTTGCCCACCTGGCAATCTGTACTACCATGAGGACCTCCACAATGGTCACAATTTTTAGGAGGCGACTGGATGACATTTACATTCCGGACGGTCAACTGCTTAGCTAGTGAGTCGATTTTTGCAGATAAAGCAGTAAAGACGTCAACCTCATGAACCCCAAGCACCTTTCTTGAAGTGGACCTCTCAGTAGGCCACTGATAGGCATTGGTAGCCATATCTTCTAGCAAGTCATGGGCAGCTTCATATGTTTTTCTCATCAAAGACCCACCAGCAGCAGCATCAATTAGGGCCTTGGTGGAATTTAGTAACCCATTATAAAAAGTCTGCAACTGCAACCAGTCAGGGAGTCCATGGTGAGGACATCTACGAAGCAACTCTTTGTACCTTTCCCAAGCCTCCTGAAGTGACTCATTATCCAATTGATAATATGTTGCAATGTCGTTTCGGAGCTTGGCGGTCTTAGCTGGTGGGAAAAATTTTGCCAGGAATTTTTGGGCCAAAACGTCCCATGTGGTGATGGTGCCTGTTGGCAAAGACTGAAGCCAAACCTTGGCTCTATCCCGTAATGAGAAAGGGAATAGGCGGAGGCGAATAGCATCATTACCAACCCCGTTGTGCTTGAAAGTATCACATATCCCCACGAATCCAGAAAGATGAACATGAAAGTCTTCACTCGCTAATCCATTGAATGGGGCTGACTGGACCATGTGGATCACAGTTGGTTTAATCTCAAAAGAGTTTGCTTGAATAGTCGGTCACCTTATACCCGAATTGGTATCCGTGATGGAAGGTAGAGCATAATCACGGAGAGCCTTTGGAGGGTTTTCTTCTGCCATTGTGTTTGTTAAAACTCTGGTAGACGCTTTTCTTGCCTTTCTATTTTTTCGACAGGTCTTCTCTATCTCAGAATCAAGTGGGATTAGAGAACTGCTTCCAGAATTTCTCATACACCAAAAGAAAAACTCCTGAAAGTCTCAAACAATAAAACAATTAAATAGATCTGTGAAAATAAACGATTAGAGTAAAATCAAGATCACTGAGTATCGATATTGATAACAAATTAGTCCCCGGCAACGGCGCCAAAAACTTGTTGTGAGAAATCTTAACACAAGTGTACGTTATCGTTTCCAAGTAATAAGATGAGATAGAGTTATCGTTCCCACGAGGACTAATGTATCAACTACCGAAATTAGGTTAACCTTAATTTTATCTAATTAATCAATATGGAGAGATTTTCAAGAAACAACTAAAATAGGATAAAAACAAACTAAACCAGCAAAATAACAAACTAAACCAGTAAAATGATAGAATTATCAAGAAAGAAAATATCTAGGGCTTTTGATTTCACCATAGCTATTCCGATTTGCTATTCCTAATTCATTAACCAAGAACACTCTTCCTAATTGCTAGCCAAGAACCCTAAATTATTTATTAGCCTTTCCCAAGGTCAAACAAAAGTATTTCTAAGTTATGAACTCACGATATTCCTATGTGAATTGCGAACAACCTAGAAATTCACTCAATTCTATAGTTCTTTTTAAATAGCTACACAGGCCATGAAGGTATATTCCTATCCTACATGCAACCTATGTTCTTAATCTCTATGATCTTTAATTACAAATGACCTCCCAGTCTCATTGTAATTATCTAATCAACTAATTGGTGATCAAGCAATTAGAAGCATGAAGATTTGAGAAGAAGAAGACAATTTAATAAAGGAGTTCTTGAATTAAAAAAATAGAAAATCACAAATCATCCTAGCTAGGTTACATCATAGCCCTAGAAGGGAATTTAGTTCATGCTATAAGAAGAGAACAAGAAAGAATAAAATTTAGATATGATTCAAAGGTAAAAGAGGAAAAACTCTGGTTTGAAGCTCAAATCAGCTTCGCATCTCCTTCCTTCAATCCTTGCTTTGCCTCCTTTGTGCCTCCAAAAGTGTCTAAGAATGAACCCCATTCTAATTCCCTAGATTTCCTATTTATACCCCTTCCTCCAAAGCCCTAAAACTAGAAGAATTTAAGTCACGTCTACAGAAACAAGTACGGGCGCCACACCTCTGAAGATCGGGTGCCGCACCTCTGACTCGCTGGAAGAAACATGCTTTTTTGCACTTTCGGGTGCCGCACCTCTGCATTTTGAGGGGTGCACCCCTGAGCTGCTGTCCCAACATGTGTATTTTTTCGCATACGGGGGATGCGGCGCTACTGTTCAAGGGGTGCACCTCTGAGCTGCTGTCCTGGTTTTAAGTTTCATGCTCTAGGGGCTGCGACTCTAGGTTTTGAGCGCCGCAACCCTTAAATTATGTCCCAAAAACTTTCAAATTCTTCAATTCTTCATTCTAACCTATGAAACCTACAATTTAACATAAAAGATCACATTAGATGATGATTAATCTCAATAAACAATCAAATAATTAAGTAGAGGATATCTAAAAGGTGGGTATAAAAGCCACTCAACAAATTCCACAAGTTAGCCCTCTACCATTTATTTCTTTCTTTCTGTTTTTCCCCCTCGAAGCTCTATGCCATCTTTTGTAATAAGAAGAAATTATATGATTTATATTGCCTTTTATGCACTACAAAGAAATTCAAAATTTGTTGTTATTATATAAACAAATTCGTAGAGTTGAGAGAACTCCTGGAGAGTTGAAAAAATCTACTTCTTCTTTTTCTTGTTACAATGAGACAATAGATATTTAACATATGGTTTCTCAATCAATTACGTTGTTGATTAGATTTATTCTTGAATTTACTCTTATATTCTTTTTTTTTTTTTCAATAGATAAATAGTGATTGCATTTGCAATCAAGGAGTTTCGAATTAAGAAAGGAGAGTAAGGAGATAATATGTTTCATAAAATGACAGAGATAGAGAATATGCTTTCCTAAAAATTTTACTTCTATGTACACCGGAAATTCAAAAATTATTTCTATGAAAAAGTCATAAACACTAATCAGATTTATTTTCTTTAAAAAAGAGCAATATTTAATTGGTTTGGACTGTTTGTGGACGTACTATCTCCCTCCACCTTATTCGAAAAATAATGAATAATATATCTTTACTTAATCTTTATATTTTTTTATGGTTAAAATGTACAACAAGTCCTTATAGTTTGGACAAACTTTTAATCATGTCCCTCTAGTTTTGGGGTCTTTGTAATTTAGAATTTTTTTAATTGGGTCACTACTGTCACCGCTGGTTATAACTCCGCCAATTTAGTGCTGATATGACAAATGACTTACTTATGTGGCAATAAAAGAAATTGACGTGGCACTAAAGTAGAACAAAAATTGCTACCTCATCATCTTTTCTCTTCTTCCCTTCCCCTATTCCATCCTTATAGTTTCGTATAAATTCACATGTCAACATGCAGTTTCAGAAGAGAGTTTTTCACACCTTTATAGTTCTCATTAACTCTAAATTCCTTCCAGACTTGTCAACATAAAACTGAGCAACGCAAAACATGAATATCTGAACTTCTATTAATTGATATTTCTCTTTTATGCTATGTCATACGCTCACCGGATGCAGTTGATGATATGTTTTGTTAATTTTCCAAGTTTTGTGGCAGAAAGAAAGGCTGGTGACTGGTTGGTCTCACTCGTTTGTTTCACTTTCAGGTGTGGTCATTGGTTACGAGATTTGACCAACCCCAGAAATATAAACCTTTTGTTAGCAGGTGTATTATGTGTTAAGCAGTTACTTATAGATAATGGATTGGCAGTTAGTCCAGCTAGAGTTAGTTAGCTAGTTGATAGTCCAGCTGTCACATTTGGCTGAGCAGTTATGCCAGCTGTACCATTATTCTGATTTTCATGTTCTTATATATACTATAAAGTGTATTGAACACACAGTAATGAGAATATACTACATTCAGATGCTCTTTCTCTTATCAATCTTTCTCTTCACAGTTTCTCTACACTTCTCCTTTTTCTCTCTCAGATCATTTTTGGTTTAATTCTATAACTGCTCTCTTTTACATTTCCTTTCATCACTATAGTTCATAGTTCTTCATGGTATCAGAGCAATCATCAACGGCAGAGCACCCTTCAATCTCTGTGCCTCCATTGAGGGAAACTACAAATCTTCCAACCTTTGGTCAATTGCTTACCATCAAGCTCGATAGAAGCAATTTCTTGATTTGACGCAATCAGCTGCTCAACATTGTCATTGCGAATGGCTACGAGGACATTCTTGATGGCACACACGTGTCCAAATTGGTTCATTCAGAGCAATTCTGCTACTGGTAATCAAACTCTAAATCCAGACTATGTTCATTGGCAAAGGCAGAACAGACTTGTCATGAGCTGGATCTATGCCTCCCTCACTGAACAAGTCATGGCACAGATCATGGCCTATGATATTGCAACTGAAATTTAGTGATCACTTGTTGAGAGTTGCATCTTCATTTTTTGCTAGAGTTATGGATTTGAGACTACAACTCCAAACCACGAGCAAAGGAGGCCTAGCTATGTGGGATTACATTATTTGCATTAGGAACATTTGTGACAATTTACGTGCCATTGGAGAGAATGTTAACCAAGATGGCCAAATCATGGCTATTTTGGCTGGTTTGGGTCTTGAATACAATGTTGTTGTTGCATCTGTGAGTTTTGAATCACTCTTAGTAGAAGCCTTGCAAAGTCATATGCAAACCTTTAAGAGGCGTCTTGAAAGATAGAGAACAGATGATGAACAAGTCTTGATTCAAGCAAATGCAGCCATGTTTAACCACCATAAAGGAAAGAATAAGTACAACTAGAATTCTCATCCTAACTTTGGGAATGGTTATGCAAACAGCAGTCATCGCAGCAATACCAATTTTCATCCATTCTCTAGGCTAGGAAATCAATTTGGCAAGAACAAAGGTGGTCATTAGGGTTGTAAGGAAAACCGGTCAAACAGACTGGACGGAAAACCGAACCGGATCGAGAGAGCTAGTCCGGTTCTCGATTACACTTTTTGGAAAGGTCGGTTCGATTCTTAGTTTCAATGAAGGAAAACAGAGAATAAATCGAACCGAACCGAGTAAGCTAAAACGACATCATTTTGATTATTTTGAAGCGTTTCATCTTTCTATTAGCTTCAATTTCTGGCTTTCTTCTTGTTCAAATTTGGAAAAATGGCTTGTGCAAATTTTCTAGCAAAAACCGACCAAACTAACCCAACCAAATCGAACTAGACCGGTTTGGTTCTATTTTACTCTAAAAAATTTGAAAATCCGAACCAAATCAATATTGTTTGGTTGGTTCAGTGTCAATTTAGGGTGTAAACCAAATCGAACTGGACCGATTACACCCCAAGTGGTCATGGAAATCATTCCAATTCCAAACCACAGTGCCAAATCTTCCTTAAAGTTGGACATTTGGCTTCAGAGTGCTAGCATAGGTTTCATACAATTTCCAACCAAGATTGGCCATAAACAGTCCTCCTACGAGTCAAAACCCACAAGCCTTGGTTGCTGCTCCTGGACTGCTTGGTGAAACACCAAGGTTTTTGGATACGAGAGCCACTCACCATGTCACTTCAAAATTAAACAATTTGTCTCTACATAATCCATTCACTAGTGATGACAGAGTCATAGTTTGCAATGGTAAGGGGCTTTCTGTTCTCGATACTGGTACTGCATCTATTAAAACTTCTAATAGACCTTTATTTCTCAAAAACATTCTACATGTGCCTAAGATTGCTGCAAACTTGGTTAGTGTTCAAAGACTTTGTCAAGACAATCATGCTTATGTTGAATTCTATCCATATTGTTTTCTTGTGAAGGACTAGAAAACTCACGGGATCTTGCTTCAAGGAAAGCTTGATCGTGGCATGTATAAAGTGATGTCCGGTATGGCCAATAACCACTCTAGTTCTACTACTGCCTTCCAAGTGTTTAGCTCCAATTCTCAGAATACTAGTTCTAATTTGCAACTTTGGCATAATCACCTTGGCCATCCCTCCATTGAAATTGTAAATAGAGTCATGTTGCAGTCCAATTTACCTCATTTCAATTCCAATAATAAGCCAGTTTGTAGTTAGCCAAGAGTCACAAACTTCCTTTTGTAAAATCTCTTTCTAAAGCAATAAAGCCATTTGAATTGATTCATGCTAATTTTTGGGGTTCACCTTCCTCTTATTCTGTTAATGGTGCATGTTACTTTTGTTCTTAATTGATGATTTCAGTGGATTCTCATAGCTTTACTTACTGCAATCTAAGAGTGATACTTTAGAAATGTTCCAATGATTTCAAGCCATGGTGGGAAGGCAATTTAACAGTAACATCAAGTGTCTTCAATATGATTTTGGTGGAGAATTTGTAGCCTTTGATTAGCTGGTTAAGGATCTAGGCATAGAACATAGATTCTCTTGTCCCTATACACCCGAACAAAATGGGAGAGTTGAATGTAAGAATAGACAAGTAGAAGAAGGCTTCTCTCTACTCATTACTGCAAGTATGCCTACCAAATACTGGAGTTTTACTTTTTCAGACTGCTTTGTATTTGATCAACAGATTGCCTATATCTGCCTTTCAATTTCAATCTCCCTATAGCATTCTGTATCAGAAAATCCTAGATTTTTCTAACCTCAAGACTTTTGGGTGCTTATGCTTTCCTTGTCTCATGCCTTATTGTACTCATAAGTTAGAAAAAATGTCTTCAATCTGCTATTTTCTAGGTTACAGTGACAAGCATAAGGGTTTTTTATGCCTTGATATAGACTCTAACAGGATTTATGTATCTAGACATGTAGTCTTTGCAAAAGACACTTTTCCCTTGAAATCTCAGAAGTCTATTCCTCCTCAAAACAATTCTAGTGAGTGCCTGCTTCCACTCTATATGCTTGCACCAGACTTACCAACTGACTTGCCCTCTTCTACTCTCCGTGTCCCTAACTCAGTGCCTGCTCCAACACCTCAACCAGTCTTGCCTACCTTATCAAATGAATTGTCCTCTACTACTCTCAGTGTCCCTGAACTAGTGACTGCTACTGCACCTCAGCCGATCTTGCCCACTCGAATGATTACTAGAAGCTAGTGTGGGATCTTCTAGCCTAAGGTGTTCTCAGCCACTAATACTTAAACCCCTTCAGAACCCTCCACTTACAAACAAGCTACTAAGCTTTCATGTTGGCAAGATGCTATGGCTGCTGAGTTTCAAGCTCTAAAGAATAATCACACTTGGGAGTTGGTTCCATGTCCTCTACATAAGAACATTGTGGGCTGTAAATGGGTCTATAAACTCAAATACAAGCCTGATTGGGATATAGATAAGTATAAGGCCAGGTTAGTTGCTCAAGGCTACACTCAAACTCCTAGCATAGACTATTTTAAAACCTTTAGCCCAGTGGTTAAACCAGTGACTATAAGAGTGGTGCTCACCATTGCCTTGACTCAAGGGTGGTCTGTTAAGCAATTAGATGTGAATAATGCTTTTCTCAATGGTGATTTAGCAGAAGAGGTCTATATGAGATAGCCCCAAGGTTTTGAAAACTCTCACTTTCCTCACCACTTCATCTATCAACATGGAAATGAAGAAAATTCTCCTATACTTGTCACTCCTTCTAGCTACTGTTTTCTCCTTTCTCATCTACTTCAAGTTTAGCTTAGTCTCTATCTGCTGCTTGATAAAACATTATTTTACACTATTTGTTTCCCTTATACTTAGACTTTTAGTGTGTGTTTTTGCTAATTTCCATAGCCCATAGACGAATTTTGTGGATTTGGACTTGTTGGTGCTTTTGGATTTTAATTGCATAATTATTTATTCTAGCACTGCTTACATTTTTCACTATATCTTGAGCTACTGATGTTTGATTGATGCAATTTTAGTTTTGTAGGAAAGCTGACAGAAAATTCTACATTTCATATGAAGAGCCCAGAAGCTGATTCTCAAGTTTGAATAACTGAAATTTGTGTGCAAGCAGTTCAGATTTTTTGCATCCGCCCAGCATTGACTTACTCCATTCCTTGGGCCTGCCTATTGGAGCAATACTTGTTTATTGGCCCAACATCTGTTATTTGGGCCAGCACACATGTCACTAGGGTTTAATCATGTTTTTACCATTAAAGATTTAGGAAACTAGGTTTATTTTGTAATTAGGGAACCATTAGGAAACCTAGGAAAGGCATCCAGCTAGTATTTATTCTTAAATTGTTAAGAATAATGGAGATAACCACATTATCATCTGAAGCTACTGCCTCCTGTTCCTGAGTTTGAGTTTAGACCTTTGCTTTTTGTTTAAGCCTTCCATGGAGGGCTAAGTAATTCTATAATCAATTCAAGAGGAACCAGACTTGTTAATCCAGAGTTCTTGTGCTTCAATCCAGGTTTGATTTAATACAATTGGATTGACTACTTCTCATCTTCATGTGATTAAATGGTATTTTAATTGCATGTGTTATATGAATTTAAATCGGTTGATTAAGTTCATCACAGTAATCAAATTGCTATCATATTTTAAAGGTCTTTAATATATGGTTAACTTGGACAATTCATTTCTTAAATTAATCTGGACTTAGTAATGTAGAGCGGTTGCCTAGATTCTTTATTCCAAGATTAATTGATTCCTAATTGGTAATCAGTAGTAATTCTAAGTGTTACTGTTAGGGGTTCCAGGTAACATTTAACCAAGAATTAAATCAGATCTAGATAATCTTTAGTGAACAAGGATGGATTAAGGTTTGGTTGCCTACTTGAGTTGATTACATTTTCTCTACTTGACTAAATTTTGTTTACTGCTTTCTGAACTCTTATTATTCTGCATTCAACACAAAACCCCCTTATTCTATTCATGTTGGAGTCTTAGTAGATTAATTGTTCTGGTGAATCCTTGGGAGACCACACTGGTTGCATCCTATACTACAATTTAGTTGCAAATAGTATTGTAATTTTGTATGGTTCAGTATCCGTCACTGCTCCTAAAGCTCCAGCAAAACCTGCCCCTTTGGCACTAGCTACAGCACCACCAAAACCATTAGTCCCTACATTACCTGCAGATGCCCCTAATTCTTCCTCTTATGATATCATTAAAATCCTCATAAAGGCAAAATCATTCAATGTAGATCTGTATTGACAGCTACACCTTAGTCCTTTGTTATCTTTCAGGGCTCCTCTGTAAATCTGTTTTTCTCTATTTTTCCCTTTGCCAATCAGATACTTTACATCCAAAGTTATGATTTTTGGGGCAGTAGTCATCTGTCAACTGTCATCCTCATTTGTGCATTGGAATGTACATATATGAACTTTATATTTCTTCAAATTTATCTAAAATCCATTTTTGGTGTAGAATTTATTTATATAAATAGTAAAATACTATTTTTCGTTTTTAAACATTTTATTGAATCTTGCTTTAGTCGTTAATTTATTTTTTATTTCATTTTAATCCTAAAATAAATCAATGTGTCAGGCAAATCAGCCATTTATAAGCATTGGTTATTTAACGGGTCATGTGAATTTTTTTCGTCCATCTTCACTAACTGATGCTTATGAAGCACTGATTTGATAAATAGATTGATTTTTTAAGTATTAAAATAAACTAAAAATAAATCAAAAATAAAAGTGACATTTGATAAATTTTTCAATGATAGAAATAGTATTTTACTCTTATATAAATTATCTTTGGCTTGGTTTTGTGACGCCTTAAATAGTGCTCGGGAGCCTGAGAGTGAGAAGGGATAGCAGAGCGAAACAATGTGAGGAAAATGACAAGCTCTCAATCTTATATAGGAGACTAAATTTTCAATCTATAGCTGCCATTCGATCCTCTGCTATGATCCAAATTACAATGGATCTCGCCCACGGCCATTATTTACCTTGTGAAGAGGAAAGGACAACTAGACATTGAAAAGGGTATTTATATCCTACACCTTTTTCATGCTATTTTATTTTTAAATTATTTTATATTAACACAACTGATATAATTTAAATTTTACTAGATTAATGTTTGAGCTATATAAAATAAATTTGAACGAATTCAATAAAATTTAAGTTATGTCAACTATGTCAATATAAGACAATTTAAAATCAAAACAATGTTAAAAGTTCTCTTGAGATGTGACTAGAGTGTGAATAGATATACCCCATTGAAAAACATATGAGGGACTCACTGGTTGATGTACATGTTCAAATTAGCTTTCAAAAAATTGCTTTTGGTAGAAAGAGTTGATGATGAAAGAATTGACTTTGGAAAGAATTAATAAAAGGATAATGGATTTTTGAAGAAGTTTGGTGAAATTGTTTCTCTCAAATGATAATGTACATTTTACAAAGAGTGATTTATACTGGATAAAGTAATAAAAGAAATAATCAAACAACTTGTAGCTGAGTGATATTGAGGTCGTCCTCAAGGCTTATAGGTTTTATATTCAAATTTAAACTCATCCCCAAAAGTAGCCAAAAAAAAAAAACAATAACAATAAAATTCTATTATCATATCTGCATAGCTGAAGTTCTTAACTTTTAAAGAAAATTCAATTATGGAAACATATAGATATTTAAGGTTCTAATAATACTATAAATAATAATAGGTTCAAAATCACCAATAAGTAAACATGCATCGACTTGTCATATATTAGGACAAACAATTTATTTAAACACTTACATAAAAATGACTTATATAAAAAGTTTCTGTGTCATAAAACCTCGCCTTTAAAATCAAGAAGTTCTTTTTAATAGTGTTTGGATAAATAAGTGTTCATAAAGATGAAAGTTACTATAAGCAAAATTCATAAACACTTGATGAGAAACTGTGTTTGGATAAATAGTCATTTGGCATATTTTCTAATGAAGAGATAACTTGAAAAACAAAATATGGATATATAATGTGCTTTCAAATGACCAACGGCTAAAAACTTATATTGGACATCTTATAGTACTATATACATGTGTATCTGGACACTATATGAGTAATGCGCAATCTTATTATTTTGTGTAAGCTCTATGCTTATACGCTGCGTCATTTATCAGTAAACCTTGGATAGAGATGGGTGTTGGAGAGAGGGCGTTTATGCAGAATTTGAAGGATAAAACGGTATAATTACTGGTTATATCCTATGAATAAGATGGTTGAACAAGAACGAAGGAAGACACGGTTGATCTGCAACACTTTCGTTGACGACGGTGAGCTACCGCTTCTGAAGAAACAGAAAACACTGCATAAGGATGGTTTGATGGAGTTGTGGTGGTTGAAGTACAACCTCTGTTTTACAACACATCCATCTAAAACGATTTGCTCTTTCCTTTTAGCACTGCCGAAATATAAAATGTTAAGGAATAAAACCCATAAGCAATACATTTCTAAGTTCAGCGTGTGTTGTCTTTGTGGTGGCGTTGGTGGAAGAGTTGCTATGGTCGTCGGATGACAACGTTGGATGCCAGAGAATTTATAATAAAATGGAAAACCAAATTGAAAAGTTCTGGACCAAAGCGAACACGATAAAAAGTCTGATATAAAAATTGTCTGAGAATGACTTTAAAATTTTGAACCAAACGCATTTTCAAAAATGGAAATTGAAAATCACATGGAAATGTTTTCGAAACCAAACAGGGCCTTAAATTGTCATCCTCTAACGTTCTGAAAATGGAATTTCAGTTGAACTGTGATACTTCCCTGTTGCCACATACCCTTCTTTAGTATCAGGATTTCTTTGGAATGTTAGGTGCAACAGAATTTCTGTACTTGAAAATTACTCTTGACTTTGGGTTCAGGTCTTCCCTGCATGAAAATCTGAATTTCGAATATATTGGAGTCAGTGGTGTTAGTGTTGTTAGTTGAAACTACAATGCTGTTCCTCATTCTACTTTGTCTCATCACTGTCAACACTGCCAGGGTTTCCCGGGAAGTTACCTTTAAAACTTGAAACTGGGTTAGTACTTCTTTCATTCTTGTCTTAACAATTCATTCTTGTTGCTAACCATTTGATTAATTTGCAATGCCAAGTTATGTTGGTGTGGGTCACTTGGACACAGTGCAGCTATTCTACTACTTTTTTGAATCTGAGACAAACCCAGAGGACGATCCTCTGGTGCTTTGGCTCACTGGTGGACCTGGTTGTTCTGGTCTTTCTGGCATGGTATATGAAGTAGGTAGGTATAATCCCTGGCAGTAAATGCATTGGTAAAATTGCATGTACATATGAGGCCATGTATGGGGCTCTGCAAGGGTGTGACATAACACACGGTTAATTGGATATGCATGACCCACCCAAAAGTTTAAGCTCGTAATGAGTCTTGGACCAACTAAGTATCATATGCTACATAGCTTCATCTTTTCTATCCAATTTGAGACTTCTATATCAGCATCACCACGACTTATATGTGAATATCCATAGCATGATTTGGGTATCGTCTTAAATCTTCAATTTCATTGAATACCAGTACGCTTTATATAAAAGCTGCTACCTAATAACTAATTGTCCAGTATTGCTAAGAATATTTTGTGAAGAATAAATTCAATCTAAAAGCTTAAGTTGTTAGGAAATGGTTTAATATGGTTTTGATTTTGTATCTCTAACATAAGATATACTTTATGTGATTGATGTATTCTGCAGAGATTTCTCTCATCAAAACCTTCTAAATGCATGCATGATTTCTCTTATATAATTATTTATAACATACAATAAAAGGTACCTTCCAAAACTAATGTTGTTGAAGAGAGTACAACTGTGTGTATGCCGCAGGTCCTTTGTCATTTGTATTTGCATTTAAATACACATTTTTAAATTATTTTCTTTAAGTAACTATAATTTTTTTTAATTCAAATCCTAATTAATGATACACTTTGGGGCTTAGGAATGGCCCAAATAACCCAATCAATAAACGGTACGTGTTTAATCCGGAGAATTTTTCTTCGTCCTCTTCCCACAAGGCGGAACTCTGCTATGCTTTCCTCCAATGGCAGTGGCGGTGGCAGTGAAACGGTGATGAAGTGAAAAGGGGGTTTCGACTTTCGCGTGCGATGGTGAGATGAGGCGCTGCTCCGGTGGCTTGAGGAGGTGCAGCGCTGGCAACGATGGGAGAGAGAGCAGCAGAGAGGGAGAGAAAGGGGTATTTTGCTAAGGCTCTTGGGCAAAGCAAAACTAAGTCTGCTGGAGTTTGGGCAAGTGGCCACACTGCCCTTTTTACCAATTCTTAAGGATATGGTTACACATCAAGAAAACTCAGAAAAGGAAAGAAACAAAATTTACAAGCTAGAATTTGGGTCAAAATCCTAACCATAATGTATTTCATTTATTTTTCTTATTGGACAATCCTGAAAGACTGTTTTACTGAACTAACGTATTATTTCCAGCTGCCAAATTGATTTCTTCTAGGCTTAGACATGGAAGCATTTTCGGCCATGGATTGAAGAACAAGTATATCAACCAAATCTTCTGTTTCATTAAGCTACAACAGCAACATCAAGAGTAAGATCTTTTTAATTTTTTCAGTGGTGCATATAGTACAACCAAAATGGTAAAATTTTACTTCGCCAAAGTAAAATATGAGGAACTAAAGTTTGAAATGTACCATGATAGCTGAATGATGAGTAGCTACTGAAGAACTTGCATACACTTAATTGAGTATTTCCTAGCTTGCTTTTGAGTTTTATTTTCCTTCCTTTTTGTGTTTATAAAATATTCTGTTAAACATTATTTATAAAGAAAAGAAAACAACATCTCACTATACGAACTGAAACATGAATTAATCAACTGGTAAATTAGAGACTTTTTTTAGTTTCCTTCATTTATTTTTCGCACAGATCACAAACCGGTGGCAAGTTTTAAATTAAAAATCTTGAAAAACGTCAAATTCAACATATTGTGCATATACTTTGTTTCTCAAAGCCAAGTACACCAGTCCCCTGCTGTCTTTCGGGGTTCCTCTGTAACCTCTCTTTCCGGTAAGCAGTCATCTTCATTTTTCCTATTTATCTAATCCTAAAGCTTTGGTTTGATTTGGTAGCAATGCCAATAATGTTAAAGATCATTTCCCTCTAACAGATTAAGACATACCCTCCCAGCACAACCATAAGTTAATTTCACAACTAAAACATTTTACCTACTTGTCATTTCCTTAAACCTCTATAAAATCCCTCTCCTACACATTCCCCACACATCAAACACTCATTGTATAGAACAATTTTTTTTTACCTTTAATTAACTAGCTTTCTTCCTCAGGCTACACAGCCATCTAGAGCCTTCAATTACCAGTATGGAGGTGAAGACAGTTCTCTTACAATTGTCACTCCTCCTACTGTTTTCCCCTTTCTATTCTACCACTAGTTTAGCTCAATCTCCAGCTGCAGCCCCAAAAGCACCTACAACTCCAACAAAACCTGTACCTGTGGCACCAGCTGCAGCACCACCAAAACCATTAGTCCCTACATTACCTGCAGATGCCCCTGATTCTTCCTCTGATGATATCATTAAAATCCTCAGAAAGGCAAAATCATTCAGTGTCCTTATCCGGCTTTTCAAAACCACCCAAGTGATCAACCAAATTAATTCACAGCTCATTACTACAAAGAATGGAGGCTTAACCATTCTTGCACCTGATGATTCTGCCTTTGCACAACTCAAACCAGGGTTCCTCAATTCTCTGAGCAATGAGCAACAAATTCAGCTGGTGCAGTACCATGTTCTTCCCGTTTATGTTTCAAGCTCAAATTTTGATGCTCTGAGCAATCCAGTGAGGACAGTAGCTAGTGATAGCCCAACTGGTTTGAAACTAAACGTGACAGCTTATGGTAACAGTGTGAATATTTCAACAGGAGTTGTTAATGCCACACTCACAGGTGTTGTATACTCTGATAAGCAGCTTGCCATATATCATGTGGACAAGGTTCTTCTTCCTTTGGACTTCTTTCAGAAACCTAAGGCTACCGCTCCGACACCGGCTCTGGCTCCAGAAAAGGCTCCTAAAGCTGCTAAGGAGAACTCATCTGCAGTAGCCGATCAAGATGATGACCAAGATGACAAAAACCAGAATAAGTCTAGTGCTGTCCGTTCAACTAGCATTCAGGAAACAACATTGATGTCCCTTGGAGTTGTTTTAGTTCTTGCAGCAGCAACGATATGGACATGAAAACAGACTCATCTACCTGCTGCTTTTGAATTTTCGGAACAATCATTTTTGTTTATTTTGCTCTGTCTTCTTTCTCTGTGCTTCTTATGTATTGGCCTAGGTAGAGCTTGTTAATCTTTTGCGCTTTGTATTAAGATATAATTTGTTTTGTGTGAATTTATGATTGCAAATTGTATATCTTTTGTGTGATTTTAGGGCTTCAAAAGGCAGGCAGCATATTTTCTTCTGCTGAGTTAAGGTGCAATGCAATTGCAGCAATTTACCCGTCGCCAACAAAATTCAGTTTTTTACATGTAAGTTCTACCAACCAGTATCAACAGCTCCACCTCAGTCCCTTGCTACCTGTGGCACCAGCTGCAGCACCGCCAAAACCATTAGTCCCTACATTACCTGCAGATGGCCCCGATTCTTCCTCTGATGATATCATCAAAATCCTGAGAAAGGCTAAATCGTTCAGCGTCCTAATCCGCCTTTTCAAAACCACCCAAGTGATCAACCAAATTAATTCACAGCTTATTACTACAAAGAATGGGGGCTTAACCATTCTTGCACCTGATGATTCTGCCTTTTCACAACTCAAACCTGGGTTCCTCAATTCTCTGAGCAATGAGCAACAGATCGAGCTGGTGCAGCACCATGTTCTTCCAGTTTATGTTTCAAGCTCAAATTTTGATGCTCTGAGCAATCCAGTGAGGACAGTGGCCAGTGATAGCCCAACTGGTTTGAAACTAAACGTGATAGCTTATGGTAACAGTGTGAATATCTCAACAGGAGTTGTTAACGCCACACTCACAGGTATTGTGTACTCTGATAAGCAGCTTGCTATATATCATGTGGACAAGGTTCTTGTTCCTTTGGACTTCTTTCAGAAACCTAAGGCTACCGCTCTGGCACCGGCTCTGGCACCGGAAAAGGCTCCTAAAGCTGCTAAGGAAAACTCATCTGCAGGAGCAGATCAAGATGTTGATCAGGCCAACACAACCCAGAATAAGTCTGGTGCTGTCAGTTCAATTAGCATTCAAGGAACAACGTTGATGTCTCTTGGAGTTGCTTTTGTTCTTGCAGCTACAATTATATGGATTTGAAAACAAACCCATTTGGCAGCTGCTTTTGAATTTTCAGAACAAGGACAGCTATTTTTTTTTGGTTTATTTTTCTTTCTGTTCTTTCTCTAGGCTTCATATGTATTGGCCTAGGAAGAGGTTGTCAATCTCAGGAGCAATTTTTTTTAATTATAATATATGATTTGTTTTGTGTGAATTTATGATTACAAATTGTATGAAGCTTCTTTTCTGCTCCTGAAAAAAAGTGTAATCAAATTTCTGCAAGTCAGTCATAAAATTAAGAATTTTTTACACGTAATTTTTATCAGTCAGTATTAACAGCTCCACCTCATTCCCTTGCTATCTTTCAGGGCTCCTCTGTAAATCTCTGTCTTTCTCTGTTTTTCCCTTTGCCAATCAGATACTTTACATCCAGAGTTATGATTTGTGGGAAAGTAGTCATCTATTATCCTCATTTGTCCATTGGAATGTGCAGAATGAACTTATAGTTTTTCAAATTTATCTAAAATCCCTTTTTTGTAGAGTTTAATTATATAAATAATCTTTCACTTGGTTCTATGAGGCCTTAAACAGAGCTTGGGAGCCAAAGAAGGAATGTTAGGTCGTTTTCCTTCAACTAACTAATTTTCAGGTCATTCTGAACACATTTATCTGTACTAATTTTTTTCAGAAATTGGCTAGAAATAGCCCGTTTTGCTTGAAAACCACTTCACGTGTTTTACTCGTGTTTACACTTAATTGGCTTTTTCCCGATAATGCTCTTACTACTCTTGCCTTTTTCCACTCAAATTTCCTTAGAAGCCCTTAAACAAAAACTTATCAAGAAGAAAAGGTGATTGATAAAAAATGACAAGAAAGTCAAACAAGACTCTAAGGAAAAATGACCAAGACTCGAATGAAACAAGGAACAAGATTTTCGGTTGGACAAGAAAAGAATTATGACTCAAGACAAGTTTTGATTTAAGAGTCTTTTAGGTTAAACAAGTCCACAAGCCCTTTTGATTTCGGCCTCTAGCACAATTTGTAAATTTTGATTGTTTCTTTTGGTTCTTGCTTTCTTTTTTTGTTTTGTCTCGGTTAGATCTTTTGTTTCCTTTTTTTTTTTTTTTTTTTTTTTTT